>SJYT01002022.1:0-120470 GCA_006410635.1 Cephalophus harveyi
TAAGTCTGAGTGAACTCCGGGAGTTGGTGATGGACAGGGAGGCCTGGCGTGCTGCGATTCATGGGGTCGCAGAGTCGGACACAACTGAGCGACTGAACTGAACTGTAACCCTGATAGACTTGGCTTTCCAGCCATCTTCTGAGAAACACTGCTTTAAGACACAGGACATCCGGACATCCATCCTTAAAAGCTCAGTACATCTTCCTGTCGTGAACACACATCACAGGTGTATAGGGGTAAAGGTGTAAATTCTGTGGTGTCCACAGAATTAACAACTAAAAACAATAACAAAAGAACTATTAGCAAATCATAAGCCCATGGTTTCCTGCTGAACACACAACACTATGAACTTCCAAAAAGTCTCAAGAGCGTAATCAATCTTTCCTCTCTCTACTAGAGAGCAAAACTCGCCCGAGTAAGTTACAGCTAATCCCCCACAGTCCACTGCTAGCATTCAGGGCCCAGGGGACTGCAGGGAGATGCAAAGTCTCAGAACTACTCACCCCTGAGGGAAGAGAAGGGAGGGCCTTAGTCTCCGACTCTGGAGCAGCTGAGTGGCAGACATCTGAGATGCGAGGCAGCATGTTATTGCCAGGGGATCTCCACAGAGGACCAGACTGATGTCCCTGCCTTCCTCCCCCCAGTGGCTTACAATTACAAGAGTCCCCAAGGACCTAAGTATAGCCACAGGAAAAGGCCAAGGGAGCCCAGAATTGCCAGATTAAGTTTCTACACCCTAGCAGAATGGGGCTCGATCCGGCTATGATCAAATAAGAGTCATATTCCTTCCATATCTGTGTGTGGGGGGAACTGAGATTCATACCCTGGACATTCTAGGTAGAAGGACCCTAAATCAAACCCAAGAAGACTGAAGAACAGGGCATTTACAGGAACTAGCAAGCAGTCTCATGTTGCTTCAACAGTGGGTGAAGGGAACTGAATATCGAAGACTTCAAATAACTGAATTCAAAGTTCTGAGTTTACGCTAAAGCTATTGCTGTTGTTCAGTCGCTCGGCGGTGTCTGACTCTGTGCGACCCCGTGGACTGCAGCACGCCAGGCTTCCCTGTCCTTCACTATCTCCCGGAGTTTGATCAGATTCATGTCCACTGAGCTGACGATGACAAAGCTACAGGGGATCATCACAGGTTTGGGACCTGGGAGTGTGCTGTCAAAGAAACACATACTCAGAACTTTGCTGAGAAATACAGTTAACTTGGAAAAATGTATTTGAAGAAGAAAGGAGACCGAGAGAAGAGTAAGTAGACTGACTGCTACAGTAATCAAAGACATGATTTTGACTGGGTGAAATATACAGGATATTACACATGGGTGTGTGCACACATGTCCATGCATATAATAAAACTCAAAGATCCATGCATACAAAACTCGAAGAGATGACCTTCTGAATGAATCAATTCTACACGACCTTAGCCACATGAAGCCTGCATGTTCTGTCATTTAATCCTCAAAACAAGTTGATACATCGGTCTCATTATCTCCTGCTACCAGGAGGGAACAGCCTCAGCAAAGTTAAGGAACTTCCTCAGGTTCATCAAGAACCCATCATCTCTTGCCTAAGCAATTGCAAAACCACTTAAGCTATTTTTCTCTCTTTCATTCCAGTCCCATGTGGCCGAGATTCACCTTAGAAGTTAGAGTGACCCTGTGAAAAGTTGGGTCAGATGAGTCCATTCTTCTGCACAAATCCCACCCATGAGGTCCCCATCTCATTGGTAGGAAAATTCTACTAGGCCCCCTCTCATCTCTCTGTCTTCCTCTGCCAACACCCTCCTCCACATTTCAGGCCCAGGCTCTCTGACTGTTGCTAGAATAAACCACAGAACTGTGCCTGCTTTTCCTTTTGTCTGAAACTTTCTCCCTTAGTTCTGTGTGTGACCTTCTTTCTCACTTCTTTCAGATCTCTGCTCAAATGATACCTTTTCAGAGAGACCTCTCCTGCCTCTCCGTATGAAACAGCTCAGCTTCTGCTACTTTCAATCCTCTTCTAAGAGCTTTACCCTTTTTTCTTGCAACCTGGTATGCACCCTTGTGCCCTGCCACCACCGCTACCAAATATAAACACAAGGAAAGGGACTTCTGTCCTTAGGTTGATTGCTCTTAACAAAGTTCGGGATAGGACAGTCTGCACTGGATGAATGAATACATGGGGCCAGGTCTTTAACTCTGATATAACAAATCTGAAAATCCATGCTTTTTAAGGTAAACCAGCCAATTTCGATTTTAAATGTTCAGTTATTCTCTTCAATAACAGAAGTTTGAATTTGTCTGAAAATTAAATAGCTGTATTAATTACTATCTCTAAGATGCAGAGTGTGATTTTTTTTCTGACACCACTAATGACTTTAGTTTAATTTATGTGCATCCTTATGACAAGGGGCCTGCTTATAGCAGCATGGGACCAGCCACAATGAGACTGACTTTCACATGCCACTAAGAAAATGTTCTCTATGGTCTGGTAATTCTCAACTGTATTTATGTTTACGTATATATGCTACACACCATCCTTACAGTCTCTGATAATTTTAGGAAACTGAAAACTCTTAACACAAACCACTGATTACTTTTTTTGTAACACTGCATTCTTTTATGGCTTAATATCCTCAACGTTTCACAACTGAGATAAAATTAGGGATCTATATGTTTTTACTTAAGAGAAAAAAATATTGGGGAAAGAATCACTATTTTAAAGGCATTATTAGAACTTTTAATGAACACATGAAACCAAAAAGACTGCATTTTTCTAACAAATTAAACACCTCTGGCCACAAAACAATACCTAGAAAAACAGGTACCAACCAAAACGTCTGGAAGTTTTTGCTACTGTTGTTTTAACAACAATAAAAAAGGCCTGCTTTCACTAGCAAAAAAGGACTGTGTGTTAGCATCTTTAGCTTAGAAACAGAGAAAGTGAATATCCCAACAAGGTTTATTGGGAAAGTCTTCTGGGTGCTTTGATAAATGAGCTTGGAAAGAGCGCCTCCTAGTGGGCGGACTTGCTCAATGTAGAAGTGACAAGGTGGAAAAGTACCCTTCACGTGAAAATGAAACGGGAAACCATACTCCTAATGAAAACAAATTCACAGCCTTGCAAACTCATTTCCGAGCAAATGACCACTTCCTTGAATTCTCTCACCTGTTAAAATGATTACATACATATTTATCCTTGAGGAAGATAAGCTAAAATAAAGGACTAACGTTTCAGTAATTGTCTAACAGTGCTTGAGAAACCTTTCTGGCAAGTGGAAAATTTCTAACAATTTGTGGTGGAGGAAAATAAAACCAAGTGAGTAAAGTAAAAACATAAAGTGAGAGTTCTTTATGGTCCTTCCTATTTTAACTTTGTACCTCAGCTCCTCTGAACCACTTATTTTATGACCAATTTCAATTAAGGTGTTAAGATTTCAAGTGATCAAATTTAGATTAGCGATAAATTGTCAGTGATTTTTCTCTCAGTCGGTATATAGCAAAGATTTTCAAGTATGTTCCTAATCAGAGATAGTGATTTCATATCTGTCCACCATCAAGGAAACACACCTAATTATAAATTAATCAAAGAAGAAGAAATGGCAAGTTATTGAAATACTTCTCTTCAGGAATTGTGTTGTCCATTTCATGTTGCTAAATCTTCTCTACTTTCCATACTTCAATTTAATCATTATACAGAATTTAGCTCTAAAGTATTGATGAGAGCAAAAAGTTATTTATTCTTACAACCTGTGATTTTAAAAGATTCACCAATTTCTAAGTAAAATTATACCATTTTTAAGAAATTAAACATTTCACCCAGTGATATTTATCAATTTGCTGAACTAAAAATAAAAGACATTAAATTTCCAGAAGCTGCATTAAGTGAGTTAGCTATATTCTTGGATAAATGACTAAGTTTTTCAATAATTGATTCCTTTCCTATCACCTCTCTACTCTTAAACCTGCACTGCTTCCCCATCAATGGTAAAATTACAAGCTTCTTCGACACTTGGATCTTGATGACAAGCTCCTGCTTACCAGTCCAGTTTCACCTTGCACTTTGGCCCAG
The DNA here is from genome assembly GCA_006410635.1 of Cephalophus harveyi. Classification (NCBI taxonomy): domain Eukaryota; kingdom Metazoa; phylum Chordata; class Mammalia; order Artiodactyla; family Bovidae; genus Cephalophus; species Cephalophus harveyi. The sequence continues at coordinate 4,060 of SJYT01002022.1, forward strand.
TTTTACTTTATACTCACTCCAGTCATCTTAAACTGAACTTTGATCTCTTTCTCCATCAACACATGACACATTCTATCACAGCTGCCTGTGTTTACCAAGGCTACTTGCTCTACCTGGACACACCACAGCCAGTATCTCCTCTTCCCTTCCTGCTTCAACTGACCTATCAAAAGCCTACTGAGCTAATCTTTGCATGATCAGATGGGCTATCATCTATTCGAAGTCACCTTGGGATGAATGCAGTTGTTGCTCCTCTGAGCTCTCATGGCACCTGCTCAGAAGTCATATTTTAGCAGTAGACACTCTGTAGTAAATCAACCTGTTTTGCTTTCCCCCTTTCAAAGGCAGGTACTCTTTATCCCTAGCCCTGTGCACCATACACTGTCCATAGTGGATGCTATGCAAGTGCTAGTTGAGTTGGGTAATCTATATTACATAGGGTCTCACATCATGAGAAATGTTTCTTTCAAATCTAGGTAAAATTATTATAATTAAACTTGAAACCACAGTATTTCCTCTTTTCTGTTAAATGGAATGGTTCATAAAAGTGCAAGACCAAGCTGAGTAGGATAATAAAATTATCACATGAGCAAAGGATAATTATATTGTCCACTCAGAAGTTTGGACTTGTGGAAATCTGAAAAAAATTCTCTAATATTTAAAAAATTAAAAGTTTAGCCAATACTGACATTCAGACACTTTTTATTTGGGTAAAAAACTTAAATACAAATGCAAAAAACAATATTGCACTTACATAAATTCACACACTCAGTTCAGTTCAGTCGCTCAGTCGTGTCTGACTCTTTACGACCTCATGAATCGTAGCACGCCAGGCCTCCCAACCCCATGAATTAACAGCACGCCAGGCCTTCCTGTCCATCACCAACTTCCGGAGTTCACTCAGACTCAATCTGCAGTGATTTTGGAGCCCCCCAAAATAAAATCTGACACTGTTTCCACTGTTCCCCATCTATTTGCCATGAAATGATGGGACTGGATGCCATGATCTTAGTTTGCTGAATGTTGAGCTTTAAGCCAACTTTTCCACTCTCCTCTTTCACTTTCATCAAGAGGCTCTTTAATTCCTCTTCACTTTCTGCCATAAGGGTGGTGTCATCTGCATATCTGAGGTGATTGATATTTCTTGATTCCAGCTTATGCTTCCTCCAGCCCATCGTATCTCATGATGTACTTTGCAGATAAGTTAGATAAGCAGGGTGACAATATACAGCCTTGACATACTCCTTTTCCTATTTGGAACCAGTCTGTTGTTCCATGTCCAATTCTAACTGTTGCTTCCTGACCTACATACAGGTTTCTCAAGAAGCAGGTCAGGTGGTCTGGTATTCCTATCTCTTTCAGAATTCACACATTTAATGCCAAGTTATAAAAATCTTTGTACAAAACTACCAAACAATGAAAAGGCTTCACCACTTGGTCATTGTGAACTGTGCAGAACACTGTGCAGGAATGTTCTTGGACAAATAAGCCCATAATGCAAAGTATTATTTTAAGTTGACATTCTTATTCACTATATTTGTTTTTTATTCACAGTTTGCCAAAGGGACCTATCAAATTTTATTAGACTGACACGGAAAGTAAGTATTGGCATCACTCCTTCTCACTTTCTATGAGAAAGCTGCACATCAGATCCTACAGTTCAGCAAGCTCTTGCATCAAGAATCACACCAGGATCTGTCCTTATACGAGGACTGTTATGAAACATATTTGTTTTCCAAACAGTTTTGGGTATATCATATTAAAGAAAACAGAAACAAAAACCAAAAGAAATCTTACCAGGTCAGTCCATTCAATGGAAATCCAAAACCCATGGCTGAATTTAATGCAAATTTAAATACAGATTCGGTTCAGTCGCCCAGTTGTGTCCGACTCTTTGTTACCCTGTGAACCGCAGCACGCCAGGCCTCCCTGTCCATCACCAACTCCCGGAGTTGATTCAAACCCATGTCTATTGAGTTGCTGATTGGCCACCTTAAATTCATCTATTTTAAGGCAGAATCAGTTCAGTTCAGTCACTCATTGTGTCCGACTCTGTGACCCCATGGACTGCAGCACGCCAGCCTCCCTGTCCATCACAAATTCCCAGAATTTACTCAAACTCATGTCCACTGAGTTGGTGATGCCATCAATCATATCATCTTCTGTGGTCCCCTTTTCCTCCTGCCTTCAATCTGTTTTCAAATGAGTTCTTCGCATCAGGTGACCAAAGTATTGGAGTTTCAGCTTCAGCATCTGTCCTTCCAATGAATATTCAGGACTGATTTCCTTCAGGATTGACTGGTTGGATCTCCCTGTTGTCCAAAGGACACTCAAGAGTCTTCTCCAACACCACAGTTCAAAACCATCAATTCTTCGGTGCTCAGCTTTCTTTATCCATCCATACATATCTCACATCCATACATGATGACTGGAAAAACCATAGCTTTGACTAGATGTACCTTTGTTGGCAAAGTAATGTCTCTGCTTTTTAACATGCTGTCTAGGTTGGTCTTAGCTTTTCTTCCAAGGAGCAAGCGTCTTTTAATTTCATGGCTGCACTCACGCCCCAAAATAAGTCTCTCACTGTTACCATTGTTTTCCCATCTATTTACTATGAAAGTGAAGGGACTTAAAGAGATGGGAATACCAGACCACCTGACCTGCCTCCTGAGAAATCTGTATGGAGGTCAGGAAGCAACAGTTAGAACTGGACATGGAACAGACTGGTTCCAAATAGGAAAAGGAGTATGTCAAGGCTGTATATTGTCACCCTGCTTATTTAACTTGCATGCAGAGTACATCATGAGATACGCTGGGCTAGAGGAAGCACAAGCTGGAATCAAGATTGCTGGTAGAAATATCAATAACCTCAGATATGCAGATGACACCACCCTTAAGGCAGAAAGTGAAGAAAAACTAAAGAGCCTCTTGAAAGTGAAAGAGGAGAGTGGAAAAAGTTGTCTTAAAGCTCAACATTCAGAAAATGAAGATCATGGCATCCGGTCGCATCACTTCATGGCAAATAGAAGGGGAAACAGTGGAAACAGTGTCGGACTTTATTTTTCTGGGCTCCAAAATCACTGCAGATGGTGATTGCAGCCATGAAATTAAAAGATACTTACTCCTTGGAAGAAAAGTTATGACCAACCTAGACAGCATATTAAACAGCAGAGGCATTACTTTGTCAACAAAGGTCCATCTAGTCAAGGCTATGGTTTTTCCAGTAGTCATGTATGGTTGTGAAAGTTGGACTATAAAGAAAGCTGAGCACCGAAGAATTGATGGTTTTGAACTGTGGTGTTGGAGAAGACTCTTGAGAGTCCCTTGGACAACAGGGAGATCCAACCAGTCAATCCTGAAGGAAATCAGTCCTGAATATTCATTGGAAGGACAGATGCTGAAGCTGAAACTCCAATACTTTGGTCACCTGATGCGAAGAACTCATTTGAAAACAGATTGAAGGCAGGAGGAAAAGGGGACCACAGAAGATGATATGATTGATGGCATCACCAACTCAGTGGACATGAGTTTGAGTAAATTCTGGGAATTTGTGATGGACAGGGAGGCCTGGCGTGCTGTGGTTCGTGGGGTTGCAAAGAGTCGGACACAACTGAGCAACTGAACTGAACTGAACTAAACTGAAGGGACTGGATGCTATGATCTTCATTGTTTTGAATGTTGAGTTTTAAACCAGCTTGATATTTAAGCCAGGTTATTGATAATTCTCCTGGCAATCTTGATTCCATCTTGTACTTCATCCAGCCTGGCATTTTGCATGTTATGGAGAAGGGCATGGCATCTTGCCTGTAGAATCCCATGGACATAGGAGCCTGGCAGGCTACAGTCCATGGGGTCGCAAAGAGTCGGACACGACGGAGCGATTTTATCATGCACGCAAGCATGCACTCTGCATAGAAGTTAAGTAAACAGCGTGACAATATGCAGCCTTGACGTACTTCTTTCCCAATTTGGAACCAGTCTGTTGTTCCATGTCCGATTCTAACTGTTGCTTCTTTACCTGATACAGATTTCTCAGGAGGCAGTAAGATGGTCTGGTATTCCCATCTCGAAGAATTTTTCAGTTTCTTTGTGATCTACAGAGTCAAAGGCTTTGGCATAGTCAATAAAGCAGAAGTAGATGTTTTTCTCGAATCCTTTTGCTTTTTCTATGATCCAGTGGATGTTCACAATTTGATCTCTGGTTCCTCTGCCTTTCCTAAATCCAGCTTGAACATCTAGAAGTTCACGGTTCATGTACCGTTGAAGCCTGGCCTGGAGAATTTTGAGCATTACTTTGCTAGTATGTGAGATGAGTGCAATTGTGCGGTAGCTTGAACATTCTTTGGCACAGACCTTCTTTGGTATTGAAATAAAAACTGACCTTTTCCAGTCCTGTGGCCTCTCCTGAGTTTTCCAAATTTGCTGGCATACTGAGTGCAGCACTTTCACAGCATCATCTTTCAGGATTTGAAATAGCTCAACTGGAATTCCATCACCTCCACTAGCTTTGTTGGTAGTGATGCTTCCTAAGGCCCCCTTAACTTCATATTCCAGGATGTCTGGCTCTAGGTGACTGATCAAACCACCATGGATATCTGGGTCATGAAGATCCTTTTTGTATAGTTTTGTGTATTCTTGCCACCTCTTCTTAATATCTTCTGCTTCTGTTAGGTCTATACCATTTCTGCCCTTTACTGAGCCCATCTTTGCATGAAATTTCCATTGGTATCTCGAATTTTCTTGAAGAGATCTCTAATCTTGCCCATTTTATTGTTTTCCTCTTTTTCTTTGCATTGATCCCTGAGGAAAGCTTTCTTATCTCTTCTTGCTATTCTTCAAAACTCTGCATTCAAGTGGGTATTATCTTTCCTTTTCTCCTTTGTGTTTTGCTTCTCTTCTTTTCTCAGCTGTTTGTAAGTCCTCCTCAGTAATGCCTACTTGCAGTTCTTTTTCTTGGGGATGGTCTTGATCATTGCCTCCTGTACAATGCATGAACCTCCATCCATATTTCTTCAGGCACTCTGTCTGTCAGATCTACCCCTAGAATCTAATTATCACTTCCACTGTATAGTCATAAGGGATTTGATTTAGGTCATACCTGAATGGTCTAGTGGTTTTCCCTACTTCAATTTAAGTCTGAATTTGGCAATAAGGAGAATATGGATGAACAAATGAGCTAAAATACAAACCTTCCTTAAAAATGATTTTTAATGTTTTTGTAGCCCATAGTCATCACTCTACTTTCCTTCACAATGCACAGAAAAAAAAAAAAAAAAACCACTCATATATCTATATATTAGTCAACAACTTAAATATACTCAGAGCAGTATAATCTATACTGGACCAACTCATGACCAAAAGCTATTAAGAGATGTGCCTGGTCATAAATAGCAAAACAAAAAGACAAATACTAGCAGTACCTTTCAACTGCCAGGCTGTGTGTACATATATGCAATGTGTGTGTGTGGGTGTGTGTGTGTGTGTGTGTGTATTCCAGAATATATTTAAATTTTAGATAATGCTTCCCTTATTCTTTAATTTTAGGTAATGATTTCTTAAGACACTATATCTGCAGAGAAGACAAGATGAAATGTAAACCTGGTCTTCAGTATAAATGTACTGAGAGCCACTATGTAACAGATGCTCTGTGGAGGTTTTTGAGGACTCCACATTGAACAAGATACAGCTCCTGTCAATGCATCAAGAACCCGATACATACACACACAGAGGTCACTATTTAGGAGCTTTCCTGGTGACTCAGTGGTAAACAATCCTCCAGCAAATTAGAAGATGCAAGTTTAATCCCTGAAAGAGGAAATGGCAACCCAGTCCAGTAGTCTTGTCTGGGAAATCCGATGGATAGAGGAACCTGGTAAGCTATAGTCCATGGAGTTGCAAAAGAGTCAGACACAACTTAGCAACTCAACAACAACAACAACAACAACAACAATATATATATATATATATATTTCTAAAGCCTGCACACCAGCAGATCTCATGGTTGCTAGTTACAAATGCAGATGCTGATTCAGTAGGTCTGGCTGGGCCCAGCATTCCACATTTCTTGGAAGTCTCCAGCTGATGCCAGGGCCACTGGTCTGCAGACCACATTCTGAGCAGTGAGGGTTTAAATTCTTGGCAACACAGGTAAAGCACTAATTAACTGTACTTCAAAGGAAGGTTATCTAGGANTAGGTCTGGCTGGGCCCAGCATTCCACATTTCTTGGAAGTCTCCAGCTGATGCCAGGGCCACTGGTCTGCAGACCACATTCTGAGCAGTGAGGGTTTAAATTCTTGGCAACACAGGTAAAGCACTAATTAACTGTACTTCAAAGGAAGGTTATCTAGGAAAGCCACTGATAGGGGGTGACAACTATACAGGCTAAAGGGAGAAAGAGCTCTAGTTGCAGGAAACTTCAAAATTAAAAACTTACAGTGATGAAAATACATAATATAGTTAAATAATAATGAGCCAGCAAAGGTGTTCCAAGTATAGCATATGTGAAAAGGGTGCCAGGAGGCAAGGTCACAGAAGTAACCTGAGGCTGGGTGGGCCTGTTCTATACATCTGTCAAGCATCATGGAATTTGTTCACTAAGCAGTACAGAGATTCCAGGGGGATATGGGACTTTTTTGTTGTTGTTGTTAATTTTTTTACTGAAAATATCTGACATATAACATTATGTAAATTTAAGGTGTACACCATGTTACTTTGGTATACTTATATACTGTAATACTATTGCATTTGTAGCGATAATTAGCACCTATATTATTACATAATTTCTTTTAAGTGGCTGGGATAATTAAATTTTAGTCTCTTAGCAAGTTTGACGATTATAGCATATTACTGTTGTCTATATTCATTATACTATGCATTACACACCAATACTTTAGAAAGTTAATCTTGACATTAATACGGGGAATGGACTAGAAGAGATAAATATAACCAGGGAAACAGTTATCTGAAATATTTTAAGCTAGAGATGCTGAAACTATTGGGGCTTCCCTGATAGCTCAGTTGGTAAAGAATCCGCCTGCAATGCAGGAGATCCCGGTTCAATTCCTGGGTCAGGAAGATCCGCTGCAGAAGGGATAGGCTACCCACTCCAGTATTCTTGGGCTTCCCTTGTGGCTTAGCTGGTAAAGAATCCACCTGTAATGCAGGAGACCTGGGTTCAATCCCTGGGTTGGGAAGATCCCCTGAAGAAAGGAAAGGCTACCCACTCCAGTATTCTGGCCTGGAGAATCCCATAGACTGTATAGTCTATGGGGTCGCAAAGAGTCAGACAGGACTGAGCAACTCTCATTTTCACTTCACTTTCAGAGATACTGAAGCCTTGGACTACAGCAGTGGCNAAAGGCTACCCACTCCAGTATTCTGGCCTGGAGAATCCCATAGACTGTATAGTCTATGGGGTCGCAAAGAGTCAGACAGGACTGAGCAACTCTCATTTTCACTTCACTTTCAGAGATACTGAAGCCTTGGACTACAGCAGTGGCATTTAAATAAGATGGGGATGAGGGCCCCCAAAAACATTCATGAAGCTATATGTGGCCCAGACATGGAACCATCCACCAAAGTCCATCCTCCCAGGCTTTCACGGTACAGAGTTAAACCTACTTAGAGACTGTGTTTCATGGACATCTGCAGTCACCAGCATGAGTGGAAGCGATGTGAACAACTTAGGCCTTCCTTAAGAATCCATCTTTGATCCTGGCTTCCACCAGCCCCTGTCACACTGGCCGGAACGGTGACACTGGAAGTCCCATGTTGAAGATGGGAGAGCTGTTGTAGACTGAGTCTCTAATGAACTGTGCGGATCAGAGCTGTCCACTGACCTGAGCACTCACTTCAAACTGGGTGAATGAGGAAAACACAAAAACACAAAATAAGACAAAACTCTACTGGCTTAAACCGTGCTTATTATGTACTTGAATTAATATGTGTCTTGTTCAAGTAGCTTAGTTTTTACTTTCAGCCTCTAGAGGATTTGGTGATTCAAGTAGCTGTGAAGAGTAAGGAACACTAGGGATTACTGAAGGACCCAATTAAGCTGTATGAACCACAAGGCTGATTGACGGTGTACCCTTACTGAAATCAAGAGATATTAGAGGGAATTTCAGGGCTAGGGAGAAGAGAGTAAACTCACTTTTTGAGGGATGAAGTTGATGGTACTTGCAGGATATCCTGTTGCAGATATCCAGTAAGTTTTTAGACAAACAAGGCCTGGATCTCAAGAGAATACAAGAGCTCTGCAGAAGTCACTGGAGGTAGGAGTGCAGAGACAGGCTTTGCAGTAAAATGGAGAAGGCTGACAGTTACAGGACTCTGAGAATAAAACCAAGACAGGACAGTCCAACCAAGGAAGATGAGAAGGGCAGTCATTGGGAAAACCAAAAACAGTCTCACAGAAGTTTAAGTAAATAAAAGAGAGGACAAAGCTCATAAAGCAATGTCAAGTGAAAAATACCAAAATAGATGCTAAATAACACACACACACACACACACACACTCTGATCTCATTTACATAAATGTTAAAACACAAAAATGTGACATATGACATACTGAGTAGGTAATACTTTTTTAAAGTATAAAAAAGTGCATAAGAATGGTAAATACCAAATCTTAGAGAACTTCCATCTGGGCAGGGAGGAAATTACCATCAGGGAGGAATACACAGGAACCCTGAACTCTGTTGATATTATTTCATGTATCAAACTGGAAGGCAGCACGGAAGTGCTCACATTTTTAATAGTTTACATGTTTCACAACAGAATTTTGGAAAGTAATTAAAATGCTAGAAAAAGTTTCACAGAGTAGGATGCTATAAACAGTATCAAAGATGAGAAATGGAAAAACAATTGAAATTGGCAGATAGCAGTTTGTTAATGACATTTATAAGAGAAATTTTAATAAGCACAGAAGAGCTGAGTTAGATTTTTTAAATTAACAGACAAGAATTTCATGTTTACATTTTAAACACCGACTACACTATTTCTGTTGAATTTTTCAGTTTATAGGAAACATAATTATTTTATGAGAAAAATAATTTTTGCTTCTTCAATAGAGGAAAAAATACGAATGAGATCATAACTTCAATTCATCTAACAAAACAGATTTCTTGATTAGCTTAGCTTATAGGAATAAACTATAAAGTGTTACTCATTCTCTATCAGCATATTAAAAGTTAGTCCCATTTCTGATAAAATTACATAAATTTCAGGGGACAGCACACTCTAGAATAATGAAAAGTAAGAACTGACTCTGAAGGGAAGAAATACCATTTTTATTCAAGAAGCGAACAAACAATTTTCAAGAGTATTGCAAAACAATCCTCTTTCAAAATATATTTCCTATTTATTCTAGTAGTGATGTGATCTCCAGCTATTGTATACGTCTCCTCTAATGGAGCTAAACTCAAAACTTAAACTAAACCTCAGCTGAATCACAGATAAGTACATTAAATAATTGTAGTATATTTTAGCAAGATAAGAGATGACTTTCAAGGAAGCTCTAGCTATTTTTTTTCTTACTGAAAATTATAATCTCTATAAGATTCTGATAAAAAATTAATTTCAAATTTGAATTTGTAGTAACAGAATATATATACAGAGAGAGAAATTATGTTTCCCAACATAATTTTCTCTTATACTTCTTTTTGAAATTTCTAATTCTATCTAATCCCTGGTGGCTCAGTGGTAAAGAAACCGCCTGCAATGCAGGAGATGTGGGTTCAACCCTGGGTCAGAAAGATCCCCTGAAAAATGAAATGGTGACCCACTTCAGTATTTTTGCCTGGGAAATCCCATGGACAAAGGAGCCTGGTGGGCTACAATTCACAGGGTCACAAAGAGGCGGACACAATTTAGAGACTAAACAACGAACAACAACCATCCCTATAATCATCAAAATAAACTGCTATTATGATTGGGTAAGATTTTCTATTTCACTGGTGTTTGGGAATACAGAGTCATTGTCAAGAGGTATACAAGAGATGATATAGGAAGAAGGGTGCAAACTTGGACAAAAAGGAAATGATTGGACCAGATGAGTTTCATGGTCGTTTCTGATTCTGTCATTCTAAATATGGGTGAGAGGAAGAATGCTATTAGTAGCTGAAATAGAAAAATAGAAAAAGAGGTTCTGATCTGATATTTGGGATAGTGGGTAGTTTACAATGCTTTATGTGTAGTCAAAAAACCGAGGCATGATCTTTAGAAGGCAAATTAAACAGAAAAAAAGCTTTGAGAGAAACTAGCCCAAACTCTATGAATGAACAATGAACTTTCTGCCAGCTTTAAAAGATGAATACAAAATTATATGGTCCTTGAAGGCTGCTTCCTCAAAGCCCTATGCTGCTACAGACAAAGCGCCCAAGCAAAAGTTTATGCATCACAATCCACCCAGAAAGAAAAAGTTCTCATGCATGTAAAAGTTGATGTGTAATAATGTCTGGAAGCAAATAAAATGCTGACAAGGATGGAAGAGGTGCTGCAGTGACTATCTGACAAATTCAATCGTTAGGACTCAAGACGAGAAGGCTGAGGGAGACAGAATGAAAGTCTGTACAATGATAAATATGGAAAGATTAAGCACAAATAGAAACTGGGATGTAGAAGGCATCAGTATGTCTAAAAGAGTCACTTTAAAATCAATATATATTTTTTAAAGATCAAAGACACCAAACTTTTAGAAAAGCTTGCATTATGGCACAAAAGAAAAAAAAAAGATATATAGAAATTAATGGAAAAATAAGGAGCAGTAACTATATTAGGAAATGTGCCTTTATTTTCTAAGGCTGAAAAAATGGATTGCAATTAGTACTTTTAGATAATATGTATCCTAATCCCTATCAGAGAAAGCCACACTAGGTAGATGGTCTGACCTGGGACAGACTGATCAGGTCCCTAAACTGAGGGAAGTGAAAGTCGCTCAGTTGTGTCCGACTCTTTGTGACCCCATGGACTGTAGTCCATGGAATTCTCCAGGCCAGAATACTGGAGTGGGTAACCATTCCTTTCTCCAGGGGATCTTCCCAACCCAGGGATTGAACCCAGGTCTCCCACATTGCAGGTGGATTCTTTACCATCTGAGCCACAAGGGAAGCCCAAGAATACTGGAGTGGGTAGCTTATCCCTTCTGCAAAGGATCTTTGAATTGAAGACCCAGGAATTGAACTGGGGTCTCTTGCATTGCAGGCAAATTTTTTACCAGCTGAGCTATCAGGGAAACACATGATTAAAGGATTATTTGAAAAGATCTTGGTAGCTGGTATAGGTATATGTTCCACTAACTAAGAAATGAAGAGAGGGAAGCCTTGGCTGTAGTAATATTAGAAGTGGAAATGTAAAATAATATCTTAAATAATCACTGTGGAGTGAAAAGCAGTGGGAATAAGAGCCTACAAGTATCAGAAACTATATCAAAATTTATATACAGATGTGTCGGTCTCCATAAAACCCTGCAAACCTGTTACCATTATACACATTTTAAAGAACAGAAAAACAAGGCACAGAGACATTAAATGACTTAGTTGTCTGAAGTTACAAAAACAGTCACTAGTAGGGCTGGATTTCAAAATTGGAAATAGCTACATTGAAAACCTGCAGTCTTTCCACACTAATCTTTGTACTACCTCTCCCACTGAACTTGGTGACCCATAGACATGGAAGATGCGAGAGATAAAAATCAGACAAAGGTGAAGGTGAAGTTGCTCAGTCGTGTCCGACTCTTTGCAACCCCGTGGACTGTATAGCCTACCAGGCTCCTCTGTCCATAGGATTCTCCAGGCAAGAACACTGGAGTGGGTTGCCATTTCCTTCTCCAGAGGATCTTCCTGACCCAGGGATCGAACACAGGTCTCCTGCATTGGAGGCAGATGCTTTAACCTCTGAGCCAAAAGATTCAAACCTACTGATGTGAATGTTAATAAAAGAGAACTAGCCTCTGATAAACAGAACTTTAGATAATTTCTTTCTGAACCTGAACCTTTGTTTAGTCTAGTAAACATGGCTTGTCAGAAACCCACTGCAGGCTTCCTGAAAGTCAAGGAGTCAGAGGTGGGTCAAACTCTGGGAAAATTTCCTACAGGAATTAGCACCTTCTATTGGGCTTCCCTCATAGCTCAGTTGATAAAGAATCTACCTGCGATGCAGGAGACCCTGGTTCGATTCCTGGGTCAGGAAGATCCACTGGAGAAGGGATAGGCTACCTACTTCAGTATTCTTGGGCTTCCCTTGTGGCTCAGCTGGTAAAGAATCTGCCTGCAATGCGGGAGGCCTGGGTTCGATCCTTGGGTTGGGAAGATCTCCTGGAGAAGGGAAAGGCTTCCCACCTTAGTATCTTGGCCTGGAGAATTCCATGGACTGTATATAGTCTGTGGGGTTGCAAAGAGTCAGACACGACTGAGTGACTTTCACTTTCATAGCCACTAGACTGGAATGGTTTCGCATGCAAATCACAGCATCTGTGCGAGCTATTCTCAGAAAGACTACTTAGATGTCTGATTACAGGGATCAGAGGATAGATTCCGGGATGCCACAGGTCTCAGTCAAATTCCAGCTTCTGTTCTTACTAGTCCTATAACCTGGAACTGGGTGTTTATTCTCTCCATGCTCAGTTTCTTCATCTGAAAAATCAAACAGTGAAATACATCTCCCTAAGAGCTATGATGCTGGGAGGGATTGGGGGCAGGAGGAAAAGGGGACGACAGAGGATGAGATGGCTGGATGGCATCACCGACTCGATGGACGTGAGTTTGAGTGAACTCCGGGAGATGGTGAATGACAGGGAGGCCTGGCGTGCTGCGATTCATGGGGTCGCAAAGAGTCGGACACGACTGAGCGACTGAACTGAACTGAACTGAAGAGCTATAATAAAAAATGAAACAAAACAAGGCGGAGAAAGTACTCAGTACAGTCCTTGACAAATGCTCCTTTATTAGGTGTTCTGATGGTGACGATGATGAGAAAAATGCTAGAGGATGAAGAAGGGGAAGAAGAGAAGGAGTCTAATCCAGAAGTTCAGAGATATTCCCTGCACATCTGCACCTCTAAGTATTTGTTAGCCAATAACCTTCTTTGTGCTTGGAAGTATGCTTTCCATAGTTAAGGGGTAATAAGATGAGACTCTAGGTGGTTTTTCTTGTAAGGAAAGAAATTTGTTCTCTCCAAGAGATTATCAGGTTTGATACTAATTTCTTTAGCAGTGTGTCAGATTCAGAGCCTGATAAAAACCTTAAAAATGTACAGCTGATTTCACTTGTTCATTTTGTTCTGATTTACTATGATCTTGTTTGATTATTTTGAGTAGCCCAACTGCTAACACGTGACTGTGGTTGGCATTTGCCATGGTAGCTAATTGTCATCTATTCTGGGCTGCTATAGGTAACTTTCATTTAAAAACTTTTTTTTATTGGTAATGATTTAGAAAGTCATTTTCAAATTAGAATAATGTACCTCTATCAATCTGATTTCAGACACAGCATGATGTACATCCCCTTACTGCCAGGGAATTGCCCATGGTTCTATTTGTAAATGTAGCTATTTACAGCACTTTTCCTCATCTTCTGATTTTTGGAGTCCCCAAAACGATGAAGAGTTAACATGTGCTTAGTAAATGATAATTCCCAATTCCAGGAAATCCGTGGTGAAAGCGCTCACTGCTGATAATATTGAGATTGCTACATCCCTTATGAAAGCGATGTGGCAATGATGAACAGCAAGGTTTACTACTCATTCTCTCCAATTTGGCCTGGAAATGATCCAACAGAAATCAAATGATACTGCACCACTGTTTTCTACTGACTTACACATGAAACAGTGAACATTGTAAGAATGATTTCCAGAAATTATGAAACACAGATATATGGACATTTTAATAAAAAATTTGAAGACTATAAAGAAGCATTGAAAATATCTGCTATAACATTAAGTAAAATGGTATAGACAAATAAAATGTAAAATAACACGTACACTGTAGTTAAAACTACATAAAACATCAGTTCTTTACCCCAGGGTGCACGTACCACCTGCAGAGCTTCTTAAATGTTTAAATGCCAAGGATCCACCACAAAAGGATTCCAATCAATTGACTGATTGGTGATAAAATTGTTGAGAATTTACATTTTCTCTATATTCTGTATAATGATGCTATCAATTTCAAAATACTTTCATATTTTCAAATGTTTTAAAATCACATAGATGATTTAAATATTATTAAATCACCTTAATCAGTACCACTTCAAATTTAATAAAAATTGTTATACTAAGTATACATTGTTGTTTTTCTTAATTGCCATTGCCTTATTAAATTATAATCCTGACTTTCGATTAACTCACTGGAATGGGATTCTAGAAGTAATCCCGTAAAAATGTAACAAAGTGGCTAAACCGAAGCCTCTGTGTGGAGGCCAAAAGCATCCCACTTCCAAATACCAGCTCCACGTCTCTCCAGCTCTCCAAGCTCTGCTGTCAGTCCAAACCCAGAGAAAACCTCCTGGCAACGCAAGGAGCTTAATATTCCTAGCCCATGCCCATCTAAACCATGACTTGTCAACCCCAAATACGGGCGCATCAGAAACATTTGAGGGCAGGGAAATATGGACAAATGATGCTGCTAAGTATGGCCATACTTACAAAAGCCTAATCAGGAGAGTCTGAATGTATTATAAAATGCTGAACTGTTAGTTACGTGTGCATTTATGACTGAAATCAACCAATCTTCTCTTTGGAAGTGATCTTGGTAATTTTTCTGCCTAAGGATGAACCACGCCCACAGAATATACTTATAAGGGCAAAGCCTGTGATCAGGAGGCTGGGCTCCTCCTCCCCAGGCACCCCAGTGGGAGGGGGAGGGTCCTCCCAAAAGTGGGCCAGCCAACAGCCCCTGGTGGGCAGCACATTGATAACAGTGGCTAATTTTAGAATTTTAAGTGTATTTTTTTTTTTACTTTGTTCCCACCCCCTTTTCTATCAATCTCACAGTCAGCATTCATTTTTTGCAGAATGCTTTTGCCCTCCTAAGAGAGTTTAGCCTTCAGACACAAAGAAAAAACAAGCAAACAAGGTCATGGACTTTATCATGCTCAGTTCATGTGGCTCTTCCCCAGATATCTGACCAAAGGTAACAGAGATTAATAAGTAATATTAAGTTAGAGAATGAAAAAGAACACTGAATTCTCAAGCCAAACTCCACACTCACTCAAGTTTCAAAATAATATTTTAACATCAATATCTATTTAAACCAGAATATTGATTATTTAAATAACAAATAATTTTTAAAAGTTATGCTAAGCCACAGTTGAATACATTATATTTTCTAAGATTACTGTACTGTCTTCATAATTAGGCTTTTCTAGGGAATAATTTCCACTAATTAATTACAGTGAATATTAAAAAGAGTTTAACTATACTTAAATTTATCACAGTTAAAAGAAAAACAAAGAAAGCAAAAAAAATTGCAAACATTTCAATTTATCTGGAAACAACTTAAGTGTCCATCAATAGATGAACAAATATATATGTGGTATACACACACACACACACACACACAGGAATATTCAGTTCAGTTCAGTCGCTCAGTCGTGTCCGACTCTTTGCGACCCCATGAATCGCAGCACGCCAGGCCTCCCTGTCCATCACCATCTCCCGGAGTTCACCCAAACTCATGTCTATCGAGTCGGTGATGCTATCCAGCTATCTCATCCTCTGTCATCCCCTTCTCTTCCTGCCCCCAATCCCTCCCAGCATCAGAGTCTTTTCCAATGAGTCAACTCTTCGCATGAGGTGGCCAAAGTACTGGAGTTTCAGCTTTAGCATCATTCCTTCCAAAGAAATCCCAGGGCTGATCTCCTTCAGAATGGACTGGTTGGATCTCCTTCAGTCCAAGGGACTCTCAAGAGTCTTCAACACCTGAGATCAAAAGCATTAATTCTTCATTGCTCAGCTTTCTTCACAGTCCAACTCTCACATCCATACATGACCACTGGAAAAACCACAGCCTTGACTAGACGGACCTTTGTTGGCAAAGTAATGTCTCTGCTTTTGGATATGCTATCTAGGTTGGCCATAACTTTCCTTCCAAGGAGTAAGCGTCTTTTAATTTCATGGCTGCAGTCACCATCTGCAGTGATTTTGGAGCCCAAAAAATAAAAAGTCTGACACATTTGTAGCAACATGAAAGTGTTAGTAACTCTGTTGTGTGTGACTCTACAACCCCATGCCAGGCTCCTCTGTCCATGGGGTTCTTCAGGCAAGAACACTGGAGTGGGTAGCTGTTCCCTTCTCCAGGGGATCTTCCTGATCCAGGGGACAGACTCGAATCTCCTCCATTGTAGACAGAGTTTTTACTGTGTGAGTCACCAGGGAAGCCCATGTAGCAACATGGACAGACCTAAAGATTATCACACTAAGTGAAGTAACTAAGACAAAGAAAGACAAACATACAGTATCATTTACATGTGGGAATCTAAAAAATAATACAAACGAACGTATTTACAAAACAGAAGTAGACTAGAAAACAAAGCTAACACTCACCAAAGGGGGGATAACAAATATACAACACTATATATAAAATAAACAAAAATGATTTATTATACAGCACAGGGAACTGTATTCAATATCCTATGATAACTTATAATGGAAAAGAATCCAAAAATATGTCTTAAAAAAAATTCCCAAGGTATTATTTAGTTGTTATTTTGCACTCCCAATGCAAAATTAGTCTTTGGAGAAATTTCAAGCACAATATACACTGAATATTTTTACATGACAGTAGTGGCCTATGGAGTCCAAGTGATTATTGTATAGTTCAGAGAAATATCAGATCATTTTGCATTCTTCAAGATATCAACAGCAGACTTTTTCTCTATTTAATAATTATGGCTGGTGTCAGTTTTGTTAAGTGGGGCAGAGAAGTGAGGAGAGAGACAAGGATTCCAGGAGTCAGCATTGGATGGTGAGTTAGGCATGCAGTAATATATATATATACATTAATATATGTATACATATATGTGTGTACATATATATATAAAACTGAAAATGTGTATATATGTTTATATATACATAACTAAAAAAAACACACAACTTATCCAGTTTTGAGCAGAGCACACAGGCAAACACTAGATTATTTTTGTTTATAAGTATTCCAACAGTTAGTTGGAGAATTTGTCTCTTAAAAGACCTTGGAGGGTAATTAAAATATCATGATCATATGACTACTATTAATTAGAAAAGGTTTCTTGGAAAACAGGCTGTTTTGTTTTTAGTGTTGTTAATAAATAAACTTATCTGGTAGATTTAAAGGTCTGTTTAAAGATTGTTAACCACTTGACCTAAAAACTTAATGAAAAGAATCTAGCAGCTGCTGGTAAATGAAAACCAATGAGAAATGGAGGGAAAATCTCTTCTACTAATTACTAGATAAAATAGTCACGTTTACAAATTTTTCTCCTATATATTATTTCAAACACTACAGTTATGCTTCACTATGTGCAACATACAAATCCCTTGGTCTGGAATTAAGGACCAATTAGTGTATCACCAATTAGCAGCTGTGTGACTTTAGACGAGCTGAATAAACTCTCTGAGCCTCAGATTGATCCTTCTTAAAATAGGGACGATAAGAGGAGCTCACTCAAAGATTTGTTGTGATTGAATGAGATGGCCTCCAGGAAAGCTTTAGCACAGTAGCTGGCACAGAGTAAAACCTCAGTAAGGTTATTATTCAGCTAAGTCTGGATCCATTATCACAGTTCCACACACTACACTGCGTACCTAACAAAGAATTAGATTTTCACTGTCAGTGTAACTGCTAAGAGGGTCTCATGAAAACTTTAAGATCCATGTCATGTGACAAAGCATTATAGCATGCTATTCACCTGCATAGATCATCATGCTGAGGCAGGACAAAAGTATCACATTATCTATGAACAACTAATTCTAAAGATTTTCATATAAAATGAACACATGAATAAAAATCACTTGAAAGTGACTCTGGGTTGCCTCGGTTTTCCCTGTGGACACTCACATGGAACTCAGTTTAAAATGAGGTTTTACAGAAAGGAAGCTTACCCTTTGTGATATATTTAGCAAACTACTCAGCAACGGAAAGAGACGCATGAATCGTGACAAATAGGGCTTACAAAGCACACAGCAAACTCTGAATGAAGGATACCTAGGTTTCCCATATCAAGTTTATATTCCTTGCAACTGAGAAAAAAAATCTGAAGACACATCTTAAAATTTTACTATAATGGATACTATTACAAAGTTATTTTTAATTCTATATCAGTCGTTAAATCCAACACTAATTTTTAAATGCTATCGCTTTCAGAAGTAAAACTTCTATTAGGCCTAATCAGATGCTGTTGCTGAGTCACTGAGTTGTATCTGACTCTTTGGTGACCCCAGGAACTGTAGCTCACTAGGCTCCTCTGTCCATAGGATTTCCCAGGCAAGAGTACTGGAGTGGGTTGCCATTTCCTTCTCCAGGGGATCTTCCTGACCCAAGGATTGAACCCATATCTCCTGCTTTGGCAGGTAGATTCTTTTAACACTGAGCCACCAGGGAAGCCCAATTAGTTAGATGACTTTTACCAAATCATAAAGTAAACATTCTCATTAAGAAAATGGCAAGTATTGATATACCAGGATAACTGCAGTGAAAAGTCTACAAGTTTAGGCTTCTGTGT
This sequence comes from Cephalophus harveyi, assembly GCA_006410635.1. Taxonomy (NCBI): domain Eukaryota; kingdom Metazoa; phylum Chordata; class Mammalia; order Artiodactyla; family Bovidae; genus Cephalophus; species Cephalophus harveyi. Next base: position 22,753 of record SJYT01002022.1, read on the forward strand.
AGGTTAAGAGTGAAATCCATGAAAGTGCTCATTTCCTGACGGCTAGGGTAAGTGCTGCTACCACGAGAGAGGACACTTCATTCTAAAGGTGGACCCAGATCAGTGCGGAGCCCTGCATCTACCCTGCCCTCAGTATTGACTCACTGAGAAGGCACATTTCTGCAGTCTATAATGCACATAATTTGCCTGGAGCTCAAATTATCCAGCAAAATCACCAACTCTTGGTTAAATGTGGTACATTATTTTTATGTGAGGCTTTTAATGATCAGAAATCTATGTATATTTTATTAATACAGCATAAGGTTAAGAGAGGTGATGGGACACAGAGGTCTGGACATGAGCTCTGGAGCAGAAACATATACTAAGCCGGTTAATGGATACTAGATCTCAGGAAAGTTAAATTTCTTGTGCCTCAATATTTTCAACTTTCTAATGACAATAAGTACCTAGGATAATTGTGAGGACATATATCTCTGTGTGTGTGTGTGTATGCACGTGTGTGTGTATTTGTTGTTTAGTCGCTAAACTTTTGTGCTCCCATGGACTGTAGCCTGCCAGCCTCCTCTGTTCATAGGATTTCAAGGCAAGAATACTGGGGCGAGTTGTCACTTCCTTCTCCATGGAATCTTCCTGACCCAGTAATCAAACCTGTATCTCCGGCATTACAGGTGGATTCTTTATACTGAGCCACCTGGGAAGACACAGCACTGGTCTTCTTGGGAAATAAAAGTATATAGTTCCTTAAACACCCCTTTCAACAAGGGTCTGCCCTCTCCACAATCATAATGACAATAATAGCAGCTTTTACTTAAGAAGTACTTACCACGTGTTAGGCATCTTGTGACGGCATTTCTATACTATTATTATTTATTTATTTATTTTGCATTTCGTGCTTCTACTAACTTCCTGAGATTGGCTCATTAAGTCAGCTGCCCACAGCAAAAAGCTCAGAATTGGCCGAGCCAAGTCATAAAGCCAGGGAGCTGCGCTGCAGACTCAGAGCTCTGATCTCTATGGAGCTGCTTCCACAGGAGACTGCAATCACTCTCTTATGTACAGTGGGCCCTCAACCTGAGCTACGGAAGATGCTTTTTTGTGGGACCTGAGACAGTTCCCATTTTAATTAACTTCCTGAGGATAAGCAGAAAAAAGTCCATGATATTGTTTCAGATTCAAAACCTGTATCTTCTTTTAGAGATTCCGAAAGCTCAGAAGGCAGAAGCCCTGCCTCCCCAAAAAAACCCCACAAATAAATGGAGGATATATTATATATTAATACTTAATATTCATTGAAATTCAGCTGTAATAGTATTAAAACCACTAATATAGCAAATGAGAAGTTTCAAGGTCAACTTTTGTGTGATTTATATGTTTTATATTAATAAAAATTCTCACAAGCTAAAATAAACTTTATTCTCCTTCTAGGGAAGCCAGTATGTAAAACAATATTATAGATTAATTTTTCAGTTTCTATGGAAACATTATAAGAACAGATCCAAATTATCCCTTTTAAGAGATTTTGAAAAAACAAAGGTAACTGATCAGAGATTCAGCACATAAAGCCTGGATGAGAATTGCTGGGTCAAGAGGCAAACTGATCCTAATGTTTACAGAATACGAAAGAGTTCAAAAAGTAAATGCTGAGTTGTCTGTCTGAAAGGGTCACGTTGTCAATACATGAAAGAACTGACCTATGTTAAAAATAGAATTTTCATCATGCTACTTAACCTGTTTTCCTGAAGAACCTCACTTAAAAATAGAGCCGCACGGATTTTACAGCTGTAACTACTTTCCTTGGTAAAACCATTATCAAATTTGTTTAAGATGCTATAGTTCTCTATTAACAATCCTTCCCTAGGAACCCTACCCAATACTCTATGGTGTCCTAAATTGGAAGGAAAGCCAAAAAAGAAGAGAATCCCATGGACAGGGGAGCCTGATGGGCTAGAGTCCACAGGTTCACAAAGACTGCAGCACGTACCACACTCACAATGCTTACTTTCACAAAGTAGAATATACACTTAGGATGAAGTTCTTCTTCCAGGATATTGGTGTGTATGTACTCTTCAATAGTCCACTTGAAAATTATCTATTTTCATTGATGGGGTTTCTGTGATACCTGACTAAAATACCACTGACTTTTGCTCTAAATGCAGTCAAGGAAGGGTCAGTATTAGAAGTATCAGCTTCAACATATGATTGCGTCATGAGCAGTAGCTTCAGTCTGCAGGTTCTTGGCAAGAGTCTTTTTAAGGCTCTTGATCCTTTTGTGAGTGCTATTTTGGTTAAAGCTAGAAACACAATCTGTAAATCTATTCACACATAAACTGCAATATCCCCCCAAAAGCTGAAAGTGAATAAACACATAAGGTCCATACTGTCAACCCTTCTGGATTGTTGAGTTTAGATTCCTCCCTCCAGAAACCTGATTTCACATGTGATGCCTGATTATCTAGCATACAGAGAATCTTGGACTACTCTATAACTGAAATATTTGTATTTTTGATTTGTTGTTGTTGTTTAGTTCCTAACGCATGTCTGACTCTTTTGCAGCCTCATGGATGGTAACTTGCCAAGCTTCTCTGTCCATGGGATTTTCTCAGCAAGAACACTGGAGTGGGTTGTCATTTCCTTCTTCCTGACCCAGGGATCAAACCTATGTCTTCTACACTGGCAAGTGGATTCTTTACTGCTGGGCCACCAGAGAAGCCTCTCCCCACTTTTTAAATTGTTTATTTTAAATATTTTCATTTTATACTTATTTTGTATTTTAAGTAATTATTCAGTTCAGTTCAGTTCAGTCGCTCAGTCGTGTCCGACTCTTTGCGACCCCATGAATCGCAGCACGCCAGGCCTCCCTGTTCATCGATAAACATGCACTGAACTAAATACAATAATAATATCTTTCCACACCCCAATGGATCATCCTGTATATTTTTGAGGTAAGAACGCTCCATTTTGAAGACCACTGACACAGAAGTATACAATTCAACCTGTCTTGAAAATTCCTTCACAGTGCAACTTTAACCTTTTTCTTTTAGAATTTCCACAAATATTTTTTCAGTGTTCCCCCAAATGAATCTTTCGTGGCAAGTGAGCTGGTTGTTACGATAGAAAAAGAAACTGGGCAGAAAACTGAGAATGCAACAGTCTCTGGGTGGAAACGCAGCCTATGCAGCAGGTCAGCAACGATCAACAGACAGACAGTAAGCGGGCGATTAGACAGAGGGTGAGCTGAACTGAACTGAACTGAAGCTAACGATATTAACAAGCCCAGGGTCCGGAGGAGAAGAGCAAGTCAGAAACCTCAGCCAGGCAGAAATGAGAACACACGGGTCACTGGAGCTCAGAGTCTGAAGGTAGAAAAGTAATCAAGCAGACAGACAAGAGCCCCAAGGCACAATGGCAACGCTTCAGGAATGGTCAAAAGGTCGCGGAGTCAGGAACCAGGAGACCCACTTTAACTAGCACAGGGGTTGCTGAAAGGACAAGGAAACAGATGCGAGACCCAAGCAACAAAGCAATTTGATACTGAAGCAATTTTGGAATGGCCAGGAAGTTTCTTACACGTTTCCTACTGGATCCTTTCCCAGAACTTGGCTAGTGTGACCCTGTGCAAATCTGAGCATCTGGAGGAAATGGTAGAATAAGGAGGAGGGATGAAGGGAATATTCTCCAGCCTGCACCTCTCCTATGATGCTCTCATCCTATGCATCCTTAAAATCACACACAAATCTTACTGCTCCCTTAGTCCTTCCTTAACTACCCCAACACCACTCTATGAATTCCTATAGCAATTATTTCATCCTCTGAGCATTCTGAAACAACTATGTAAAGCCTTGCATTTTTAAAATTTCATGTGTCAGTGCGCCCAATGAGATTCCAAAGACCTGGTGAGCTATGCATTCATGGTACAGTTTGACTCTTAGTAGTCAATGCTTCTTAAATGTTTCTGAGAGTTCTCAGAATATTGTGATGTCATTCTTCACCCAGACAACTTCAGAGACAGGCATGCACACACTGTTTAGCATATATATCAGATTGGGTAATTCACCTAATTTACTGGAGATAATTATGATAATATTTTACCAGTAAATTCAAAGTAAAGGTTAGCAAATAAAAAGAGGCTTCTTCACCAAAATATAATATATTTCTTCACTTACATGAAATATGAAAACAGAATAGGAAATATTGGCCACTAGTCATTAAAGCACTGATTATTATCCATCCAGGAAGAGGTCACCATACATTCACTTATTAATTTATTGACAAATTCCAGAAATACTTACAAAATCCCTGCTATTCAATAGCATAAAGACACTGGGATATATGCTAGGTGAAAAGAGGAATATCAAAATGAATGAAGCATCATCTCAGCCTTAGAAAAGACTAGAGAATGCAAAATAAGCCCACCTAATCAAACCCATAAAGACTGTCCAGCCATTTGACACTGGGGATGAAAAATGAGTAGGAGCTCACTAGGCAAAGACAGAAGAGAAGTTGCAGGTGGTAGCTTGGGTTACAGGAGCAAAGCTATGAGACCACCAAAGCATGGGTGGGCAGGAGGGTTATGTTAGGAAGAGAAGGGATGGAAGGTGAGACTGAAGCTCACGTGATGGTAAGGAGTTTAGGCTTCATCTTGGAAGCACTGATGGAGGAGCCATTGCCAAGTTTAAAGTAGTAAATAAGTAAATTTCATCTGGGTTGGTGAAAAAAATTAACTATTTATTGAATTAAGTGGTTATTTAATTACTAAGATAGTATGAGAATCGAAAGTGATATATAACATTCAGACTAATTCTTTTGTTTCTGAGTTAGCTAATTTTTTTTTAAAGCCAGATGACTTCCAAACTATCTTTGAGAATAATTCAAAACACACCCACCATTAGACTGAAAGAGAAATGTCCGCAGTGACACCACTTTGTGTATTAATAATGACATGCCTAATAATTTGCTGTTTAACAATTAGGCTATTTCCTAGTCGCATTTTCCAGATGCATCTTAACTTCAAAAAATTAAGTCCTACCTGGACTATCATCTGGGAATCATGACTGACAACACAAGTCACCTGCTGAGAGGTCTGGGAGGTCTGTATGAGCATCTCTACACATGGAGATATATAGAGAGTAATTTATATACATATAAAAATATATAGAATTTATTTACACATTCATATATACAGAGTAATACAAATTACTACTTGAGTTATTCATGTCTACCATCCTGTCCATTTTATATAAAAAATAAAAACCAAAAAGAAAAAAAAAAATCCTGACCTATTTGCCTCTCAGTTTAGGGTATATTCTAATTTCTTTATAAAGCATATATGACGAATGATCCAGTCCACAGCATGTTCCACACAAAATATCACTCTTCCAAAATGATAGTGAAAGCTACTCAAGTAAAAGAAAATACTGCTATTATCTAACTTGTAGAAAGTTAATACAATTGTCCCATTTGAAAGAGATAAACATTACTCAGTATTTTTTTTTAAAAACTTTGCAGTATATTATAAAACAAACATAAGGAGTTTATCTCCACCTGAAATAGTGCACAATATTGTAATTTTGTGGAAATATTTGGGGGTAATGACTTTCAAATGGATACAGGAAAAATGTTATTAAAAAGAAAAAAGATTAGGAAATATACCGTCAAGCATCACCCTGCAGTGGGGGAAGGGAACAGCCTTTTATGACCTAATAGGATTTTTCCATTCTTAACTTGGTTAATCTTAGACAAAAGCAAATAAATCAATCTTGGTTTTTGAAAGTTCATGATGATTCTCAAAGGAAATTAATTGCCTTTGCTAAACATTGTTCATAAAAACATATTATTAAAGTCAACTCAATTTTTAAAAATCTAGATTTATGACTAAAACAAGGTGTCATTTTTTTTCTTAATAAAACAAGATATTTTTCCATCCCTTCCCAAACAGTTTCTAACACAAAAGTAGCTTTACAGGATTGGGAAATTGGTGGGGAACTTGTAGATTGGGACAGGTAAGACACTGGCATAATAGAGAGCATGGTAAACTCAGTGTGGTGAAGAGAGGAGTCCTTCAAACCTGAAAGCACAGTGCCGCCTTCTGAAAAAGCCAGGTGCATCACCACTTGAGCATGGTTGGGGGGAAGGAGCCTGAGTACTGGAAAGGTGTGATTAAAATTCTTAACGAAACACTGCCACAATGACGGAGTCAAGTAGTATATTTTTAAAACTTATATTTAAAACTGAATTGCACAAGTATAAGGTAGGAAGTGCCGTCAAGGTATTAAAAACCAAAGATAGGCACTTCAGATGAAGGTACATATATTGAAGCATGCACTTAAACTTGTAGAGCAAGTATCTGAACAGAAAACCAGGCACAACCATTTCGCAGTTACAGGTAGTATGCACTCCAGCAAGGAGGCAACATACATAGCTAGGCTGAGGACAGGAAAGTGATGGAAATTCTTCCTCCCAACTGAATAAACGATGTGGAAATAGTCTGGTCTTTGGTCAGTCGGAAGAGCTTGATGAAAGAGAAAGGATTTCAAAATCTGTTACAAAGTTCACAGAATAGGTACAATTGGTAAGCTTCCAGGGGAAGGTGGTGGCAGAAGCGATGGGAAGCATCTGAGTCATGGAGTATGGCTCAAAGTTGATCTCTCCTAGGAAGAAGTAGATTGGATAACTGGTGTGCTGAAGAAAAGTAATCATGACAATTAGATGACTCAAACCAGGGGTTTCCCTGGACTCTCTGTTTCCTCTTACCCATAACATCTCATCCAGCAGGAAATTCTACTGTTTTTACCTTCAAGTTCAGTTCAGTTCAGTCGCTCAGTCATGTCCAGCTCTTTGCAACCCCATGAATTGCAGCATGCCAGGCCTCTCTGTCCATCACCAACTCCCAGAGTTCACTCAGACTCACATCCATTGAGTCAGTGATGCCATCCAGTTATCTTATCCTCTGTCATCCCCTTCTCCTCCTGCCCACAATCCCTCCCAGCATCAGAGTCTTTTCCAATGAGTCAACTCTTCGCATGAGGTGGCCAAAGTACTGAAGTTTCAGCTTTAGCATCATTCCTTCCAAAGAACACCCAGGACTAATCTCTTTTAGAATGGACTGGTTGGATCTCCTTGCAGTCCAAGGGACTCTCAAGAGTCTTCTCCAACACCACAGTTCAAAACCATCAGCTTTCATTACAGTCCAACTCTCACATCCATGCATGACTACTGGAAAAACCATAGCCTTGACTAGACAGACTTTTGTTGACAAAGTAATGTTTCTGCTTTTTAATATACTATCTAGGTTGGTCATCACTTTCCTTCCAAGGAGTAAGTGTCTTTTAATTTCAAGTATAGTGTAAATCTGAAACCTCTTCTCCCTGTCATGGATCCCTTAGTTCAAGCCATCACTATCTTTCACTTGGACACCTGCAAAGGCTTAACTCTTCTCTTTGTCTTCACTGTTCCCCACCAGCCACTGTTCACCACAGTCTATCCTCCATGAAAAATTAAGATCATGGCACCTGGTCCAATCACTTTGTGGCAAATAGATAGAGACACAATGGAAACGGTGACAGAGTTTATTTTCTTAGACTCCAAAATTACTGCAGATGGTGATTGCAGCCATGATGTTAAAAGACGCTTGCTCCTTGGAAGAAATCTATGACAAACCTAGAAAGCATATTAAAAAGTAGAGACATTACTTTGCCAACAAAGGTCCGTATAGTCAAAGCTATGGTTTTTCAAGTAGTCATGTATGGATGTGAGAGCTGGACCATAAATAAGGCTGAGCACAGAATAACTGATGCTTTTGAACTGGGGTGTTGGAGAAGACTCTTGAGAGTCCCTTGGACTACAAGGAGATCAAACCTGTCAATCCTAAAGGAAATCAATCCTGAATATTCATTGGAAGGACTGATGCTGAAGCTGAAGCTCCAATACTTAGGCCACCTGATGCAAACAGCCAACTCATTTAAAAAGACCCTGATCCGGGAAAAGATTGAAGGCAGGAGGAGAAGGGAACTATAGAGGACAAGATGGTTGGATGGCATCACTGACTCAATGGACATGAGTTTGAGCAAGCTCTGGGAGATTGTTAAGGAAGGACAGGGAAGCCCGGGGTGCTGCAGGCCATGGGGCTGCAAAGAGTCGGACATGACTGAGCGACTGAGCAACAACAATCCTCCACTCAGCAGTCAAAACTTTATAATGACTTGGCATCACACATAAGCAACTGGACCTTACACTATCTGGACCCTACTTCTCCCTTAAAAATTCATCCTCTTCCATTCTCTGCCCTGCTTTCTCCAGCCAAGTCATCCTAGACTTCCTCCCTGTATTCAATTCAAAATCTCGGTTAACTGCTGTTTCATGAACACTAAGGCTTGACCATGCACAGACAGTATTTAATCATGTATCCTGTCTTAGCTAGAAGAATTTGCTGTTGAACTCAATTGCAGAAATTTACATTTGGAAATAACAATAGTGGTGATTTCCCTGATTACCGAAAAATAAAGCAGTACAATAAGGCATTTTCAAATTTGTCTTTAAGATAAGAACAGTAAGTAGAAAGACACACAGAAATAACCTATAGCACTGGGCGAATACGTTCCTTTGAAGCATGAGAGATGTTCACCAACGCTGCACGTGTGGGTGCAAACAGGAGAGAAATGGTAAGAAAAGAGAGACAGCAAGAGAGGGGCAATACAGACACCAAAATGTGTCACACATAACCACGTGGAGCTGGGAAAAGTGGAGGTGATACGGTTCCAGTCTTAATCCCAAAGACCCCAAAAGACCTTAATCCTTAATCCAAAGTCACACACACTTTACCACCTTGCCCAGGGGTTGCAGCTAAATGTATGGAATCTAGAAAGATCGCGCTGATGAATTTATCTGCAGGGCAGAAATGGAAAAACAGACATAGAGAATAGACTTATGGACATGGGGAGAGGGGAGGAGAGGGTGAGATGTATGGAGAGAGTAACATGGAAACTTACATTACCATATGTAAAATAGCTAGCCAATGGGAATTTGCTTATGTCTCAGGGAACTCAAACAGGGGTTCAATATCAATCTAGAGGGGTGGGACAAGCAGGGAGATGGGAGGGAGGTTCAAGAGGGAAGGAACATAAGTACACCAATGGCTGATTCATGTTGATGTTTGACAGAAAACCACATAATTCTGTAAAGCAATTATCCAATGAAAAAAGTCTCCCAGCATCTTTGTAGCCTTTCAAACATGCTTATTACAGAATGCACTTCTCCACAGAAACCATGATAGGAGATGGTGAGGCTTCCCCACCAGACCACGGAATCCCATTTAACTCATTATATTGCTGGAAGAGTACATATTTCTAATAAGGACGACACTGACCTCAACTCAACACCAATTAAATACTAAAGTGTTCAGTTCTATACTTTGTCATTGAAAAACTGGTTTTATAATCTTAATATATATGTATTTATATATCACAGCCATATTATAGATTAAATTATTTTTGGGAGTAAGCAAAGGAGTTTAAACAATAACTTTAAAAAAATTATTTGCATCCTAAACATCTAAGTATAAATAAGGTGAACTGCTAACATGCACAGCAACTACAATTAGAGATTGGTAAGGGTATAAATAGTCTGAACAAAAATCAAATAGGTTCACATTCATCCCCACGGGGAGGACTCTAGGACTGCAAAGGTTTGAAGGCAATGATGTGGGGCTGGGCATGTCATATCACATTAAAGGCAGCTGACTTTCTCAGTTTTGGTCCAGATGAATACTGGATTGTATTCACTTCTTCCATTGGCCTGAAGCCAGTCAGAATCTTTGAAAAATGCATCTTCCTAAACAGGTGAGGTTAGGACTAAGATGAACCCAACTGCCTTGAAATATCCCACATTTAAGAATAAGAATACTTACCAAGCAACCCGTTAAAAGGACTCAGGACCGTGCTGTTGTCCTATTTAAACCACTATGGAACCAACTGTGTGCTCAGTTGCCAAGCCATATGGGACTCTTTTGCGACCCACAGGGACTGTAGCCCACCAGGCTCCTCTGTCCACAGGATTTTCCAGGCAAGAACACTGGAGTGGGTTGCCATTTCCTCCACCAGGAGATCTTTCCTCCACCACGATTCCTGTGTCTCTTGCCTTGGCAGGCAGATTCTTTACCACTGAGGCACCTGGGAAGCCCTCATGAAACCAACTGACAGACACCTTTTCTACTTGTACCTACTGGCCAGAGAGAACCTGAATGGGAGCTATTAGAGTTCCTGATTGGCAGAACGTCTAATCCCCTAAGGAAAAAATGTATGGATTCTGGAAACTTGATATTACTCCATCTCCTGAGGAAAAAGGTGGTTTATGGTGGGGGAACTTGTTGAAGGAGAAATTAACCCCTCTATACTATAAGACCCAGCAGCTAATGTGAGTGAGTGAAGCCCGGAAGATGGGAATTGTGTCAAACCAGTGAGTACATCCCCATGTCAAGGGGCAGCTCTTCCTTGGTGCCAAAAAACAGCTGCCACAGAGAAATGCAAAGTAGTGGTATTGCCAGATTTAAAAATTTTTTGACACTGAAAATCTGGATTTTTAAAAAATGTCCTGCTCTTTAAATGTTGGCAAATGATTTAAGTTTAAAAACAAAAAAGACATAACTCTCTAAGGGGCCAAAGCTTAAGGGATTTTTTGAGGGTGATTTTGCCCATTAAATACAAGATACATAATTTGTTTACTTGTTCTGTATACAACTCCATATTCACGCTAAAGTCTGAGAAGCACAATTCCAGATCAAAGAAAAGAATAACAGCAGTCTGAATGTAGACTAAGAGAACTACGAAATCCCTCTGTAAATGGAAACAACCCTATCTAATAGGAGACATTTCTCAAGCATGACTTTCTGCTAGCAAAATTTATTCCATTCTGTTTGCCATTATGTTAACAAGATCGAACAAAATAAGTAGAGTGATCTAAAATGAGCACTAGGTGGTAAAACTTACTAAAATAGTAAATGAAAGAAGTATGTGTGTGTGTTTATTGTGCATCCAACATGAAAGTTATGGTGAGAAAAAGTACAAGGACTAGGTGAGTCAAAGAAAGGCAACCAGGGGGATCCATTAGGACAAATCCATAGTAAGAACTCCTGCTCCTAGAGAACCAGTGGCAACGGGTGTCACCCCTGGTGGACAGAAGACAGATAGATGGGTGAGGTGCCCTAGATGGTGGGGGAAGGTTAGCTGGCCGAAACTCAGATTGAGATGGAGGAAGCTCATGCTTGATTTCAGACTGTTCAGAGGTGGAAAAGATGGGGCAATGGTGGGGGAGAAGTTGGAAGAATGAAGAGTGAGAGACCAGCAGATGGAGTGGATAGGCACATCAGGCTGGGGGAAACCTGAAAGTCCGTTCAAAGAAAGAAGAAAATCCAAAAGTAATCTGGAGTATAAAGATTAGTGGCAGGGTACAAAAAGAAGAGAGTGAAATGAGGCAGAGAGTGTATTAGTCACTCAGTCGTGTCCGACTCTTTGTGATCCCATGGACTGTAGCCCACCAGGCTCCTCTGTCCATGGGATTCTCCAGGCAAGAATACTGCAGTGGGCTGCCATTTCCTTCTCCAAGGCAGAGAGCTAAGTCCAAATTCATATGCTAGATGGGAGCTGAGGTCAAGGCCAGCGAGGAAGCATCGTGGCCTGAAGTCGGACCCCGGGAAACAGGAAGAGGCAGATTAATAACCGGTTTCTGATTCAGCCAAGTTTTTTTCCACCTTGTTGCTTTTGGCCAGGTAAGGGATGTTTTACTTATTAAGGGTCAGGTAGCATATGGAACATAAACACAGAGAGCTATGTGGAGTGATCTGTCCCCCAAGCAGACTGGAGGTGAAATACACTGTCCCACAGGTCTGGGCAGCGTGATGACCCAACAGAGCCGTGCGTCTTCCTCCACCACAGGTGAATGAAGCCAATGAGGGCACCATCTGAGATAGTTTGGTTAAAACCCAGCAGTCAGGAAGTTCAACTGTTTCATGGACTTTGCAAACAGGGTATGATCATGAAACTACTTAAAGAAAGATTAAAAAAAAAAATGTTTTGCAGAAGCTCGGTAATTTTTTTCAATATCATGTGATTCTTGGACTTAATGTTTGCATAACAGAGACAGGCAGCGGCAGAGTCCATTCTAATCTGTAACCATAAATGATTTCCAAGAATCAGTGACACCACCATCCCCAGTTGCTCTGATTCAGTTACTTTCCACCAGTTACCAGCATTTAAATTTATCCAAGCATGCCTGAAAATCAGGCACATTGAAAACGTTAACCTACATTTTATTGAGGAGGGAAGTACTTCAGTATAATAAATCCTATTGATGACATTTGCTATGAAAGTGAGAATACTCTAATGACTCAAGACTGACTAAGCCAACTAAGCCTTGGAACTTGTCTGTTTATCAAGCTTTAAAAATGAATTTCCATGACCAATCTGAAATGCAGAAGCTAAATTAAAACATATGAAGCACTTCAGGCAATGAAATGACCAGGGAGGACCCCGAAAAGGTGACTGTTGCTGGATCCCTACTTCTTGGCCCAAGAATACTGATTAAAGTCATCAGAGACCCTTCTGTTCTGCTGTGACTAGGAAGTATTACTCATTATTTTGTCTTTTCTGCAAAGGAGCTTCAGTACCTAGGTACTTCACCATCTATCCCTATGCTGGTGTCCTTGCCAACAAGATGGCACCATGATGAGCTCAATGTGGACCAAGGTGATCCCCTCTTGGTCATTTAACTCAGCTCTATGCTGGTGCAGTAAAAAGGAGCTCAGGACAAGGCTATTTTTTAATAGTATTTTTTCCTTGAGAAATCATAGTGCTTACTTTTTTATTCACATGGAAAATGTATTTTATAATGCTAGTTTCACTTTTAATACATGTACATTGAGACCGTCAGAATAAAACACAGCAATCAAGGACTAAACACACTGAATGGTTATCAACTGCTAGATACTTCCGCTACAACAATACAAACTGTTTTCTTCTCAGTTCTGAAGAATAAACCCCGATGCATATGCAATGAGTAACAAATAATTCACTGCAATAATGAATTTGTTTTTAAATTTGGTCACTTCAGGGTAAATTCATAAGTTCAAGTAAATAGAGAAATTTCTTTCTGTAGACTCTGATATATCAGAAAGAAACTGCAGGTAGACTGCATTTAAACTAATTGATGACAGTTTTTAAAAAGTGTATGGTCTGATAATTCATATCTTCAGCTACAGTAAAGTTCACTTAGCTTGATCATTTGATAGTCAACTGTGTCAGAGGTTGGGTTTCAAGGAGTTATCTGCAACTCTACAGGCATGCCTGAGCCTTGACAGATCAGAGCACACCTCATTCTAATGAATGGCACAAATCTATAGATGAAACAACTCTGTGCACAAAATGAAGAGATAAGTGAATGTTTGATTAAAGCAATATGTGAATACAATCCTTCTTTTTGATATGTTTTTCCTGACTGCTTGCTCACAACTGTCTGTACAGATCTTGGCTACATGCTCACTCCATGTCACAGGACATCTCCCAAATCGGAGACACTGGCAAAACAAAACTTATTTCAGCTATAAATAGCCAAAATAATGACATTATTATAAGCTAGTCCTCTAACCTAAAATTTGCTGGATAAGAGGCCGTCTATGTGTTTATTGAACTGAAGAAAAAAGAAATGCTAAGTTTTAAGATATGTTCCATATGTGGAATCTAAAAGGGAATGACACAAATGTACTTACTTACAAAACAGAAGGAGACTCACAAACCTAGAGAATGAACTAACGGTCGCTGGTGGGAGGGATAGGGGAAGGAATTGTTAGGGAATTTGGGATGCACATGTACACACTGCTATATTTACAGTGGATAACAGACAAGGACCTTTTGCACAGCACAGGGAACTCTGCTCAGTGTTACATGGCAGCCTGGATGGGGGAGAATGGATACATGTATATGTATGGCTGAGTCCCTTCACTGTTCACCTGAAACTACCACAACATTGTTAATCAGCTATACCCCAATACAAACTAAAAGTTAAAAAAAAAAAAAGATATGTTCTACCAAGGCCCTGCCCACCCGATGACATTTTCTAAGATTTCCCATCTTGTTCACTAGGCAAGGGCCATGCCATCATTTCTATTGCTCAACTTTGCCAACCTTGTTCTAGTTTCCGGGCCTTTCTTTGCACTTGCTGTTTATACTTCCAAAAAGGTTCTTGCCCCAATCTTTGCATTTTTTCTCAGTTCTCCACATCACGTGTGGAGTGACTGACTCCACATCCCTCCGACAGATTTTCACCCTAACACTTACCAGTATGTAAATGTGTTTATCCACCTCTTTATATCTGTCTCAAATGTTAAGATATATACACTCAAAAAGTAGAGACCTTACTCTTTTTTGTTTACCACAGTGAACATGGTTGCTTGGCCCTTATTAGAAACTCAACAAATATTCATGAATGTAATGAATGATTCAGTAAAGGAGTATGTCAAGGCTCCTGCTTATTTAACTTATATGCAGAGTACATCATGTGAAATGCCGGGCTGGATGAAGCACAAGCTGGAATCAAGATTGCTGGGGGAAATATCAATAACCTCAGATATGCAGATGACACCACCTTTCTGGCAGAAAAATTGAAGAAAAACTAAAGCACCTCTTGATGAAAATGAAAGAGAGCGAAAAGTTGGCTTAAAACTCAACATTCAGAAAACTAAGATGGTGGCATCCAGTCCCATCACTTCATGGCAAATGGATGAGGAAACAATGGAAACAGTGAGAGACTATTTTGGGGGCTCCAAAATCACTGCAGATGGTGACTGCAGCCATGAAAATATAAGACGCTTGCTCCTTGGAAGAAAAGTTATGACCAACCAAGACAGCATATTAAAAAGCAGAGATATTACTTTATCAACAAAGGTCCGTATAGTCAAAGATGTGAGAGTTGGACTATAAAGATAGCTGAGCACCAAAGAATTGATGCTTTTGAACTGTGGTGTTGGAGAAGACTCTCGAGAGTCCCTTGGACTGCAAGGAGATCCAACCAGTCCATCCTAAAGGAAATCAGTCCTGAATATTCATTGGAAGGACTGTTGCTGAAGCTGAAACTCAAATACTTTGGGCACCTGATGTAAAGAACTGACTCACTGGAAAAGACCCTGAAGCTGGGAAAGATTGAAGGCGGGAGGAGAAGGGGATGACAGAGGATGAGATGCTTGGATGGCATCACCGACTCGATGGGCATGAGTCTGAGTAAGCTCGGGAGCTGGTGATGGACAAGGAAGCCTGGCATGCTGCAGTCCATAGGGTTGCAAAGAGCTGGACACGACTGAGTGACTGAACTGAACTGAATGAATGATTAAAACTGATTTAATAAAAGCATCTTCAGGATCAAATTTAATAAATAAGACAGTGTTCCTTAATACTGCCATTTAATAAAAATTTACTTTGAAGAAAGTCAAGCTAAAGAATGAATTAGGCACCATACTCATTCTTGGAGTAGATACTTGGTGCCCTATCTCTGCCACATGCTAGACTTGGTGCATCAATGCCAACACTCAGGGAACCTGCTGCAGTCTGAGAAACCAACCTGCCTTGTAGACTGTGACTGTTGCACTCTTAAAAAGGCATAAACAGTGGTGAAATAAAGAACTGTCCTGGGAATAGAACAGTCAAAATGTATTCATCTACTCAGTTTTGTCAGTTAGCCAACAAATACAGTCTCTCTTCTACTCTTACCCCTTGCCCCCAGTAACTGGGTCTTCAAGTTACTAAGCAAAGGAAAGCTATTTTCCTTACTCATTTTAGATGCTGCTTTGTTTTGAGGTTCAGGCGAATTACATCAAGTTGTGCAGGTATTCCTGATGTTTTATAAAGTGATCAGTAGCGGCAAATGATGAGGAACCGAAACAAGAGCATGAAAAGAATAGCGAAATGGAATACAGAACTGGGAGCTTAAGGAGGACTGAGAGAGATGAAAACCTTTGCAAAACTGAAGCCTTGAAACGCACTGCCTCTTCCTTGGGAACTGAATGAGCTATAGGGTGGGGCAAAATGACATCACTGCCAGATTTTTTGATGCTGTGCTCAATTTTGTTTCATTGTTTGCATTTGGGGGCTTATTTTGAATCACATACTCTATTACTGTTAATATGTGAGAACATGTATTACTATTTTGAGTCTTTATTGGAGTTTAACTATAGCATAATTTAACTTTTGGTGATCTTTTAAGAGTATGCTAAATTTCTAAGTGGAGTTTATTTTTACACTCAAATCCTCTTCTTTATCTCTCCCCATACCAATTTTCAAAGCAACACTACTAAGAAATTTTAAAAGTATCTACATCTAAAATACAGGAAATACACTGAAAAGTGTCAGTTCAGTTCAGTTCAGTCGCTCAGTCGTGTCCGACTCTTTGCGATCCCATGAATCGCAGCATGCCAGGCCTCCCTGTCCATCACCAACTCCCGGAGTTCACTCAGACTCACATCCATCAAGTCGGTGATAACATCCAGCCGTCTCACCCTCAGTCATCCCCTTCTCCTCCTGCCCCCAATCCCTCCCAGCATCAGAGTCTTTTCCAATGAGTCAACTCTTCGCATGAGGTGGCCAAAGTACTGGAGTTTCAGCTTCAGCATCATTCCTTCCAAAAAAATCCCAGGGCTGATCTCCTTCAGAATGGACTGGTTGGATCTCCTTGCAGTCCAAGGGACTCTCAAGAGTCTTCTCCAACACCACAGCTCAAAAGCATCAATTCTTCGGCGCTCAGCCTTCTTCACAGTCCAACTCTCACATCCATACATGACTACTGGAAAAACCTAGCCTTGACTAGATGGACCTTTGTTGGCAAAGTAATGTCTCTGCTTTTCAATATGCTATCTAGGAAGTGTGAACAATCCAATAACAATTTTCAAAACAAACAACTTTTTGCTACAGTGTGTGTTAGCTGCTCAGTCATGTCTGACTTTTTGTGCCTCTATGGGGGTTCCCTTGTAGTTCAGTTGGTTAAGAATCTGCCTGCAGTGCAGGAGACCTGGGTTCAATCCCTGGGTCACGGAAGAGCCCCTGGAGAAAGAAATGGCAACCCACTCCAGTATTCTTGCTTGGAAAATCTCATTGACACAGGAGCCTGGTGGGTGGCAGTCCATGGGGTCAAAAAAGAGTCAGGCACAACTGAGCAACTAACACTTACTTATTTAATTACTATGGACTGTGACCCACCAGGCTCCTCCAGCCACAGGATTTTCCAGGTGAGAATACTGGAGTAGGTTGCCACTCCCTTCTCCAGGGGATCTTCCCGACCCAGGGATTGAACCCAGGTCTCCCACATTGCAGACGGACTTTTTACTATGTGAGCCATAATAGGGCTTGGGAAAAATTTAAAATAAAAATTAGTTAACCTTTCTAATTCAATATTTATTATTATTGAATAAATAATAATTATTTATTATTAATCCTTCTGAATAAAACTACAACTAATAGAATCAGATTCTTTTGCAACATGTTGTAGGTTTAACCAACACAAAGAGATGAAATACACCAGATTTACAAAAAGTTCTTGAAATATATTGGGTATTCAAAGGAAATACACACTGTGAGTTTAAATGGCTGATAATAAACTGTTAAATAAATATGTGCTCTTAAAAATTATTCAAGAAGTTGTAAGACTGTTAGATAATCAGCTCATAAATATTAGGCATACAGATCCTGCTAAAGTAGATTTTGTGAGCTGAGTGTGAGTTTCAAGAGCCTTGAAACATGCTAAACAGACAAGCAATGAGACTAGGTGGGTTTATGTGATTTGCTTCCTTATATCAGCAATAACATTTAATCTATTATAATGATGTTGTTTTTAAGTCATTCTAAAACTAAGAGCAACAGCATTTTTATATGATATCCAAGTATAATAACTGATACAGTTAATTTTCGTAACTCATATTCAATAAACCATTTAAAACAGAGTATTCTATATAATATTTTATTATTTAATCACATCACAATTATCCTCAATTGTCAAGAAGTTAAAGATTTTCCCTTTTCTGATCCCATTACTTTCCAAATATATTTTCCATATTTTTTAATAAAGTGAATGGTTATCATTTTAATTTTATACTTTTATAACTAATGTTTTACCATAATTGGTTAGCTTCCAGTAACATGTACATATCAATTTTCTTAATCAATGATACTTAGACTATTGCTAACACTTAATTGGGGCTTCCCAGGTGACTCAGTGGTAAAGAATCTGCCAATAATGCAGGATACCTGGGTTCAATCCTTGGGTCAGGAAGATTCCCTGGAAAAAGAAATGTCAACCCATTCCAGTATTTGGAATAATCTCATGGACAGAGGAGCCTGGTGGACTACAGTCCATGGGGTCACAAAAGAGTCAGACATGATGTAGTAACTAAATAACAACAAATCACTTAATTGTCCTTTTTATCTATATGAAGTTGATTTTATATAAAGGCTATTTTAAGATATTATCTTTCAATCTGTGTTACACAACAGGGCATGACTAACCCTGTACACACATCTATGGTTAACTACTCTTGAGATGCTAAGAAAACCAATGACTCCCACGAAAAAGTGAGAAAAGTACAAACGTATGTCCAGTCAAAAAGAGGTCTGAATCACAAGCACATCATGACTGGACTTGATAATAAAAAGTATATTGATTTCTCTTTTAAAATATATAATAGCCAGGTCATAGAAGCAACCTAGATGTCCGTCAGCAGATGAATGGATAAGAAAGCTGTGGTACATATACATGATGGAGTATTACTCAGCCATTAAAAAGAATACACTTGAATCAGTTCTAATGAGGTGGATGAAACTGGAGCCTATTATATAGAGTGAAGTAAGCCAGAAAGAAAAACACCAGTACAGTATACTAATGCATATATATGGAATTTAGAAAGATGGTAACGAAAACCCTGTATGCAAGACAGCAAAGGAGACACAGATGTCTAGAACAGTCTTTTGGACTCTGTGGGAGAAGGTGAAGGTGGGATGATTTGGGAGAATGGCATTGAAACATGTATAATATCGTATGTGAAACGAATCGCCAGTCCAGGTTCGATGCATGAGACAGGATGCTCAGGGCTGGTGCACTGGGATGACCCAGAGGGATGGTCTAGGGAGGGAGGTGGGAGGGGGGTTCAGGATGGGGAACACGTGTACACCCATGGCACATTCATGTTGATGTATGGCAAAACCAATACAGTATTGTAAAGTAATTAGCTCCCAATTAAAATAAATAAATTTATATTAAAAAATAAAATGTATAAAATATAGAAAATGACAAATAAGGTAAACCATAACTAGCTGCTCATCACCCAGCTATAACATAAAAAATTTCCAAATTTTCTTTGAATTTTTGTTGTTTAAAAAAATAAAATGTTCAGATACATTTGTCTTATTCATTCACTTCATTCTTGCTCCTTCTTCATAGAGGTAAAAAGTGAGTTTCCTTATATTGTCATTTCATATGCTTGTATCCAGCATTATATATCTTGTTTTCAACAAAGAATGAACACAGACTATTAATAGGCAATTCCAAGAAAGGTCAATTAGAAAAAGATTTTCAACTTCACTCTTCATCAGAAAATGCACGTTAAAATAACAGAGAAATACGCTGTCACTTGTCAGACTGAAAGTTGGTGAAGATGAGAAAAAACATTGCAGGTAGAAGTGCAAGTAGGTACAGTGTCTTTAGAGAACAATTAAAAAAAAAAAAAAAACTGAAAATATTTCTGTGCTATGGCCCAGAGATTACCCTTCTAGCTATTTACTCGTGAGAAATTATCACACTGCGACCTCAGAAGGCATGTAAAAAGACCATGTTAATAAATGTTATGGCTAAAATTGTACAGTGACTCTTACATGCCAGGTACCGTTTTAAGTCCTTTCTATGTCTCACTGTATTATGCTCATAACACATCTTCCTCAGAGGAAACATACCACACTTCACAGATGACTACACTGAGACACAGAGGTTTATGAACTGCCACAGTTGCGAAACTGGTAGTGGTAGAACCACAAACCCAAGTGATCTAGTTCTGGAGTCTGTTAACCACTATGTATGGGTTTCTGAAGCCTGATGTGCAAGAGTGAAAGGGTAGAGGTCATCCAAGAGCTGATTAAAGAGGAAGGAACAAACAACTGGTCGTCCACTCATATGCAGCAGAAGAGCACAGCCAGTAAGATGCAAAAGCCAGACTACACACAGCAGCTTGCATACATTCCAACAGCCTGGCATGGACAGAAAAGGCACAGTGGGAAATGATTTGTATTGCATGATACCTATACTGACAGATAAGCATCTGCCTCTGTGTGCTCAGTTGCTCAGTCATGTCTAACTCTTTATGACCCCATGGACTGTAGCCCACCAGGCTCCTCTGCCCATGGAATTTTTCAGGCAAGAGTACTGGAGTGGGTTGCCATTTGCTTCTCCAGAGGATCTTCCCAACTCAGGGATCGAACTCACATCTGCTGCATTGCAGGCGGATTCTTCACTACTGAGCAGCCTGGGAAGCCTGCATGATACCCAAGCCCATCTTTATTTCCAACAGTTAAAGTAGCTAAAGGCTATACATACTAATAAAAATATAAAATCAAGAGCAAAAATGGGCTTTTTTAAAAAATTTCCATTGAGGTTAAGAACTGGTATTGTGTCAGTTCTGAGAACTGTAAGACTGATAAACTAGATTGGATTTTGGAGTAAGCACCCGGAATAGTGAAGGATTTTTTAGCTGTTTGGAGCATGCATGCAAAGTCTTTCAAATGATTTAAAAAATATGCTTATGTGCAAAAAAGGAAAATGTTCTCCATCATCACCCCATAGGCTTCCTATTAAACATCTAGGCCCATAATTATCATTGAGGCTTATATTCTTGATTTATGACAATTATCTTCATATAAAAATCAAAACAACTTCACTAAACTATACATACATTAGATATGGTTTTCACAAATATATGGAAAGGTTTTACAAACCAAATTGCACACACAAATATTGATAGAAAACCATATAATGGTATAAGAAATCTGGCTTACATTTACATGACCAAAAAAGGATGAACAAATGATGCAAAAATAAAATTTAATAGTTCTTATAGTGTATAACTTGGAAGATAAGCCTGTCAAGGAATCTCCCTCCTACTGAAATAAGACTCTTAACAAAAAAGTACTCCCTTTAAGAATATAAACTTAAGGGAGCTTCTAGCTCTGAAAACAATGATCTGTACAAGATCTTAGCACACAGCTCTTCCTCCTCACTCCGCAGATGAGACTTCTCTGTGTAATGAACAAAGAAGACCAATCAAGAGAGCACAATGTTGGCATCAGTTCACCTTGACCATCAGCCTTTATCGAGCAAGATTACTCTTTTAGTGGAAGTCGCTCAGACATGTCT
Source organism: Cephalophus harveyi (assembly GCA_006410635.1). Lineage (NCBI taxonomy): Eukaryota > Metazoa > Chordata > Mammalia > Artiodactyla > Bovidae > Cephalophus > Cephalophus harveyi. The sequence goes on from SJYT01002022.1 coordinate 44,176, forward strand.
GACTCTTTGTGGCCCCATGGACTGTAGCCCACCAGGCTCTTCTGTCCGTGGGATTTTCCAAGCAAGAGTACTGGAATGGGTTGCCACTTCCTTCTCTAGAGGATCTTCCCGACCCAGGGATTGAACCCGGGTTTCCTGCAATGCAGGCAGATTCTTTACTGACTGAGCCACCAGGGAAGCCTACTCTTTATGGAACAGCAGTAAATAGTAAAATAAAAAGATCTGTGTGGAGAAAAGACCAATCTAAGAAAGACATAACTTTGAAAGATCATTAAAAGCATTGACACACATGGCTAAAATGTTAGTTTTCATGGAAGCTTAATGACAAATAAGTGGGGGTATATTAAATATTAATTACTGTTAATCTTAGCTCTTGAAAAAAATGCTTTAGGTTTGGGTGTGGCAACTCCTTTTGAAAAACTTGTTGGCACTCCAGTGGAGACCTTGCTATGATTTCTTTCCAACCCTGGACACACCTTGTTCAAAAGACAAATGACTCATAAGAGGCCACAATCCAAGATGTGATACTCCGCTTTTAACTCACTCATGATACCCCAGATATAACCACAGTTTCTCCTGTGAGAAAAAGAGTACACTGGGGATTAAAAACTATGGCTTCTCTGTTTCACCTGAATCAGTTGTGCAAGAATAGTAAAAATACAGCCTACAGTGTCAGATAAGGTAATGAGGAGAAAGGCCAAGGTGGGGGGTAGTCATGAAAGTGTGCCGACATCAACAAATGTTACTCAATATTTGTACCACTTAACAAAAATAAGCCAAGCATAGAAGGTGAAAATGGTTAGATAAGAAAGAAGAAAACAAAAGCTATTAATGTAAGAGTTGACTAAGCAAATGGGTACTACGATTAAAAACAAGTGACTGACACATGATATCCAATATCAAAGATGTTATTATTTACGAAAAAAGGCCAAGTAGAGTCATTTCTTTCTCCAAAGCCCATAAGCACATTTATGTCTTAATATATAATTCCAGGCACAAGAGTTGCAATCATATACAGGCATATCTTAGAGGTATGGCGGGTTCAGTTCTAGATGACCTCAGTAAAGTGAATCACATGACTTTTTTGGTTTCCTAACACATATCAAAGTTATGCTTACACTACACTGTAGTCTATTAAGTGTGCAATAGCATTGTGTCTAAAAAAATTGAGACTTCAGCAAATTATAATCTTTTTGCAATTGTAACCTCAAAGGTCTCTGATCACAGTAACAAATAATAATGAAAATGCTTGAAATATGACAAGAATTATCAAAATGTGACACAGAGACATGAAGTGAACAAATGCTGCTTGAAAAAAAAATGCCAACAGCCTTGCTCAGTGCAGGATTGTCACAACATTCAATTTGTAAAAAATGCAGAATCTGTGAAGAACAATAAAGTGAAGCGCAGGAAAATGAAGTAAATCAAGGAAGTTACTGCATTTTTGTTGTTGTTACAAACTGAAGGATTAGAGCAGATGGTTAGCATTTTTTTTAGCAATAAAGTATTTCTGATTAATCTATGTATATTGGCATTTTAGACATAATGCTCTTACACACTTCATAGACTACATAGTGTAAGCATAACTTTTAATATGCACTGAGAAACAAAAAACTTGTGTGACTCACTTTATTGTGATACTCACTTTTATTGTGATGGTCTGGAACCAAATCAGCAATATCTTTAAGGTATACCTGTATATGGAGATCAGTTTCCTCCTAAAGTTCATTCTACAGGGAAAAAAAATTATTTTAATGTTATCCAGTCCACTAGTCAAAATAAAAGTGATGCAATAGATCTCATGTATGTTAAACTTCAACAGTATAATGACCCCTCATATATATATACATATATAAGTTTGAGAAAACAATATTCAAAAGGATTAAAATTCAGGCATGAAAACAAGAGTTAAAGAATACTTTTCAGATACTTTTGCTTTTATAACCTCCCTCAAGTCAGCATGTGAAGGCAGATGGCCATTTTCTACCTATATTTAAGATCATGCCTGTATTTGTTCAGTTTCCACAGAGATGGAAAAAAAATTAGTTACTGTGTCTGGATTGCTGTATAGGCAAATAAAGCACAAGAATCTTACTGTAAATCATACAAATAAAGGAAGTAAGCATTGGCTAGTTAATGTTATTAAACATTTACACATAGACTACATAAAAACAAGGTTGATGACTGATGGGATAATACTGAGTTGAATTATGACAACGCCACATTAGATTTTAGTCTGTAGGTTTCCACTTTCAACATAAAATCAGTAATTAAAAAAAAACTCACTCAAATTCTATTCCCCAACCAACATTTTCCTGGCCCTACATTAAACACAAACAAAACCTAAACCTTCATTAATTTAATAAATACGCACTGAGTGCTTATTATTAGCCAGGCACTATTCTAGGTATCTAGCGTACAGCAGTGATGAAAAGGGCCACAGTTCTTGTCCTCAAAGAGAATACAGTCTCATGACGGGAGGAGAAACGAATAAATAAATAGCCACAACAGGCTTAGTATTATAGAGGAAAGGAAAAATGAACTAAGACAACGCCGTGTGCTGAGGATGAGGGAGAATTAAAGTGAAATAAGAGCGATAAGGGCTCCCTAAAAAGGTGACATTCGACCTGAAGTGAAGGAAGGAATCTGCCATGTAAGGAGCCAAGTATCAGGAAAAACAGCACTTCAGGAAGAGGACAGTACCCGGACAAAGGGTCCAAGACAAGGGAACTTCAGGGAACCAAGGAAGGCCAGTAGCAAGCAGTGAAGTGCTGGGGTGGGCTACACCGATGAGGCAGACTGAGCTGGTCATGTACTAACTACCAGCCACACTAAGATCTCTGAATTGAATACGAAGAGCAGTGGGGAGTCCTAAAGAGTCTGAATAAAGAATATACACGACATTTTTAAAAGACGATACTGGTTCCTAAAGAGACAACAAATGGGAAGAGTGCCAGAGGTGAAGTAGGCAGACCGGTTAGAAGCCAATTTCAGTAGCCACAGAAGTCTGGGTGGTGGGTTGCACAGAAGGTGCTCGACAGATCTATAAAAGAGTAGCTGAAATCATGGCGTGATTTGGAGGCAGAATCAATCAAACTTGCTGATAGATCAGAAACTGTGTAAGGCAGAGAAATCAATGAATAATGCTCTGGAGAAACTCTGGGAAAGATGGCCCCAATTGCTGAGCTATGGGAGACTGAGAGGAACAGGTTTGAGAGAGTATTAAACATTTTTTCTGGACATGTTAAGATTGAGATACCTATGAGACATCCAAGAGGAGATATCAAAAGGCAAGAGAGCATATACAAAACCAGAGCTTCAAAGACTGGTTTGTAGCGGAGATATATTGATAAAATTGTGAGTCGTGAAACATAAAATGGTACTTAAGCAATGGCTAATGATGATATCACTGATGGAGAGTGTAGAGTAATATTTCTATCATGTTATTGTACAAAAAAATTTCCTGGGAGATTATGACTCAGCAGGTTTGAAGTGAGGACTCTGAATCTGCATTTTTATTATACTCTCTGGTCTCATTCTTGTACCATTTAGTTATATACTGCTCTAGAGACAGAAAATAAATGAGCCCGGCGGTGAGCTGGAGAACTCTAGCAGTTGGTAGCTGGACAGAAGAGGAGGACTCTGAGAAGCTGAAGCCATAGACGAACCAGGAGAGACTGGTTCTGCAATGCACACCATCTTCAGTGGGAAAATAAAATGTACCTGGTAGGTACTACTAGCAAGAATCTGCTCAGAGTTCCCTTCAGCAACTTCCTATAAAACAGTGCCAAGAGCAGGCCTCCAAAACAATATGTCCACACAAGTGCTCAATGCTGCTCAATGAGTCTGTGCTTTGTTACTGTAAGAAGAAAATATGGATAATATCAACTGCTGATGCCTTGTAATATGACCACTACTATTGTGAAATCAAGAGAAGGCATCATGGGATTAGTACTGGCCATGTTAGAGTTATAGAGAACTTCAGTGACCTACTGAGTAACGCCATGAGTTTTTATCTTTTTCTTTCCTGGAGTATGCCACTAAATTTAAACTCCAGTATTTATTAACTTCTTAAAACAATAGGCTAAGACCAGCAGAGCCAGACAAATTAGCAGACAGATTCATTTCTACTTCTTTCTCAACTTTATATACTAGTATTAGCGCCTTTCTTGGTATGCCCTATCTCCTGCCTGCTAAAACTAATTTTCAGAACTGGTTTACCTGCCTAGAATTGTTAGCATTCAGCCTTTACCTTTGTCAGACAAACCAAGCTTTAGTGCCTTCCCTTCAGTGACCTTTCAGAGCTTGTCACATTTCACCTGGGCTTGAGTAATAACCAGTTGATCCAGACAATTATTATGTGCTGATGGAATTGTTACTACTCACAAGTTTGCGTTTTAACAGGAGCTTTTGTAGATACAAACTTCAATTTGAAGTCATTAAGCTAACATTGGATCACTCCTGTATTATTATGGAGACGATACATACTAAGTATATAGAAGATAACTTTAACAATCTTTAGTCAACACCACATAGATTCCTATCTATTTTACTTGTAAAGTCTTGACAGACAGTTTAAGAGTCTCTGAGTTATTCACCTGGGAGCAAAAAAAACACTTAAAAAGACTGCCAAAAGATTATACACTGCTTCAGAAAGCTGACTTCATGTTATGTGATAGCTGAAAAAATCCTGAACAACAAATATGTGTCTAGCAGTCTGCCTTGTAAAAAAATCTAATAAAGCCAAAGATTTCCTTTATAAAATAATAAAACTGGAAGCAATTTTTAAATGAAGGGTTACAAACCAAAGACAATTGGATACAAGGCAAACAACATAAATGTGTGGGGAAACCAGACACATGGAGTCGGGAGCTCTGAGGCCAAGACCTGAATTCAGCTTTTGGTAAGCACTGTGAATCTACACATACCACAGCTGTGGGCCAAGAATCTCAGGGCCACTTCATTAAACTCCCCGTTCCACTGCAGAAGAGACATCAGAGGGGGACTAAATTTCTCTGATTGCCAAGGAAATAAAAGGTAACACCAAGTAGGGCTTTCAACTGTTCTGGATTCCCCAGGACTGAAGAGTCTCTCAGGATGCAGAATTTTCAGTGCCACACCATGACAGTCCTGGGCCAACAGGGATAGTTGTTCATTCCAAATCAAAACAATTACTGTATTATGCTTTGGAGCTAGGTGAACAAACATAATGACAATGTGTAGTCTGGTTTTCACAAAAATGTTGAAACTGGTAGCTTAGTTTAGAAAAAAAAATTACAGGCTGCATATAAAGGAGAAGGCAGAGACGTCATCAAGACATCCTCCAAACAGTAGCCAGAGGATTAAGACAACTGACTGTCATAAGCACCAGGTTCACCGACACTATCTTTTCAATATTTCACACAAAAACAACCCTGTGAAAACATATTAACAGCTCTTGAAGAGTTTATGATAGGAAACGGAAGGAATCAGAAGCAATTTAACAACTCAGAAGTGTCGAAACTAACATTCTAAAGTCAAGTAGATTAATTGTTCTGTAACTGAATAACAGCAGGATAGAGAGGAGTGATCAAGATGGTGGAGGAGGGAGACCCAAGTTCACTTTCTCCCATGGGTGCACAAAATTACAACTATTTCCACAGCAGCCATCAACCTGAATGTCCTGAAGACTAACAAAAAGAGATCTACAACTAAAGATATGAAGAATAAACCACAATGAGTCAGACAGGAGGGGTATACATGTGATACAGATAAGACCCATACCTCTGGGTAGGCAACCCCCAAATGGGAAGATAATGACAACTGCAGTGGTTCTCTCCAGGAAGAAGGGCATCCAAGCCCCAAAGCAGGCTTGCCAGCCTAGGGATCTTGCACCAGGAAAAGGAGCCTCCAAGGTGTTGGTAATAAAGGCCACTGGGGCTTGCTTTCATGAGAGCCAGAGGGCAGTGGGAACAGAGACTCTGCTCTTAAATGGCACATACAAAAAATGTGAGGCCCAGAGCAGAAGTGGCAACTTGAAAAGGGTCTGGGTTTCCAATTTGGAGAACCTCCTAGAGAGGCAGGAGCAACTAGGACTCATCCTGGGACACAATGCAGAGGAGAACAATTTGGGGAGCCTATCCTACCAGGAGGACATTGGAACTAGGAAGCAGCAGTTTGAGTCCTCCCTTTAGCTTATTAGCACCCAGGAACTAACCCTGCCCACCAGCCAGTGGTCACTAATCCTAGGACCCCAAGGGCCAGTAGCTAGCTGTGTGGCGATAAAGCCCCAGCTACCAGCAGGCCAGATGCCAAAGACCCACCTAGCCCCTCACATGCTCTGAGATCCAGCCCTCCCACTAGAGGACCCAGGACTCAGCTCTACTGACCGGAGGGTAAGCATTCGCTCCAGGAACTCCTGGGCCCTGTGGCCTGCTGAGCTGGGATCTGGCCTGCCCATCAGTAGGCTAACACCAGATCAGGATCCCAACAGACAACTACCCCATAATCCAGCCATGCCCACCAACAGGCTGTAACCAGGACTGGGACTCACCAGGCTGAGCAGCTAACTGTGCAAAGACCCAGCCCAACTCCCCAGGAGCTGACAACCTCTCCAGGAGGCAGGACTTGGCTACCAACTGGACTGAGGGACAGTCACACCCACCAGTGTGCCCAAAGTAGTCAGCCCCATCACAGCTGAAGGGGCCATTAAGCTCAAACAGAGGGCATCCATGGAGCATATAGACCTGGTGACAAGAGCTGAGTATTCTGGGCCCCATAGGATATCCCCTACATAAAGTCACTTCTCCAAGATCAGGAAATGTAGCAAACCTATCTAATACATAGAAAGGAGAACAAAGAATTAGCAAAATGAGGTGATAAAGGAATGTGTTCCAGACAAAGAAACAAGATAAAATCATAGAAAAAGAACTAATTGAAATGGTGATAAGAAATCTACTTGATAAAGAATTTAGGGCAATGGACAGAAGGATGCTCAAAGAACCTGGATGAAGAATGGGTAAACACAATGAGAAGTTTAATAAAGAGTTAGAAAATAATGAAAAAGAACTAAAAAGAGATGAAGAATATAATATCTGAAATGAAAAATACACTAGAAGGAACAGTAGATTAGATGATAGGATCAAATTATCCAACTGTGAGACAGAATAGTGGAAATCGGTCAAGCTGAACAGAAAAAGATAAAGATAAATAAATAAAAATGAGGACCATTTAAGCAGCCTCTGGGCCAACATTAAACATACTCATATTCTCATTAGAGGGGTCTCAGAAGAAAAAGAGAGAAAGAAAGTGGGTAGAGAACATGTTTGGAGACATAATAGCTGAAAACTTCTCTAACCTGGAAAAGAAAGCACCTCATACTTGGACCTCATACCTGGTCCAGAAAGCACAAAGTCTCAAACAAGGTCAACCCAAAGAGATCCACCCCAAGACACATTGTAATTAAAACAGCAAACTATAAAGATAAAGAGAGAATATTAATAGCAACAAAGGAAAAGCAATAAGTTATGTTTACCCAAACAATGTTTACCCAAAAAAGTATCAGTAAACATTTCAACAGAAACTCTGAAGGTCAGAAAGAGGTTGCATGATATATTTAAAGTGATGAAAAGGGAAAATCTACAATCAAGAATACTCTATCTGGCAAGGTTTTCATTCAGATTTGATGGAGAGATCAAAAGTTTTAGAAATAGGCAAAAGCTAAAAGAGTTTAGCACTACAAAACAGGCTTTACGAGAAGTGTTAGAAGGGTTTCTCTAAGCAGAAGACAAAGCCACAACCAGAAACACAAAAATTACAAAAGAAAAAAAAATCTCATTGGTAAAGACAAATATACAGTTAAATAGATCAATCATTTATAATGCTATAAAGAAAAAAAAGACAAAATTAATAAAGGTATCTATGTCCACAATAAGCACTTAAAGAATACATACAAAAATATAAAATATTATATCAAAAACATTAAACATCACGGAGGGACGGTAAAAATATAGATTTGTTAAAAAGCACTTGAACTTAAGGAATGACCAAATTCAAATAATCATGTATACATAAACCCTCTGCAATATATAAAGCTCATGCAGTTCACCGTAACTACAACCAAAAACCTACAACAGATATACAAACAAAAAAGAGAAAGGAAGCCAAACATAGCACTAAAGTAGTCATCATATCACAAGGAAAGAGAACAAAAGAAGACGGAAGGAGCAAAAAAGAACTCTAACAACATCCCCTAAACAATTTTAAAAGGGCAGGAAGTACATAACTATCAATAATTTAAATGGAAACGGACTAAATGATCCAACCAAGAGACACAGAGTGGCTAAATGGATATGAAAACAAGACCTATATGTATATATACATACAAGACCTATATATATATTGCCTACCAAAGGACTCACTTTAGATCTAAAGACACACACAGACTGAAAGTAATGGGATGGAAAAAGATATCCCATACAAACTGAAATTAAAAGAAAGCTAAGGTAGCAGTACTTAGAGAAAACAGATTTTAAACAAAGGCTGTAACAAGAGGCAAAGAAGGACATTACATAATGATAAAGAGACTGATCCAGCAAGAAGATATAACAATTGTAAATATACATGCATGCAACATAGGAGCACTTAAATGCATAAAGCAAATATTAACAAAAGAAAGGGAGAACATAACAGTAATACAAGAATAGTAAGGGACTTTAACACCCACTTACATCAATGGACAGATCTTCCAGACAAAAAATCAGTAAGAAAACGTTGGCCTTAAGTGACACATTAGATTGTGTTGGTCACTCAGTCGGGCCTGACTCTTAGTGACCCCATGGACTAGAGCCCACCAGGCTCCTCCACCCATGGAATTCTCCAGGCAAGAATACTGGAGTGGGCTGCCATTTCCTCCTCCAGATATATTAGATTGGATGGATTTAATAGACATATATAAAACATTCCATTCAAAAGTAGCAGAGTACACATTCTTTTCAAGGGCACATGCAACACCACCCTCTAGGATAAATCATGTGCTAGGCCACAAAACAAGCCCCAGGAAATTTAAGAAAACTAACATCATAGCAAGCATCTTTTTCAACTCCAATGCTGTAAAACTAGAAATCAATTATGACAAAAAGCTAAACCATGTGCTACTAAACAACCAATGAGCAACTGAACAGAACAGAAACAACCAATAGGCCATGGAAGAAATCAACTAAGAAATACTGCCTATAGACAAACGAAAACAAAACACAACAATCTACAACCCACGGGATGCAGCAAAAGTAGTCCTCAGAAGGTACTTTATAGCAATATAAATCTGTCTTATGAACCAAGGAAAAAAAAGAAAAACTATCCATACACCTAAAGGAACTAGAAATAAAAACAAATTAATACAAAGTCAGTAGAAAAAACAAAACCTTAAAAATCAGAGCAAAAATAAATGAAATATAGTTCAAAAAACAGAAGAGATCAATGACACTATGGGCTGCTTTTTCATAAAAGTAAGCAAATTGATAAACCTTTTGCCAGAGTCATCAGGTAAAAAAAGAGAGGGGTCATATGAATAAAATGAGAAATGAGAAAGTTACAACTCATACCACAGAAATACAAAGGGTCATATGAAATTACTATGAACTGTTATGCACTAATAAAATGGTCAACCTAGAACAAATGGACAAATACCTCAGGTCAGTTCAGTTCAGTCGCTCAGTCGTGTCTGACTCTTTGCGACCCCATGAATCGCAGCACGCCAGGCCTCCCTGTCCATCACCAACTCCCGGAGTTCACTCAGACTCACGTCCATCTAGAAATGTACAATTTCCTAAAACTAAATTAGGAATAAATAGAAAACATGAGCAGACTAACCAGGAATGGAATTGAATCAGTAACTTAACAACTGATGAATGGAAGTCCAAGACTAGACTCTTCACAGATGAATTCTACCAAACATTTAAGGAAGAGTAAACACCTATCCTTCTCAAAATATTCCAAAAAACTGCAAAGGCCACATCTTAACTCATTCTATGAAGCCAGTATCACTCTAATACCAAAACCAGATGAAGATATCACAAAAAAATCACAGGTCACTATAACCGATAAACACAGATGTAAAAATCTTCAACAAAATATTAGCAAAACAAATCTAACAATACATTAAAAGAATCATACACCATAATCCAGAAGGATTCATTCCAGGGACACAAGTATGGTTCAATATCCACATATCAATCAATGTGATACACATATTAGCAAAGTGAAGGATAAAAATCATATGATCATCTCAATAGATCATCTCAAAAGCAGAAAAAGCTTTTGACAAAATTCAACATTTACTCACAAAAAAAATCCATAAAGTGGGTATAGAGGGAACATTTCTGAACATAATAAAGGTCATATATGATAAGCTTACAGCTAATGTCATATGCAAGGGCGAAAAGCTGAAAGCACATCCTGAGATCATAAATAAGAATGACCACTTTAATGCAACATAATATTAGAAGTCCTAGACACAGCAGTCAGACAAGAAAAAATAAAAGGAATTCAAGTTGTAAAGGAAGAAGTAAAATTGTCACTATTTGAGATGACATGAGCATATACAGAAAAACCCTAAAGACACCACCAAAAAATTGATTAGAACTTATCAATGAATTCAGTAAAGTAGTAGGATACAAAATTACTATATAGAAATCTGCTGCATTTGTGCACACTAATCACAAATTTAAAAAATGAGAAATTAAAACCATCCCCTTTACAACTATATCAAAAAGAGTAAAATAAACAGGAATAAATCTAAAGAGGTAAAAGATATATACTCAAAAACCTGTAAGACAATGATGAAAGAAATTAAAGATGACAAACATGTGGAAAGGCATACCAATCTCATGAACTGGAAAAATTAATATTGCTAAAATGAACATACTAATCAAAGCAATCTGAAGAGTCAATGAAATCCCTATCAAAATAGCAATGGCATTTTTCACAAAACTAGAATAAATAATTCTGAAATTTGTATGGAAACACAAAAGATCTCAAATAGCAAAACAAAACACAAAAAAACAAGAAAATATGAGGAAAAAAAGGTGGAGAAGCCACTCTTTGGCTTCAGGCTTACACTACAAAGCTACAGTCATCAAAACAGCATAGTACTGGCACAAAAACAGACACACAGATTAATGGAACAGAATAATAAGCCCTGAATTGATCTCACACTTACATGGACAATTAACCAATGACAAAGAGGGGAAGAATATCCAATGGGGAAAAGACAGCCACTTCCACAAATGGTAGTGGTAAAACAGAACAGCTACCTGCAAAACATCAGAACTAGTTTTTCACATGATACACAAACACAAATTCAAAACAGGTTAAAGACTTAAACGTAAGACCCAAATCCATAAAATATCTGTAAGAAAACAGGCAATATACTCTTTGCCATTAGTCTTAGCAATATTTTTTTTTTTTTTTTTTGGGTCTCCTCAGACATAGAAAACAAAAGCAAAACTAAACAAATAGACCATATCCAACTAAAAACCTGCACAGCAAAGGGAAGCTATCAACAAAATGAAAAAGGCTGTGTACTGAATGGTAGAAGATATTTGCAAATGATACATTCAAAAAGTGGTTAATATTCAAATATACAAAGATTTCAGATAACTCAGCAACAAAAAAGCCAAATAATTCATTTAAAAATGGGCAAAGGACCTGCCTGAATAGACATTTTTCTAAAGACATACAGATGTCCAATAGGCACATGAAAAGATGCTCAACATTGCTAATCATAGGGGAAATGCAAATCAAAATCATAATGAGATATCATACCACACCTGTCAGAATGGCTATTATCAAAAAGATCACAAAGAACATATGCTGGCAAGGATGTGGAGAAAAGGGAACCTATGTACAAATAGAACCAATGTAGGATCTAGCAATTTGACTCGGGTACTTATCTGATGAAAACAAAAACACTGATTAGAAAAGATACATGCATCCCTATGTTCCCTGCAGCATTATTTACAATAGCCAACATATGGATGCAACCTAAGTGTCCGTCAGCAGATGACTGGATAAAGAAGAGGAGGTGTAAAGAAACAAAGGAATATTACTTAGCCATAAAAGAAATGAACTCTTGCCATCTGCAACAACCTGATGGATCTAGAGGGTATTACGACAAGAGAAATATGTCGGACAGAGAAAGACAAAGACTATATGATCTCCCTTGTATGTGGAATATAAAAAAACAGAACAAATGAACAATCAAAACAAAACATAAATAGAGTCAGATACAGAGAACAAGCAGGAGTTTGTTACAGGGGAAAGAAGAGAGAGAAGAAAGAAATAGGTAAGAGATATTAAGAGGAACAACCTTCCATTTACAAAATGAATGAGTGACAGGTATGTAGTGTATGTGTGGAGAATACAGTCAATAATTATGTAATACCTTCATACAGTGACAGACGTTAGCTAGACTTACTGTGGTGATCTTTTTGAAATAGACAGAAATAGCAAATCACTATACTGCACGCCAGGAACTGCCACAGTGTTCTAGGTCAATTATTCTTCAAAAGCCAACCAACAAAACAACTTACAGAAAAAGAGAGATCAGATTTGTGGTTCCCAGAGATAAGAGCAGGAGGAACTGGACAAAGGCAGCTGAAAGGTGCAAACTTCCAGTTATGAGATAAAGAGGTACTAGGGATGCAATGTACAGTATGATTAACTAAAACTGCTGTATGTTACACATGAAAGTCACTGAGTAAATCCTAAGAGTTCTCATCACATGGAAAATTTTCCTTTTATTTGTGTCTACATGAAATGATGGATGTTCACTGAACAACGCAGTAATCATTCCATGACATATGTAAGTTAAATAATTTTGCTACACATTTTCCAATTATACAGTGCTGTATATCAATTATATTTCAATAAAACTGAAAGAAAACATAAAAACAGGATACATATCTTAAAGCATGTAGGTAAAAATGATAAAAGGAATAGACTGACTGTCTATAGAGTCCTGGCTCTCCACTGCAGGCAATGTTGGTCTTCAGGAAACATCTGATAATGCCTTGAAGACATCTTTAGTTATCCCAGTTGGGTGGCAGGGTGCTGCTGGCATTTAACAGGGAGGGGCCTGGGATGGTGTTAAACATTCTACGATGCAGAGGATAGTCCCTCACAACAAATTTTCTGGCCCAAAATAATGCAGAGGTTGAGAAATCTTAGTTTAGGTCAATAAAACCTTTATGAAAACCACTTAGGTAATGCCAATGAGGTTAAAGTGCATGAAAAGTATTTTTATTCTAAAATTCCGAGACTGACATGGCACGAGTATTTCTCCAGTTAAATCTGGAAGCTGTGAAAGGGGAAAAAAAAGAACAGAAAGTGAAGTCGCTCAGACGTGTCCGACTCTTTGCAACCCCATGGAGCCCACCAGGCTCCTCCGTCCATGGGATTCTCCAGGCAGGAGTACTGGAGTGGGTTGCCATTGCCTTCTCCAGGAGATCTTCCCAACCCAGGGATTGAACCTGTGGCGTCTCCTGCATTGTAGGCAGACGCTTTACCATCTGAGCCACCAGGGAAGTCCATGAAAGGGAACTGTGCATGATAAAAAAAAGGACCAGTTGCTAAGAAAACCATTAATCAAAATGAAATGTTCAAAGTACTAACTAGGACCAGCAGACCAGCGTTTTCTATACAACTCAGTATTGGACTTTAGAACTATTTAAATAATATGAAAAATAGGGGAAAATACCAGACAGCTATTTAAGAATCACACATATTTGCTGTCTCTCTTCTTCTAGGCCTAGCTACTATGCAGCTATTCTAGAAGACAGAGCAAGATATGACCTTCCTTCTGATTCCCAGAGATGAATATGTAATATCTCCATCACTTCAAATCTATTAGGATTCATCTGAAAATATTAGAAAGAAAAAAGATTCTTTAAAATCATATTGTTAAACTAAATCAATTCAGAGATAATTAAGGCAAACAGTAGTTTTAAGGGCATATCCAATAACCTGTCTCTTATACACATCTCATACCACAGAAATACAAAGGGTCATATGAAATTACTATGAACTGTTATGCACTAATAAAATGGTCAACCTAGAACAAATGGACAAATACCTCAGGTCAGTTCAGTTCAGTCGCTCAGTCGTGTCTGACTCTTTGCGACCCCATGAATCGCAGCACGCCAGGCCTCCCTGTCCATCACCAACTCCCGGAGTTCACTCAGACTCACGTCCATCTAGAAATGTACAATTTCCTAAAACTAAATTAGGAATAAATAGAAAACATGAGCAGACTAACCAGGAATGGAATTGAATCAGTAACTTAACAACTGATGAATGGAAGTCCAAGACTAGACTCTTCACAGATGAATTCTACCAAACATTTAAGGAAGAGTAAACACCTATCCTTCTCAAAATAAAATACCAATTCTATTCTTGTTAAAAATTACTTATTTGCCATATATTTATTATGTACTTATTACTTAAAAGATCTATGTATTTTTGGATGTTGTCTCTCATCTTGTATGAACTTAATCCATATATACAAGTTTCTTTAGAAAAAGAAAAGGTATTTATTTTCTGGCTTGAAATGCAAACGCAGTGAGCAGTTTATCATGTCTGAACAGGTAAGTGGTGAGTGCATCCAAAGGCCTGTCTGGGCACAGGTGGTGTTTTCCCATCTAGAACAATAGCTTTCTTGAAAGTATTAAATGAGAAATAGCACAGAAGTTTTTAAAAGTCAGTCATGAAAAATATATAGACAGGTATATGTGTAATAGGAAAAAATAACAAACAGGTTTTGAAATGGCCTGATACAAGTTATAGTCACAGCTTCCTCAGCTACTCAGGCAGGTGACTATGGGAAAGTCTGTCTCTACATCTGTAAAATGGGGATTTAAAAGAGATTACAATATCTAGTTTTGAGGGGAGTGTTCATTATTATTTCCTATCTTCACCTCCAAAATGAATGAGAAAGACACACAGAGAAGCAGGGAAGTTTTGAAAAACTGCTTTCAGAAATGAGAAAAGTATTTCTTTTAAAATAATTACCCTAAATCAAAATATTCAATTTTAAAACCCAGAAGTAGCTTTTTGATTGGAGGAGAATATACTAATGGAAGAGATACAGCTTTACCCCTATGAGAAAATCTGGAATTTTCTCTCAAAAGTGAATTTTAGACATTTTTCCATTGACTTCATCCTCAGTAAAAGTTAACTTGTAGTCAAATGTTAATGATGAAATCTCCCACAAATTTTATTCTTGGTATCTCTTCTTTCCAATCACTAAGCATTTTCCTGATTTATTTTCAAACCTTTGCATTAATACTACAGGAACATCTATGAAACACTACAAATTTTGAGCATCCTTCAAACACAGTACCCAATCTTTGTCCTTTACTGTGACTCACAGGCCAAAGTCCATCTCTCATGAGTTATCCAATGATGTGACTCTTATGGAAAAATACAAGATTTTATAACAATTTTCTAAGACTTTTAATGAAGGTTTGTGATCAGACAAGTCTATTAAATGGTAGCACATTTAATGAGTTCTTAAATAATATTAGCAGCCCAATAATTAGACCCCTTTGCTACATACACACAAAATGTCAAAGTAACAGGGTCATAATTTCCGGCAACACTGCTTTTGGGTGCTCTGGTCTTAACTAATTTTTATTCTTTCTCCTGAACTTAAGCCAGAAATAATGAGCAAATGTGAACTCTTCCTGGAACACATCATTTAATTTAACAAATTGCACAGGTGGAATCCAGCAGTTTCTTGGCAATGCACCGAGGCAGGATCCAAGAAATACAATATATTCCATCAATTACCAACTAGGGATGAAATGTACAATAAAATTTCTCACATTGGTATTCACCCTCAGAGTCCGAGTTGGCTAACAAGCAGCCCCAGACATCATCCAGATATGAAGAGAACGTCACAAAGCAGAGTTTTCAGTTTCCCCAAAGAGTGACTATAAGGAAACCTGAGCAATGAAGAATTGATGCTTTTGAACTGTGGTGTTGGAGAAGACTCTTGAGAGTCCCTTGGACTGCAAGGAGATCCAACCAGTCCATCCTAAGGGAGATCAGTCCTGGGTGTTCATTGGAAGGACTGATGTTGAAGCTGAAACTCTAATACTTTGGTCACCTGATGCGAAGAGCTGACTCATTTGAAAAGACCCTGATGTTGGGAAAAATTGAGGGCAGGAGGAGAAGGGGATGACAGAGGATGAGATGGTTGGATGGCATCACTAACTCAACAGACATGAGTTTGGGTAAACTCCAGGAGCTGGTGATGGTCAGGGAGGCCCGGCGTGCTGCAGTTCACGGGGTCGCAAAGAGTCGGACACGACTGAGCGACTGAACTGAACTGAAAGAGTGATAGCAGGCAGGGATGTCAGATCTTTGCAGGGCCACACAGAAACATGGGATTTATAAGAGCAGTCACTGATCAGAAAAGGTCACTGCTAAACTCTGTCCACTTTTCAGTGCAAACTCACTTATAAGGGTAAGACACTACAAAGGAATGGGAAACTTGAGATTATTACCATATCTTAACAGCAACAACAGTCTCCAGAAAACTGACATATTGGGATGCTGCTGCTGTCAACAGCTGAGGAACTGCTTAAGTTAGTAATTCCATATGCTCAAACAAGCTGAGTCGAGAGATGGCTCTGGGACAGACCTTCTGACCGTGTAATTTCTCTGACCAAAACTTTCCAATGCATGCAAAGTAAAAACCTCAGCTTCTCAAATTCAGATGTCAAGGTCTCCCATAAGCTTATCTGGATCTAACTTTCCAAGCTTTTCCCTCGACACCCTCATTCAAAAATGAGGCACGTCAGTCACAATGTCCTACTCTGGGTAGGGATTTTAAAAACACATCCCGTACTTTCTTAAACCCAAGGTGTTATCCATGCTGCTTTCTTTACTCAAAAGGCTTTCTTCTCACTAAGAGCCACCTTCCAACTCTGACTGTTTCAATTTCATCTATCTGGCTAAAGCATTCAGCAATTTCACAGAAAAGGGAAAAACACCACTATATCTGACACATATTCATGTACCTGGGACATACACGTGCATACATGCTTATGGGTAGTACAGTGGCTTAAAGAGACTCAGACACACACGGATTCAAATCTTAGTCCTGCTTTCTTTTTGTGGCATGTTGGGTAAATTTAATTACATTTGTGAGACTCTAAGTCTTAGCTATAAAATAAAGACAACAATGCCTACCAAGTTCACTATTTTGAGAACAGAATGAAGTAGCCATAGTTAAAATTTCTGAATTATAACAGGAGCTTAAAAAGGATATTATTAACAATGTCATCACCTCTCTAGAAGGTATATAAATACAATTGGGAAAAAAATCCAGAAAATAGGCTCTTAAAAGGATTTATTTATTGGAAAATACCCTGATGCTGGGAATGATTGAAGGCACAAGGAGAAGGGAATAGCAGAGGATGAGATGGTTGGATGGCCATCACTGACTTAATGAACATGAATCTGAGCAAACTCCATGAGATAGTGAAGGACGGGGAAGCCTGGTGCGCTGCAGCCCATAGGGTCGCAGAGTCAGACCAACTTAGCGACTGAACAACAAAGCTAAGAAAATACCTTAACTGTTTTACTCCCACGATATCATGCCTTATTTATTTATCTGAATGAAAACCTTTAGTTCTTTTCTTTGCAAATCTCCTTTTAAGTTTATATCTCATCTTGTTCAGTGATACTTGTTTTCAAAATGTACACTTGGACCTCACTTCGGATGTACATGTGAAGTGTGTTTACTTGTAGGTGTAAGACTCATTTTTCCTGTAGCTCTCACAATGACTTCTGAAGAGAGAGTAGGGGTGGACAATCTTAGGTTTCACTCCTGAGTCGTGTGTGAACCCTGCAAGTGACTGTGTAGTCTTTACTCTGCTTTTGCTGCTGGGTGCTCCCTTGCCTTCCGCCTGCTTGCAGACGGGGTGAACAGAGGCAAAAGCCTCCTTTCAAACCTGTCTGGGTCTGTGACCTTGTTTCAACACCTTCCCCAAGCCATCCTCCCCCGGAAAGCTGAGGTAGGCTTATTCCAGGGAAAGAATTACTCACACGCAGCTGGTCAATGGTTTCTTTTCCCATTTGTTCCAGTCTTTCCACAGAAAGAGATGCAAACAAACAAAAGCGGTTTGAATCCTCCCCATCAGGTAAATTATCATGTGTAAGCAGGGAAAAGTGTAAAGAATGTGTGAGAGCCATACACCACATGTAGCTGATTCCAGGCTCTCCTTACTTTCTCTGGTTCCGTATCTGTACAAATGGCCCCAGCATTCCTTAGATTATAACCTTCTTGAGGACACGATTGTGACTACTTGGGGGTTTGTTAGCCAGTCTGATTATCTGCTTAATTTCATGCAGAATTTATAATCACTCTAAAGATGAGAGGTATTTATGAAAAGTTATGTCTTTGACTTTTTATAATTACCCCCCAATGAAATGGTAAAAAGGTACTCTGAAGATGAGATCTCAGGGACTTCCGTGGTGGTCCAGTGATTAAGACTTCACCTTCCATTGCAAGGGGTATGGGTTCAATCCCTGGTCAGGGAGCTAAAGATTCCCACATGCCTGGTGGCCAAAAAGCTGTAATATAAAACAGAAGCAGAACTGTAATGAATTCAATATAGACTTAAAAAATGTGAAAGTGTGCAAGTCGCTCAGTTGTGTCCGACTTTTTGCAACCCCATGGACTCTACAGTCATGGAATTCTCCAGGCCAGAATACTGGAGTGAGTAGTTGTTTCCTTCTCCAGGGGATTGTCCCAATCCAGGGATTGAACCCAAGTTTCCCATATTGCAGGTGGATTCTTTATCAGCTGAGCCACAATGGAAGCCCGAGTTTAAAAATGGCCCACATTGAAAAATCCTTAAAAAAAAAAAAAAATGAGATTCTAATTAACATTTAGGACTAGATACTAAGTAGATATTTTAAATTTATACAAAATAGTATTCCAGGGTGGCTTAAACCACTCACTTTAATCTTCTAATTTCATGTCAAATCCAAGTGGTAAACAATCTTTTCCCCAAGTTGCTTCCTCTCTCATGACCACCATTGACGCAGACATCAACTGGCAGAGCGGCCTCCCAGGATTAGTCAGTGTGCGTTATAGGTAACTTGGCAGCTACTTGTAAACTCCAAAGAGAGTAAATCAAGTATCAGGGACCGATTGGGAAGCTGAATTGCTTCCTCTTTTCCAGTTTCTCACAAAACTGTTTGAATTCAGCTTCCCCTCTCCCTAACAGCGGCCACTTCTGACGGAAGTCTATTCTCTCAGACTAGCTTCTATTTAGGAAAAATGGCTTATATTGTTGTTCCCAAGCCTATTAATAACTTAGAAAAAAAGTTACACACTGAATTTTAAGCGACACCACTAGTCTTTTCCTGGGGTATTTTTGCTGCCTTTCTCTATGCTCTGAATTCTATCTTTACCTCAAGAATATGAATTCAATAGTAAATTCACAAAGAGTAGTATCATGGGAAAAACACACAGGATATATTTCCTATTGTTATACAAAGTTATCATAATTCCTCTGGAGTTTTTTTTTGGAGGGGGGGTGAAATTCTGTCCTTAGGACTTACTTAAAGGGCAAATGAAATGTAGTGCTGTATTGAAATGTTTGGGTAGGTGACTGCTAAATCAATTCAGTTGTGTCTGACTCTTGGCAACCCCACGGACTGTAGCCCACCAGGCTCCTCTGTCTGAGGGATTCTCCAGGCAAGAATACTGGTGTGAGTTGCTATGCCCTCCTCCAGGGAATCTTCCCGACACAGGGATAAACCAGTATCTCTTAAGTCTCCTGCACTGGCAGGGGGGTTCTTTACCACTAACTCCACCTGGGAAGCCTGTATAAATATGTTTATCTGAGTTTAAATATTGTGATATATACATATATATATAGACTTATGCCTTTATGGGTCTTTAACATATGATTGTAGACTATATATGAAATTACACTGAAAAATACTTTATATCTGATCAGCTTTTTCCTGTTTTTTAACTAAAACTAACAACAAAGAGTTCATCAGGGTTGTTTTGAGGAATTATTCTTTAAAATATGAAGTAGCTTTCTATGTCCATGCATAATAAATGCTTCAATTTTTAGGAAGTATTACCTCATGCATTAATAAAAGACCAAAAAAAAAAAAAAAAAGTATCTGAACTTTTATTGATACTTTATAGAGACTTTTGATTATTTTTTTTCTTTAATGAGCAGTGGTATAGAATTGGATATGTTAGCCTCTCTCTGGTTAGACTAGTCAACGCATTTCTAAGAAAAACTGTCATGAGACACAAATATGTATCTCTGGCATACAAACTATATCCTAGAAAAACCTGTATAAAATTCTTGTTTCCTGCTCCTTCCCCAAGTGTCAGTTCTGCTCAGCTCTGGAGACTATTCTCCATGTCTTCCAGGTCTGCAGCAGAAGCCATTCTTCTCTTCTCACCATCAACCCTTAACTAGTTGATCCACCCCTAAAGCCTTGCAAAATAAACAGCGTAGCATGTAATGTAGAGCAATCCTTTTTGCAGTCCTGCCAGACACAGCCCATTCCTCTGCCTTTACTAATGTCTGTATTTTAATTATATGTAGATTCCACCTGGTAAAGACTTCTATCTTTCAAAACAGCTTTAGTGCTCTCATCTTATAAAGTTCTCCTGACCCCACCCCTCACCCTGGGAAGATTTAATAACTCCCCTTTTTTGGTTTCCCACTGTATGCAGCACAGACTACAACCATATGCCTACCACACTCTACTGCATTCATGTATTTACATGTTTATTCCCCACTGTAGAAGACTATAAATGCTCCAGTGTCTAGAGTACATCTCATTTATGTCCGCCTTTCCTAGCAAAGAGCTGAATGTTACATATGACATTAAATGCTTGCAAAATGTGAACAATGAAAGGTGGTTTATATATACACAAGGAGATAAAATCCAAATTGGGCTTCCACAAAAACTTTAGGAAAGGCCCTTTTCTTTTGGCTACCTAGAAAATAAATATATTTTTTCTGCTGCTCTTAGACTCAAACAAGAGGCAGTAGACAGACCCACCTGCCCTCATTTGACTCCTCTACATTCACACAAGAGCCTTCAATAATTAACCCTGACAAACATTTTCAAAGAGCAATTCCTAATCCTCAGAGTTGAAAGTTGCTCAAGTATGGACTGTTTGTACAATATAAGACCAGGTTGATGGAGTCCCACAAGTGCCCAGTGAGTTAACAGCAGCCGTGACCGTGACCTGAGCTAACAGCGGCCTCCTGCTACTCCGTCTTCCTGGGTTAATCTCTTAAACGCCTCCGGCCTTTGTACCGCTGTGGAATAAAGACACTGTGTAAGCAATACCTACATGCCTCTATTTATATAATTTAACATGCTTATATTGCCCTGGTAAAACAAATATTTATTGAACACTTCTCTAGGCAGATTCAAAGAGGCAAAGGAACTTAACCAATACTTTAACATTTTTATCTAAAGATTTCCGAGGTACAAAACCATACTCTGTAAAGGCAAAGGCTCTAATTTTTAAAAAAAAATTTGGAGGGATAGAATGGGGTTTTGTGATTGCTATATCAAATTAACCCACTTGTAATACCAGGCATAGAAATGAATGCTTTCCGTTAGACATAGATTCAAAGGCTTTAGGGATGTGGTATCACGTATGTGCCATAAGCTCAGAAACTAACAGTGGTTTCATAATGATTAAAAACATGACCTAAACAAGGTAGGATTGTTCGTTATATCTAGACATATCACAGTGTATTGGGGCATTTCATCAAAGCCCTAATTTCAACACACTATTCAATATGACAGCCTTGATACTTACATCCTTATTTTTAATGGCCCATTTTAATTACTTTGGCACTTACAGACACTTATTAGTGAACTATTTATCAGAAGCAGCTATTATAATTGGTTACTATCTCTCCTGAGGGTCTACACTCAACCTTAACACAAAATGTTATTCCTATGTGATACAGCAATTACAGAGTACAGAAAAACTTATTCTATGTATTCCAGTGGTGCTTCTCTCATCTCTAAACTTGCTTCTCAATATGAAGTTAATAAAGCTACTCTGCTTTATGAACCAAATCTCTATCTTAACACGATGTCCACAAGCTCTAGAAAACTTTCAGATTTGCTATCCAACTCATGTGCAAAAGCGTTTATCCAAATTCAGGAAGCAGGGTTAAAGAAATCTGCCTCTCCCCTGGAGCTCCTCTCCCCTTGAGCTCCTCTCTCCTCTCCCTAACCCATTCTGAACCCTCGGGTCAGCTTCTACGGACTTAAAAAAAATTTATTTTTATTTATTTGGCTGCACTGTGTCTTATTTGCAGCACACAGGATCTTTGCTCTTCCTTATTGATATGGGATCCAGTTCCCCAATCAGGAATAAAACCCGGACCCCCTGTATTGGGAGCACAGACCACCGGACCACCAGGGAAGTTCCTCTATGGACTTCTGAAGGACGGCAAACAGAGGCTGTGGAAGCAGCAAGGATTTTCTTGAAGTTCCCAGACAGAAATCAGAATGTGTTTATACACGAAGAAAAGTTACTATTAGAATCCGTAATAGTCGGATGAAGAGTTAAAGGGTTTCAGTAGCTGGTTTGGGATCTTAATGTCTCATTATAACTACTTTCATGGAAAAACTAATCTTGAATTGAACATACTTAAATTATAAACCAAGACTTAAAATGTAATTTTTTTCTAAGTTGTAGCTCACTAGAACATTACAGTTCTTCAAGAACATAAATAATCTATTTTTTAAAATTCTGGTTTTTCTTTAAGGGATTGAGAATATGGGAAGTTTATT
Source organism: Cephalophus harveyi (assembly GCA_006410635.1). NCBI lineage: Eukaryota > Metazoa > Chordata > Mammalia > Artiodactyla > Bovidae > Cephalophus > Cephalophus harveyi. The sequence goes on from SJYT01002022.1 coordinate 67,030, forward strand.
TTCATGAGAAAATGGCAGTGGGTTACTTTTAAATTGAAGATGTTTACTAGGAGCAAGATTACAATTTCCTTTCATCTCACTGCTTACCACATTAACTAGTTTTTGTTAGAAATCTAATATGATCCCAAAAGTTTTTTTTTATGGCTGCTAGAAACACAGCAACGGGCAACACAGGGAGTCCTGGTCTAACAGAGTTTACATTCTAGGAGGTAGGAAGTAGGGAGCGAGGAGAGGAATGAATACAGTAAATGAACAAGAGAATTCAGATGCTGATATACGGCATGAAGTACACATAATGATGATGTGATATTGTGGGGTGGGAGGGCTACTCAGGGAGGCTGTTCTAAAGTGACAATGCGTGAGCTGATAATATGTGGATGAAGGATGGATGAATAAATATATGAATGAGCAAAGCACTAGTGCAGAACTTTTCGGGCTTAGAGATCAACTGGAACCCAGGACCTAGGATAAGAAGGAAGTGGCACATTTAATGACCTGAAAAGAGTCCACTGTCACTGGTGCTGGGTGAACGGGCGGAGATGGGAGGAGGTAAGAGTAATGTAGGCAGTGATGATCCTCGTGGTCTGTTGGATGAAGGTCAGAAGTTTCTTATTTACAGTAGGAAGTCGCTGAAGGATTTTAGGTGGGAGAGGACTTGAGCTGATTTAGCCTTTAACAGCATTATTATGGCTGCTGGAAAAAAATAGATTATAAAGAAAGGGGCTAGAGTAAAATCGTGCGTAATAAACGTTTCATCAAGAAAAAAATCTGAATGAACTTTTTGGTCAACCCAGTAACTTGGATGTTACTATAAAAAAAGAGATGAGCATGAAAAAAGTAAAGATTGACAGAAGAGGATACAACTGAGATATCTTCTGAAAGCAGAGAGATACAATGCATTTAAATCCCCCAATATGGTTAATACTATACATGTTTTTGAAGGGGAATATTTATACCAATAGAGCTTTAAAAAATGCAAAAATGAGAATATCATTTCAGAAGTTAACTTTCACTCAGCTTTGATTTCTGTATTCCAGAAGGAGTGAGGGCATATTCTGGGATGAGGTGGGGCTGAGTGGGGAGCTCTGAGATGGCAGTAGAATTTCTCTGTTTCTAGGCCAAACCCCATGAAAGCACTTGCACATGCTATCTTCTGAAACGCACTTGGTTGTTGATACGTGACATGTAAATGTTTCTATTTGGCAGTAACATTCACCCTTAGAACTAACATTCACCTTGACAACTAAAACATTGTGCCTGAAACCAAATTCCTCTTTATTCCTGGCAGAACACAGAGCCCATGTTCTTGGAAGATGCTCTCAAATGGGACTCTGTCAGAAGGATGGTTCTAGACTCACACGACTCACAACCCGAAAGAAAGGCTATTTTACTTGCATAACTGCTGGCCCTCTTATATACCTTTTGGCAAAAAAAGAATAATCTCTTTGCTCAGAAACTTAAAGCTCAGTTAGGCAGATAGACAATTACATATAAGACACTGTTGGCAGAGCAAGCAGCTGAAACTCAGGCACAACTTCCTGGGACTTACAAATGTGTATGGAAATGCAGAAACCAATTTTGTGAGGGCCACTCATCAAAAAGATCCACAAAAGGAAGCAAGATGTTGAGAAGCTATAAAGATTGAAGAGACACCAATGAACATGATCAGTACAGGAGCAAATGTTAAACTATAAAAATAAAAGTGTGGAAGTGGCTGCACAATTCTGTGAATATACTGAAAGCCACTGAATTATACACTTTCAATGGGTGAAATGTATGGCATGTGAATTCTATCTCAACAAGGCTATTCTTTTTTTTTTTTTTTTTCATGTCTCCAGGAACACACTATGTGCCGTGAAAGAGGAGGGAAAAGCACCATTGATGAGTTCTGAGGTGTCCTTTGCAGATAGAGATGGGGCCATGGACCTAGGACAAGTAATGTAACTGTTTGGGGTCTCAGATTTCTCACGTGCAACACGGAGGCAATCATCATAATACTGCTGGTTCCACAGAGCGTTTTAAGAACTGCATGGAACCACGTAGATCAAGTGCTTATGGTAGCCCTTAGCAGTACTATTTCTTTAAATAGCGTTTCTGTGTTTAAAAAAATATGCCTATCCCCAAAAGAAATAAAAACAAAAATAAGCAAATGGGAACTGATCAAACTTACAAGCGTCTATAGAACAAAGGAAACCATGAAAGTAAAAAAAATCTACAGACATGAAAATATGTGCAAATGATGTAACTGAGAAGGGCTTAATTTCCAAAATATACAAACAGATTACACAACTCAATATCAAAAAAAACAACCCAACTGAAAAATGGGCAGAAGATCTGAAGACATTTCTCCAAAGAAGACGTACAGATGGCGAGAGGTACATGAAAAGATGCTCATCATTGCTAATCACTAGAAAACCCAAATCAAAACTACAAAGAGTGCCACCTCACATCAGTCAAGAGGGCCACCATTTGAAAGTCTACAGATAAGAAATCTTGGCGAAGGTGTGAAGAAAAGGGAATCCTCTTAAGTGTTGATGGGAATGTAAACTGGTATCACCATTATATAGTATAGAGGTTCCACAAAAGCCTAAAACTAAAAAATAGAGTTGCCATATGACCAAGCAATCTTATTGCTGGATATACCCAGATAAAACTTCAACTGGAAAAGATACATGCACCCTATGGTCCTTGACTGAGAGATGAATGGGTAAAGAAGATATGGTGTATAGATAACTCAATGGAATATTACTCAGCCATAAAAAAGAATGAAATAATGACATTTGCAGATTTGCAGCATCATGGATGGATCCAGAGACTATCATACTAAGCAAAGTAAGTCAAAAAGAGAAAGACAAATACCATGTGATATCACTTACATGCAGAATCTAAGACACAACTGAACATAGTTATGATACAGAAACAGCCTCAGAGACACAGAACAGACGTGTTGTTGCCAAGCGGAAGTGGGGCTTGGGGAGGCAAGGATTAGGTGTTTGTGATTAGCAGATGCAAATTAGTATATACAGGAAGAATAAATAACAAGGTCCTACTGTATAGCACAACAAATGATTGTCCACATCCTGTGATAAACCATAAGGGAAAAGAATATGAAAAAGAATATATCTGTATAACCAAATCCTTATGCTGTATAGCAGAAACTGCAAATCAACTATACTTCAAGAAAATTTTTTATAAATCCTTATTTCAAATTTCAAATGCACATCCACAAGGTCAAACCATAAATACAGACACACACATAGTTGTTGTTTTTTTCTCAAATAGGTATCTATCTATTCATCTATCCATCCATCCGTCCATCTGTCTCTCTACAGTTCCTAAGGTTCTAACAATTCCATACAAGCGATAAAGACACAAACACTTAGAAAATACTTAAGATTAGGAGAAAAAAAATCACATTTGAAAAATAAAACAAAACACAATTAATACAGTGTCTAGAGATATTGCAGACTAGCATAAAAGCCTTTCTGGGATAATACCGTGAGAGGTGTGGTAACAGGCATGATAGAGCTGATTATATAAAAAGGGTGGGGCTGAAAAAATGGTCACTGCCCCTGCTATTGATTTAAGAAAACCTCCAGCAGAGAAAAGCAGGCTCAGCTCTCCTACGGGCATTAGGAAGCACGGGACTCCGAGAAGAACCCAGTGGGACTCTGCAGTGTGCAACAGCAGAACTACCTTACGCTGACTTTGCCCCTTGCTTGTCCTCCAGGCCTGTGCTTCAGGCTTTTTGAACGTGACCGATTATCTTCTTAACAACTCTGCAAGACATATATTCTTATTCTTTCTCCAAAGATTTTTCAATTGCAGCGCTGGTATATTACCCCATTTGTCCCTTCAATTCCAAAAATGGGACGGTTCCTCCTACACTCCATTTTCGTTAAAGTTCTTTAGAGCTATCATTAAACATTCATAAAAACATTTTTTTCTCAGACTCATTTTTTCCCTGAAGTCTGAAGTCTTGTAAAAGTCAAGGATAGTTTATGTTTTTGAGGCTGTAATATAAGATTCCAAACCAGTATTTTCTGGTAAAGTCTGGATTTACTTCACAATTTTTCCTAGTAACAGAAGCCATGTTGCAAACATGATAATGTCACTGTAGCCTCATTCAGAATATTACTCACTCTTTCTGCAGCTTTGCAGCTTCAGCACTTGGGAAAGTTTGAATTTCCCAGTAGTGTGACCAGGATACTATTTTTCTATCTTTAGCGTCCACTTATTTTCAATTGAATGAGTCTACAATTGAGCTGAATTTTGAAGGCTTGCTAAAAAAAGGGAGCTAGATTTTATTATTAAAAGATTTTTAAGAAAAAAAAATGTGATATATAAGGAAAATGTGTTCTTAGAAAGCAATCATAAAATATACTATTTCTTCTGCAATTCAATACTTTGATCAATATTCAAGTTTTCTTCCATTTTAAATACCAGTATCAACTTAATCCCTCAAGGCACATACCTGTGAAAAGCATAATATTAATATTTTCATTTGTATTGATAGACTGGATTATCAAATTATTTGATAATCACTAGTTACGAATTTTCTTCATGACGGATTACAAGTTCACGCAAAATTCAACAATAATAATGCCATAAAATAAGGTCATCAAAAAAATTTGGATTCAAGAAATGGGGGCAGGGAGCTCAAACTAGACTTTAATTTTCTCCTAGATATAACGTGATTAGGTTAGGCAGGAGAGGAGGGAGTCAACTTGCCTCAGACGTAAAAAATTTCAAAGTAATCAAAAAGCATAAATAAAAACATGGACCAGAGAGAAATTTACTAATTCCTATCACCGTTCCATCAAACTGCTACAGAAAGTTCTATCTCAGGAAAAGAAAAATACCAATGGGCCCCGGGGTGGTCAGATGGGAGAGAAGGAAACCCTCCCCTTAAAAGCTGCAAGCTTTTTATATCAGAGGGGCCAGAGCTGTTCCACTTTCTTTGCCCCAACAGCCCCCTTCTTTCACAGCCACACTTCCCTCAGGTGTCCCTGAAACAGCACTTCTATTTCCTTCCATCCTACTGAACTCCCCAGCCTTGTATGTCTTATTATTCATCATCTCTCACCAAGGTTTCTAGTGATCCCGCTCTTGCCAAACTGGAGGACTAATTTCCCACCGATCCTAAATCCTCCCATTTGAAAACTTTTTTCTTCTTTGGCCTCAGAAATTTTAACTGTGCTTTTAGTTAGCTGCTTCTGACGACCCTTCTCATTCCACAGGGCACAAGGTCTTAAACACAGATGTTTTGGAGGCAGACGGACTTGAGTTTGAACTCTTTCAGCTGCCACGTTCTAGCTCTGAAGGTTGCAATAGGTGACTGATTTTCTCTTAGGTCCATTCTTTCCATTTGTAAAATAGCGATGACCAAAGTGCCCACCTCATCTGGTTGTTACAAGGAATGAATAAAGCAAAACATGTAAATCTCTTTTTGCCAGTTCCGTGCCTTAAAGGCAAGTCCCTGTAACATCAGTTATGTGTACTCTGGAATCAGGTTCTCTCTTCAACCTGTACCAAAGAACTACTTTATAGTGTTAACCTTTATCTACATAGCTAACATGTAAGTCACTAGCCTAAATGTGCTACAGGAACGCCAAACCCCTAATGCCCCAAACTGCATGTATCCCTCTCCATCTATTAAAACCTTCAGTCTTTTCTATTTAAGTCAAATGACTTAATAGAAAAGGCTCTCTACCTTTTTGGTGATACAGTTCAGTTCAATTCAGTTCAGTCGCTCGGTCGTATCCGACTCTTTGCGACCCCATGAATTGCAGCACACCAGGCCTCCCTGTTCATCACCAACTCCCGGAGTTCACTCAGACTCACGTCCATCGAGTCAGTGATGCCATCCAGCCATCTCATCATCGGTCGTCCCCTTCTCCTCCTGCCCACAATCCCTCCCAGCATCAGAGTCTTTTCCAACGAGTCAACTCTTCGCATGAGGTGGCCAAAGTACTGGAGTTTCAGCTTTAGCATCATTCCTTCCAAAGAAATCCTAGGACTGATCTCCTTCAGAATGGACTGGTTGGATCTCCTTGCAGTCCATGGGAATCTCAAAAGTCTTCTCCAATGCCACAGTTCAAAAGCATCAATTCTTCAGCGCTCAGCTTTCTTCACAGTCCAACTCTCACATCCATACATGATCGCTGGAAAAACCATAGCCTTGACTAGACAGACCTTTGTTGGCAAAGTCATGTCTCCGCTTTTGAATATGCTATCTAGGTTGGTCATAACTTTCCTTCCAAGGAGTAAGCGTCTTTTAATTTCATGGCTGCAATCACCATCTGCAGTGAATCCCATTAATTCATGACTTATGAGGCAGTGTACATAACAGTTAAAGGCTGCATGCCTGCTGTCTTGTCCAACTCTTTGTGACTCCATGGACTATAGCCCATCAGGCTCCTCTGTCCATGGAAGTTTCCAGGCAAGAATACTGGAGTGGGTAGCTGGTTCCTTCTCCAGGAGATCTTTCTGACCCAGGGATCAAACCCACATCTCTTGTGTCTCCTGCATTGGCAGGTGAATTATTTTACCACTGAGCTACTTGGGAAGCCCAGTGTTAAAGGCTGCTTGCGTTCCATTTCCAGTTCTTTCACGTATCACTGCATGACCTAGAACAAGCAACTTAAAACTCTTCGTGCCTCAGTTTCCACAGTTGTAAAATAGGAAGAGTACTAGTATCAACCTCATTTAATGCTCAGTAGGTACTATAGGAATGTTTATTGATACATTAAATAAGATAAAATTTACAATGTGACTTTTGGACTGATTTAAATACAAAACTGAAACAGTAACAGTTTCATAGAGCAAACAAGTTTTTCTTAGTGTTTTTGGGGGGTTGTTTTGCCAGCAACAGCAGCATAGAGGATCTCAGTTCTCTGATCAGGGATCAAACTCACACCCCCCCGCTTTGGGAGTGTGGAGTCTTAACCCCTGGACCGCCAGAGAAGTCCAAAACAGAGTGTTTGTATTCGTTCAGTTCTTTCCTTTGAATTTCATTGCCATTGCCACTGTCCAACTTCATGACGCATTATAACCAAATGATGGCAAAACTGCCCACCCTGTCTCTCAAAACTGATCTCCTGAATTATATTTTCCCCTGTCTTAATCCATTTTCAAGCTAATCTCTAATTGCCAGATTAATCCTTTAATGTTGTGCCGTTTTGGACTACTCCATCGGTGTCTCCCATTAGTTCTTAAATAATATACAACCACCTTACCTGTTGCTGGCCTTTCTAGCAGGTCTTTCCTAAGTGGGACTCCCAGGGTCGCTATAGCCTTTGGGTCTTTGTTCCTGCTCTTTCCCTGCCTAGAATGTGCCACATCTTATTTCTTCAAATCTCATCCATCTTTTAAACAACTGAGTCTGATTCTACTCGCTCCATGGAGAGTTTTCAAGCTGAAGCCCCCACCCACAGCTAACATACAGCTTGGTTCTTACCATAAGGTTCATTTTCAGACTGTTATTTACACACTTCATGTGTATATATCTTGCCTGGTATTTCCTGCTGCACAATTTCAACACTGTCATAGGGTAGATGAGGTGGAAGCGGGTGAGTTCACAGATGACTGACGATTCTGATGGGGGATGTTCAAATTTTTGTTTTAATTTCACCACTGGATGACTGAATGGGTATTCATAATCATGACTGTGGTGATATTTTGGCCACATTAATGAGCATACCTAAACTAGAAGTGAATAGTTCAATAAGTTGAACTCAAATGTATATTCATGGCTGTGTGTAGAATGCTCTTTATTCATGTTCACCAAGTCAATGTCTACATAAAGGAAAGACACAGTTAAATACCTGAAAATTTTTTGTACAAAAATAAAAGCCCTACCTACTCAATACTATTGAAGTAGGGGTGCTTACAAGCTCTACAGAGGAAAGAAATGGGGGATGGGGCTGGTTATACTTTCCTTCTGGTGGTTTATGTCCAAAAACAACCCTGAGAAGTTCTGGAAATGTGAAATGCTATGAGAAAGACCAAAATAAAAGTCTGGTCTACACTCTCAGGCCTACATGAGTTCTTTTGTCTGAGGATCTTAGTAACCCTCCAGGGGATCTTCCCAACCCAGAGATGGAACCCAGGTCTCCCCCATTGCAGGCGGATTCTTTACCAGCTGAGCCACAAGGGAAGCCCAAGAAATACTGGAGGGGGTAGCCTATCCTTTCTCCAGCAGATCTTCCCGACTCAGGAATCGAACTGGGGTCTCCTGCACTGCAGGCAGCTTCTTCACCAACTGAGCTACCAGGGAATCCCCTTAGTAACCCAGGGGGAAGAAAAGAAAACCAGAAGGAAACAGAAGCGGAAGTTTCTTCCTCAGGAAGGAAACATTAATGTTTGTAAATGGCTTCAAGGCAATGACACTTTAAATGATAGTAAACATTTAATTAGTGGAATTTCTTCAACAAATAGTTTTATAGTAAAGAAAACAGGTTAATACTGTGGGTTAAATAATAATAATAACAATAACAGCAACACAGCAGTAGCAGCAGCAACAACCAGAAATGAAATAATGAAAGTGTTAGTCGGACACACTAAGCCACGCTCGACTCTTTCCAACCCCATGGACTGTAGCCCGCCAGGCTCCTCTGTCCATGCGACTCTCCAGGGAAGAAGACTGGAGTGTGGGCTGCCGCTCCTTTCTCCAGGGGGTCTTCCTGACTCAGGGATAGAACCTGGGTCTCCAGCATTGCAGGCAGATTCCTCACTGATAGAGCTAGCCTAATCCCTCAATAAACAGAAACCAGAAACCTACTCACACTTAATGATTTAGTATTTGAATTTTAACAAGATGCCTACATCAAACTTCAGGAAACACTTTCCTATTCCATTTATATCTGCACTAATATAAGATCATAAATGTTATGCTGAATAGTAATATTTGTGCTTCTCAAGTTCCCAACCTCAAAGCAAGGTTCAATTTTGATTCTTGTACTTAAATTTTTAAATTTCTTTTTCTTAAATAACAAAAGCAAAAATAACAAAGGATACTCTGCTTAACAAGCTATTGACCAAAACTTCCAAGTAATGAAAAATCTGTTCTTAGTAATGAACATTTTAAAACTGCCATCTGACCCTGCTTCAGTCCACAAAAACATGCCTATCAGATACATGTTTCCAGATCCTACACACACAATGGCCTTCTTGGGCTGACAGTCTCAACAAAGCAATGCAAGCTGCCAGGAGAGAAACCAGACCCTGGAGTAGCCACAAGGAACCAGTACTGAAGAGGTCACGGCGGGCTTCTGGCTTCTGTCATGTACAGCCAATGATCCTGAGACTCAAAGATGCAGATACTCACAGCTGAAATAAAATAAACTGTAGTTTAATGCAGAATTTACTGGCAGGAAGATCTGAGCACGATCCCACCCAGGAAACAAAATGACATGGCAACATGACCTCTCAAAACATTACAGAATAAATGAGAAAACTGTACACATCGCTGGCAGTCCACTTTTGCTAAATTCCAGAGGACAGTCCTCCGAATTTTAAGGTGATTTCCTGGTCCCTTCTTAAGGAGAAGGCCTAAGCAAGCTAAAACTCCTAGACATCAAGCGGCTACCAATAATTCAGATCAAATTCTCAGATATTTGGCATCATCTGAGTTCAGAGAGTATTTTTATACACATTTGTTTCTAGACTAATTTGCTTTTCAGCTTCAGAAAAATGTGCTTAAGCCGTGTGTGTGCGTGTGTGCGTGCGTGTGTGTGTGCGTGTGTGTGTGCGTGTGTGTGTGTGTGTGCACGCGCGCATGCTCAGTCACGTCCGATTCTTTGCAACTCCCTGGACTGTAGCCTGACAGGTTTCTCTGTCCATGGAATTTTCCAGACAAGAATATTGAACTGGGTTGCCATTTCCTACTCCAGAGGATCTTCCAGATCCAGGGATCGAACCCACGTCTCTTGCATTGGCAGGCATATTCTTTACCACCACACCACTTGGGAAACCCCCATGCTTAGGCCATGCAAACAAACGAAAACAAAAAATCAGGGGGGAAAAAAAAAAGCTCAAACATTTTGCCCTGGTTAAGTTTATTTGTAAATGCAGTTCTATCTTATCGTCATGTTTTCTATGAGGAAACTTCTGTTCTTTTTTTAGATTTGGAGAATTGCTTTTCCTGACAGAACCCCCAGAACTGAGAACCCTGAACTGCAAACTTGTCCTTTGTCCTAGCTGTTTACCAGCCTTATCAGGGCACACATGGGTTGGCAATGTGATTCTAAGATAAAAATTTCAAAGATATAATTAGATGTTTTTCCGAGAAATAGCACCCAGTGCCATGAAAATGTGTTTGCTCTCTTCTCCTTCAAGCTTGAAGGTAACGGTCTCACGATTTCTCGTCCTTCTTTCAGATGAACGAGAAACATGACCTTGGCACTGAAGGGAAAACACATACTTTAAAAGTAAACAATAATGAAAACACAGATTGGATCTCAAAACTTCTGTGACACTTCAATAAACAGAGTTTTCTGTAACAACACACTTCTTAAAGCTTATAACAACATAAATATAATGAAAATAATGTTATGCCCCTGAATTTAACTATAAATGATAAGTGATAGAAAGATATAGTCCAAGCTGAAAAGTAAGTAAAGAAGAAAGTATCGGTTCCTCAGTCATGTCCGACTCTTTGTGACCCCATGGACTGTAGCCTGTCAGGCTTCTCTATCCATGGGATTCTCCAGGCAAGAATACTGGAGTGGGTTGCCAAGACCTTCTCCAGGGGATCTTCCTGACCCAGGGATCGAACCCGAGTCCCCTGCATTGCAGACAGATTCTTTACCATCTGAGACGCCAGGGAAGCCAGGGAAGTCCAAGTTAGTAATGCATAAGCTTTCTCACAGTACCTTTCAGACTCATCAGTTCAATTCTGAACAAAGGAGATAATAGAGGAGAGGCAGAAATCACAAATGCCTGTTTTCTAAGCTGCAGTAGAATACTCTTTAGCCTAGTGAAAGAAGTGCTGAGAAAAAAAATCTCAAGTTTTCTACTGAACTCCATCTTTCAGTTCAGTTAGGTAGCTCGGTCACGTCCACCTCCTTGTGACCCTACGGACTGTAGGTAACCCACCAGCCTCTGTCCATGGAATTTTCTAGTCAAGAATACCGGACTGGGTTGCCATTTCCTACTCCAAGGAGATCTTCCAGACCCAGGGATCAAACCCACATCTCCTGAATCTCCTATGCTGGCAGGCAGATTCAAACTCCATCTTTGCTAGAGACCAAAAACAAGTTTTGGGGGAAAAAGAAAAATCGTCTACTGCCACCTGCTGGTAATTTATAGTCAGAGGTTCTCAAAGATGCTTGAATGGCGTAAATTCCAAATTAAAGCAAAATCTTTTGCCTTGTAAAGCAAGAATATTAGATACAATAAATATTTCTAGAAGCAGAGACAGATTACCACATTCTCCTCCTGCTGACTGCCTCCCTCACTGACACACGGTCCTAAGAGGAAGTCAGAGGCCATTACATTTCCATTCTGCCCTTTCCCACAAAAGTCATTCAACTTAGGCCAGAAATAAAGACTTTAAAACCAAACGGTCTTGGCAGACCTGCCTGCAAAAGATTCACAACTCAGATTCTTGAGGTCATCTAGAGAAATTTTATTCTTTTAGCCAAAGAACCACAGGTCAAACTGTGTTTTTTTTTTAAAGACTTCTCTACAAGAATATGAACCTTAAGTTGATAGAAGATCCAAAAGAGAGATCTAAGAAAGGACATGGACCCCCCTGCCACCACCCCCACAACTGGCAAGATTTTGTAACTACAGATATAAACATGACTTTAAAATCCATAAAAGAAAAGGCAGACCCAAGTTCCTACAGTCAGTTCCATTTCTATTTTTGGAGAATCTAAGAAATTCAAAGGCTTAGCTAAAAGGTTTTAAGGGAGAAAATTATTCTCTTTATTTTAAAGAGTATATTTAAAAATCAAAGTAGATGGGTAAAACATTTTGAGGAAAGAGAACTTTCTATCAAAAACCTATCAACAATTCTCCTGCCAAAAATAAACTATGGACATTATTTTTTAGTTATTCCATGTCACAGGTCAAACAGTGCAGGGTGTTCATGCCACACTGTTTTATCTCTTCTAAAAATATAATGAAAAACATGGATTTGACTAACCACTTTCTCCAAAATTAACGTTAAGTGCAATGTGAATCAGAAGGCAACATCCCAAGATATAAATCCTGAGTCTTCTTTTTCACATCCCTAGACATGAGCAAATTTGTCTGCTAGGACACTGAAGAGTTGTCTGTAATTCTAAGGTTCTATAATTAAGACTTGTACAAACTTTGCTGCCAAAAAATCACCAGAGTGGGTGGTGAATACAGCCAAGTAAACGCTAATTATGGAAGGCGGGTTTTCTAAGATCTTAAATACAAGAAGCAAAGGCAAGATCAGACAGCTAAGATAGCTACCAAGGCAATATAAATAGCCTTGTCAAACTCAATGTAAGCCCCTCTTTGGTAGCAGCTGTTACCTCTCATAGTTCATAGGTACTTTAAAAGCACAATCTGGGATCTTCTACTTAGAATTCAGCAGTTAATTGTCCCCTAAAAAAGAGAGTTATGAAATTTACTCATGTCATTTTCACTCCTGGGAGCAAAATAGGCAAGAGAAGGCCAATGTTCCAAATAATTTTCCATTTTATGTTTCAGCCCCTCCTCTAATAATATTTTCAAAAGTTCTGCCTGGAATTCAATAGAATGCCATTAGCATCTTAAAATGCATGCAGAATCTAAGCATACAGCACAATAAATTTACATAAATCAAATCATGCATACACCAGCAAAGAATCAGGAAACAGCATTTTCTGCACTCTAGAAGTGCATCCACCATCCAAAAAAGAAGAAATTTTATAAAATAGCATTACCAAGTTCTCTCAATAATAACACTATATAGTGCATTCTTACAATCTAGAACTGTAATTACAGCCTTAAGTAGAAGTGATCATGCTTTTTCCTGTTTACTTATACTTACGTCTATGCCCATCTCACTGCTAATCAAGAAGCTGCGGGAACTTTTCATTTGAGCTCAGCCCAAATATCACCTCCTCTAGGAAGACTTTCTTAACCTTCACATAAAAATTAAGTCCTCACGTATCTTCACACACACAGTCTGTGTTTACACTTATCACACTGCATCAGAGTTATCTCTACACACATCTACTATTTTAGACTGTGAGTACCTTATGGACAGAAAAGGCATTTAATTTCATCTCTGTCTGCCTTCTGGGCTTTAAAAACTATACAGTTTAAAATGCATGCTAATGAATGACTCAGTGTTTTCCATGTTATTTCTTCTGCCATAGACAGCTTTTCAAAAAAGAAAGTTCTACCAAATTGTATTCTGTAATACTAAATGAAGCAAAATATATTATCCAGATGTCTTAAAATGTGTATCATTTTAATGCCCTCCAAAGGATCTGTAACACAGCATATTTTATTCAGATTAAACTACAATGTGCTGCTGCTGCTGCTAAGTCGCTTCAGTCGTGTCCGACTCTGTGTGACCCCATAGACAGTAGCCCACCAGGCTCCCCTGTCCCTGGGATTCTCCAGGCAAGAACACTGGAGTGGGTTGCCCTTTCCTTCTCCAATGCATGAAAGTGAAAAGTGAAAGTGAAGTCGCTCAGTAGTGTCCAACCCTCAGCGACCCCATGGACTAATTTTAATATAAACATTATATATACATTTACAATATATTTACATGTATAAATTGCCAACATGATGCTTCTTAATAAGCAGCAGCTATTTTCTTTGTGAGCAGTGATATTAAGGTAATTATCTATAGAAGGGATAAAGGAGCTCAAAAATGTTACACTGCTTAGACCTGACACTCTCATTTGCTCTTACGGTCTCCTTTCTCATCCTTCTCCACTACAAAACTAAGCAAGCTTATTCCAACTAGGGTGAGATTAAATTTTACTTATACACTCAGCTCAAGGATCACAGAAGAAATGAACATTGCATGAAAGTGGGAAATCCCACGCTCTCCTACCTGTGTACCTAAGCTGGCTGCCAGCATGTGAGTCAGAAGCTTAGCCGCAAACATGGAATACCTGGCACAGAAGATATGGGAAAGAACAGCCAGGCAGAGACCTGCAGGAACAAAAAAGCCCGTGTGTGGTTTTACAATCCATGAACAAACAGGAGCATGGTTCAATCTTCAGAGAAGGTAAGCACAATATCTTTGTGCTTACAGTACAAAGTCGCATAGCACAATATCTCTGGGGACATTCATGTTTCAACCCACTCCACTTGACCAGACATAAAATCCTCACACGTCTCAATTAAGCCCAAAGGGAAACTTTACATTTCAAATATCTACTTGTTTACTTCCCTACTAAAAAGAAAGCACAAATTAAGCTGATTAATAATTTCATTAAACTTTTGGTAATACATCAGGCAAGTATTACTGCTTAAGAAAAGAATCAAATTCCAATCTAAATTTTCTAAGAATGAGTGCCTTGGCTAAATAGATATATTTGTGGAGGTGAATAGGTGAATTTTTCAGGCATAAAATTGGGATTGATGCTACCAAAACTCAGGTTTGGTAATTAACCCCTTTATCTACTAAGAATAGTTAGGCAATTACAAAAGTGGTGATTATGAATTTTAAAAGCAACCATTACACTCCTGGGTGCCAAAACCAGGAACAAAATGTGTTCTTTCCCACCAAGATGGTTTTTAACCTAAATATCTACGTTTCTAAGTGGTGTGAAAAATATTATTATTTTCTTTGAATCTTCTTAACTCACCTACCTACACTACTTCAAGGGGATGATCAGAATCTCAGGACTAACCCATAAATTTTTTATCTTGCAACTTGTATAAATTTATTTTAATATTAGTTTAAGATTTTGTATGCAGACCATTTTTAAAGTCTTTATTGAATTTGTTACAATATTGCTTATGTTTTGGATTTTTGGCCACGGATACAGGATCTTAGGTCCCCAACTAGGGGCTGAACCAACACCCCCCTGCATTGGAAGGAGAAGTCTACACCACTGGACTGCCAGGGAAGTCCCTAGTATTAGGTTTTAAATGCAGAATGTATACATAATTTAAAAGATTTCCTGACTTTTAAAAATTTAAATGTGCTGCATAAACCAACATATTTGCTTTATCACTTAAGCCTTTTACTCCACTCTCACCCTCTGTAGGGTTATTTTGTCTAGGAAGCATTGATTCATAACAACCGGGTTGTGTATGTTGCTTTGCCCTGTATTTTGCATGCATTATCTCATTCATCAACGCCCCCCGTCAAACAGGAGAAGCTGCATTTATTTTGTTTCTTCATTATCTTTTCTGAAGCGATGGAACATACACCACATGTTGGCATAAGTTGACTGGGCAGCTGCAAAATGGCCACGTGGGGTCCGTGACTACTCGTCAGCAGAGAAATGCCTCTCAGAAGTCCTTTCGGGAAAAGCCCTCAATATGTTTAGGTTTGAAAAAGGTAGACAAAGTTTCACACAGGAAGTGAGGCTCTGCATTAGTCAAGGCTTTCGGCCTAGAAATTTGGCCAAGAGATCCGGAGTAATCCATTTTTTTGGAAGGCTGCCATGAGGCATTCTGGGACAGGTGTGCAGGTCCTGAGGGTACCTCCCAAATCCACCCACAAAGGTATACAGTATACCCAGAAACTGCATCTTTGCTTAGGCAGCTTATAAACTATTGAAGCTGTTGTTCCAAACTCACTAATGTACATTTTGCATTTCTATGATGATCAGAGCCACCTTAAACTCAAAGTTCAAGTTGAGTGTGAGAGAGAGACTGTGTGTGTGTGTATGTCTCTGTATGTAATACACTGACTTAAAAGCAGGGACTTGCCAGTCTCATTTCATTGTAGACTGCATGATGACAAATACGTGCTTTTCTGTGAGCTTACCGTGGTGGATGGTAACAATATGAGGCAAGGGGATTTGTGTTGGGCAAAGGAAAAATACTCCTGAATCACTGTTTTTTCTAGTTCCCAAAAGAGCTTATTCACAGCCTTTTCCCCTAAGTTGGTAATTCTCCATTATACTCCCATTTCGTGATATAAATTTAGTACACTTAAACTTGACCAGATCAAGTATATTTAATTAAGTCTACTAAGGGCTTCCAACTGTTTTTTCTAGTTCCCAAAAGAGCTTATTCACAGCCTTTTCCCCTAAGTTGGTAATTCTCCATTATACTCCCATTTCGTGATATAAATTTAGTACACTTAAACTTGACCAGATCAAGTATATTTAATTAAGTCTACTAAGGGCTTCCCTGGTGGCTCAGAGGTTAAAGCGTCTGCCTCCAATGTGGGAGACCTGGGTTCGATCCCTGGGTCGGGAAGATCCCCTGGAGAAGGAAATGGTAACCCACTCCAGTATTCTTGCCTGGAAAATCCCATGGACGGAGAAGCCTGGTAGGCTACAGTCCATGGGGTCGCAAAGAGTCGGACACGACTGAGCGACTTCACTTCACTTCACTTCACTTCAAGCTGTAATTAAAAATGCTAGCATGACACCTGGTGGCAGTCCAGGACTCAAAGCCAGGGGCAGGAAAATGGGCTGGATTCTGATAGCCTGTAACTGTGATGTATGATGTTATCTAAGTGCTCGTTTTATTTAGGAAAAAAGGACACAGCGAAAAAAGACTCAAGCAGCCTAGCATCAGCTGACCTTGGGAGAGTTACTGAATACCTTAGATGTAAAGAAATAAATACTTTGGTTACCGAGTTCCTAAAGACTGTGTATTTATCTTTTATTTTCTCATCTGATATTGAAGAGTTATATTTAGCATACAAAATTTAAATTTACAAGCCAGATTTTTTTAAACTAACAATTATTTTTTTGGTTTAAATTTCCTGAATATATAAATCACATAGTACAAAAGTTATAATTCTAAAAGGAATTCTAAAAAATAAAGCAGAACAATTCCAGGTATTACCTCAAGGTAAACTCTAAATAGTTTCTTAGAGATTGATTCCATGGCAACTAGGCAGAAAAACAAACATGTAACTAATTGAATAATCTTCATTTACTTTTTTTCCCTACCTCTATGTAGGCTACAGACTTCACTGGAAAAAAAATTTATCAGTTTACTAACACAAACGACTTTTCTATATGATTAAACAGTAAGAGGGAACATAAATTACCCTTAACAAAATAATAACATTGATAATCTTTGATTTAGATAAGAAAAATTCTACAGAACAGCTAGATTCTTTTGTTAGTACCAAGGACGAGCAAAGAGCTTGTTATCTATCCATACAATATTTGAATGTCTGTATGTGCATAAACGTGTAATGTTTATATATGACCACTCATATCTAGCAAACAACTCTTGTTTGGTATCCCTTAAGAATGAGATACACTTTCAAAATAACTAGTTTATCCTCCAGAAGTCAAATATTACATTTTTCAGAAGTCAAATATTACATTTTCTATGAAAATTCCTTTAAAATATTTATAAATTTTATATTGTTTTATTATGTATCTCTGTCTCCTCTATGTGTGTGTGATCAGTCACTTCAGTTGTGTCTGATTCTTTGTGACCCTATAGACTGTAGCCCGCCAGGCTCCTCTGTCCAGGGGATTCTCCAGGCAAGAATGCCAGAGTGGGCTGCCATGCCCGCCTCCAGGGCATCTTTCTGACTCAGGGATCAAACCCATGTCTCCTGCACTGGCAAGCAGGTTCTTTATCACTAACGCCACCTCTATAGATAAACATAAGAAAAACCAAATGACCGCTAGATTATTAAATCAGATATTCACCTGTTACCTTAGGTTTTTTCTATTCCTCCACCGAATGCTGGCTGTAACTATCACCTTTTTAACATTTCTGTTGCTCATCTCTACTAATTTCCAAATTCCTTCAACCCTCCCTTCCACACAATGCCCCTGGATTACAGCTACTAATAAGCTAAGGACAAGAAAACAAAACTGTCAATCCGGAAAAGTCTACTAGGTTGAACAAAAGTCCATATGCAACATTTGACAGTACACAAGTTCTGTGTATTAGAAGGAAGAATTTACTCCAGAGGGGGGAGGTTACCAGGAGACCAGCCTTCGGGTAACATGTGAAGTTCAGTACAATCGCCTCACAGGTCCACGTAGATTTTAATTAATCAGAATTAAATAGAATGAAGCATTCAGGTCCCAACTGTTCCAGGCACATTTCAAGGGCTCGATAACCAGATGTGGTCAGTAGCCACCACCCTCAAGAGGGCACAATACTTTCATCATCAAAGAAACACTGACCGGAGACGGTGTGTCAGACTGTAAAGGGACTGTTTATAAAAGGCCACACAACACAGTTCTGGTCCGAGACGTGAGGGGAAACACTCTGGGTGGTTTTCAGCACAGTTTTCATGGCTCTTAAAACAGGATCCAAATAAGTGCTTTTCTCTTGGCAAGCCCAGACATAGCTGCGGGAGGTTCAGAGCTGCCGCAGCCAGCTCAAGACCATGTAGAGGCGAGGTGGAGAAAGTAAAAGAAAAACCTTTGAGGAGAGCAAGACAGGAACAGGAGAAGAGCCTGGGCCCCTGATGATGCCACTGAAGTGCTGAACTCATCAATCTTGGAACTAAATCTGCTTATTTAGTATATTTGACTTGTCTTCCGCTACATGTAGCCAGGGCACTGCTAAACAATACAGCTATGCATACCTAGCAAGATACAGTCTACATTTTCATGCCATGTCAGAGTTAGACGAAGCCCTCTGCCTTCTCTATGACCTGCAGTTACCCTTTCAAACTACTTATATATATTTTAAAAACTCTTACAATAACTCCCTGTTTGATAGAATGAAACTTTTGACATACTCTCCCCATAATGATAATGGCTAACTTAGGACAATGATTACTGTGAATATGAACTTAATATTTTGGGGCAAATGTGACACAGAAGTTTAGAAAATATCTCATCTTCAAAAATAACTTGAAAAGAATGGGTGGCATCTAATAAAGTTTTTTTTCTAGAAAAACTATCAAAATATCAGCTTCTAAAATATAAAAGGCACAACTAGAATATTCTTACAGTTTAATAAAAGTGGTAGGAGCTCAGCTGTGCCCGACTCTTTACAATCCCATGGACTGTAGCCTGCTAGGCTCCTCTGTCCATGGGATTCTACAGGCAAGAATACTGCAGTGGGTTCCCATTTCTTTCTCCAGGGTATCTTCCCAACCTGGGGTCAAACCCAGTTCTCCCACATTGCAGGCAGATACTTTACTGTCTGAGCCACCTGGGAAGCCCTTACAGTTTAATAAACCTGAACAAAAGAATAAGCATGCTTCAAAGAACTCTGGACTGTGCTGATTTACTTATCCTGTAAACCTAAGCATTTAGCGATTTACAGACAATTATTTCCTGTTACTTACTTTAAACAATGACAATGTGTTGGCATTTATATACTTAGTAATCTATAGAGTAAACAAAACTATTAGTTATTTAAAAGGGATAGCTTTAGTTTGACTAATGCGTTAAAGGATCTCTCCACCACAGAGAACAAAAAGAAAAAGAAAAAAACGAAACAAATGTGAGATCTGCAGTCTAACCTCAGTTTAAAAGCACTTCAAAATAGGAGACTCTCCTACAAGTACATCATACATGAATGAGTTCACATACTGATGTTAACAACGAAGTGGATTTTGGAATATAGGAGTTTCATTAAGCTCATGAGGCCATACAAATTGTACCCAGAATTGAATCAGGATGATTTTAATCCAATGTCTACCTTTGACAGGCCAACATCAACAGTTATGGGAAGCAGAGCAGGTTTCCTTGACATTATTCTCCAAATAGTAAGAAGCATGCTTAGGTTCCTTAGTAACTATAAGATTATGGCATTATCACCTGAAGTTATTATAAGCTGTATTTCCTCCCCCTTTGAGATGAGTGCCATAACGTTACACTTATATGCACAGTCATTTACTTCTCCTCTCTATAGTTTTTAGTTTCAGGGGATAACTTCAGTTTAATTTCTTGCAATTTGATAAACTGGTTTACAGTTTTAAAAGTCACAGGTATATATACTAATCTTTCACCTTTCCAAATTGAGGATTACTCAACTTCTTGGCTTACATCCCCATTACACATACTTGGATCATTTCAACTGCTCTGCTCTAGTAGAGTAACCAGAACCGTAAACCAGAATTAGAACAGATACACTGTGACCTATCTTTTTTTTTTTTTTTATTAAACAATGGTTTAATTCCTATTTGACTGCAAGTTGCCACATTTCAAGAAAAGAGAGTGCTCCCAATTCAAAGGGATATTTGGTGTGTCCTGACTTAAATGAGAGCATGTGTATGTAAAATATGGAAAAATCTCTCGCCTTGTTTCTGGGGACCCTCCAAGGAGTGCAATATCAGCCTCCCCAGAAATTGAAATGGAGCACAAGGCCAGAAGCACCTCACGAACGTGCAATCCACGTTACAAAACGTCACGAACAGAGGGGGAGAACACTGATGATTTCATATATGACTCCAAGTCAAAAATAATAAGGTAGAGACTAATATCTGGGTGTTGGTTTTCAAATACATGAGCAAATCCATGTAGCCTTTTTAAGAATGAGTTGCAAACATATATATTTATCAACAGTTCTCTCAGAAAATATCTTAAAGTCCTGCTAGTCTTCTAAAATAATCAAGATAACATTCTCTCGTTAGTTCGCAAAATTCTTTGCTTTGATGTTGAGTATTGAGAACAAGCAAGGGATTTTTGTGGGTCATATTAGCACTCAGGATTATGTCTCTACGTTTGAGATGATATCTAGATTTTATTTCAGCATTGTACCTGTTGGTTCTATTTCATCAGTCTATGAAATTTCTCTAAATAGATTGCATCAAAATAAAATAGGGTGTTGCCATCTGATTTTGGAACCTAGAAGAATCTATTAAGCAAGAACCATCATTCTTATGGAAGATGTTATTAAGAATAAGAAATGATTAACATCTGCTATTGAATCTAAGGCTTAGAATTAAGACACATTAAGGAAAATGTATAATGTTATAAAGTGAAACTACAGTGGAAATATTTGAACTAGGGCAAAGAATATTAAATTACAGTGGAAAGATTTTAACAACCAGGACAAAGAAGAATAATTAATTACATGCTTCTACCTCCACAAAATTTTCCGAATCAATAAAGATTATTAGGGGACAGTTTGCACACTAGGCATTCAATGATAATCACATTTACATACCAAACATCATTAAAGCAGACTGTCTGAGACAGTATATCTACCACCCTGTTAACACAATTTAAAATCATGTATTTGGGGTGGGGAGACTGAGGTATTTGCCCCAGGTCTCACAACTAGCCAATGGCAGGACCAGGATTTGAATACAGGCACAGTCACCCTATACCCAGTTCTCTGTGTAGCATATTGTTCATAAAAGCAGCTGTAGGGCTGTAAAAGCTGACTCGAGACACAGAATCCGTAAGGGTGGGGACAGAAATACAGTGCAAGGAATTCTCAGACTCCCAACCATAAAGGAAAAACAGCAAATGAGAATAATTCTATAGCTGTTCAAAGTTTACTTATAGGTAAATCGTTTGACAGACATTAACCTTACTCAAGTTCCTATTCTTGCCAGAAATGGGACCTAGATGTAGAGGGTGAAAGAAAATTTATCTTTTAACATAGTGGTTGAATATATTTAAAGCTTCTAGACCAAAAAATACAAATCAATCCATGAGGTAGATTTATTTT
This sequence comes from Cephalophus harveyi, assembly GCA_006410635.1. Taxonomy (NCBI): domain Eukaryota; kingdom Metazoa; phylum Chordata; class Mammalia; order Artiodactyla; family Bovidae; genus Cephalophus; species Cephalophus harveyi. The sequence continues at coordinate 88,753 of SJYT01002022.1, forward strand.
TTAATGAAAATACAAAATGTTTTATTTATATTACCTCATGCAATCCTGATATCTATTGCAGAATCTGCCTTCTAAATTAACACTATCAACTTTAACTCTTTTTTACTATCTAACTTCTATCTCACATTGTAGTGTATATACACTGCTGATGAGTTGGAACTATGTTTTGCTCTTGCTTGTCCCCAGTACAAAGTTGGTCCTCCATAAATAATGGCTGTATGAATTAATGAATAGGATCATGAGAGGGGACTTTCCTGGCCTAGTGGCTAAGACTATGTGCTTCCAATGCAGGGGGCACAGGTTCAATCCCTGGTCAGGGAACTAAGATCCCACATAATACACAATGCAACCAAAAAATGAAAATTAAAAACAAAAACAAAAAAAAAAGACCACGAGAAAGCTTATTTTCTTGTAGTGTTGATGAATTACAGTACATGTGCATCTATATAAAAGGACCCTGGGAAAACTTTTATTCTCATCAATATTTTAAATAATTTACTCAAAAATATTATAACTCACCTGATATACATATAAATCCAGAAGAGAAAAAAGCTTCATTGTATGAAGACAAGTTGTCAGTCTGGGCGTAGACCGCGTACACAGACATGTATGAACAGGCACATTCCACGTAGCCTGAAGTGTCCTCAACCACTTTGCAAAACTGACTGTCGGACAACCAGCTAGGGCAAAAAACACAACCGTCACTACTCCTCTTTCATCAATACTTAAGGTGCGGAGAAAGCTTTCGAAGAAAAAATAATTGATTGATCCTAAGTGTTCTTTACTCGAGATGGAAGCAGACCACATGTTTAAGAAGAAACACTGGAAGGAACATCTTGTCCAAGACATGAAACTGCAGATCCCACAGACACCTTCAACAGCTGCCTAAATATTAACCAAACCTGCAAAAGCATCGCCAATATCGAAGAAGCTGGCCCTCTCAAACCAGCAGCACTAGCCCCCACCTCATCTAAAGCAAACAAACCCAAGGTATTCAACAGGAAGAACTCTTCCCTAGCATTCAAGAGTACCAAAAGGTCAACACAGCCAAAGATGAGCAGTGCCCACCCCTCCCCATTTACACAACTCCTGTATTTTGAACCACATAAATTACTTGCTTGTCTAAGTACTTCCTTCCCTACCTATTTGGATTTTGAGCCAGTAATATTACATACATGTTTTCTAGGGTTCTTTCGGGTGTTTCCTTCTATAAGGTTTGACCTTAAGCACCAAAAGTTTGTCACGATTATAGCAAATACAGTGTCACATGCCACAACTTCTGAGCATCCCTCAGTGACTGTTCAGGGACTACTCTGCTCAAGAGTAGTCACTTCTAGTTCCTCTTATTTTTCCCCTTATTTTTCTAAGGACATGAAACTCCTTAACCCCAACAGTGGATTCAAGCTTGAAACATTCATTAGTAATTATACATAGAGGATTGTAGAGTATCTGTGTATTAGGTTTAAAGTCTTTCCTCAGATATGAGGAATTTCAAAGAAAAATTATATTCCCACAGAGACTAGCCAGAACTTTGGTGTTTGAAGAGGACAGTTGGCTACCCAACTAAGCTGTGGAACCTTTTCAGAATTATAGTTTGTGTGGCTGAAAGTAACAGAATCTTGTGACTGATTTGAACTCAAAACTCTCTAGGCCAGCCATGCCTGACCTTACAACCTCGGCTGAGCCCCCAGGGAGAGAACTGCTCAGAAACATGAGGCCAAGGAGAGTCAAAAGAAGAGTTACTGTCTTCTTCCTTTTCTTGTGCCTGCTTTAATCCCCAAATGTGCTCCAAGTCATACATGGATTAGAGTTATGAATCCGTACTGATCCCTCCAGACATAGAGCATCAGATCCAGAACCACAAGTCCAGAGGGAAGGGGTCAAAAGAATTTCCTTCACCGCTCAATAAATTAACCTGTAATCACAGGAAGGTTATCTGAATTGAGCAGAACTCACACTAAGTCCCACGGAAGTCGTAATAATAAAGGAGTTAAGTAATGTGTTATACACACATTAAAATTGTTTGGCTCCGTTTGCCACCTACACAAGGCACTTCCTATGCTGCTTTGCCTCATTTAGTGTGGAGGTGATTCTGCAGTCTAAAAATCTCACTCCAGACCATCTACGTTCAGTACAAAAAACTCAGTTAATGGTACAAGAATGAAGAAGGAACAAATTCTGATTTTAAAGATTTATTAACAAGTACCTCGCAGCAGCCGGATTCCAAAGGAGACACAGAGGAGTTTTAGGAACAATTCTAGGCTCGGCAGCATAAATCCTGTAGAGAATCTCATTGCTGTTGGTCAGGGGTTGTGAACTCTGACCTTTCACACTCAAAGATAATACCTGTAATGCCAGAAAGAGCTGAAAATGTAACGACATCTTCAAATTAAATGTCAAGACTGGATCTCCCATTCTGACATTTGCTTCATTTTCCTCATCACTTTTGGCACTATTAATTGTTAGCTTCATTATGAATACAGGGCATCTGGTTGGTTTTCCACCGCAGACCTACCTCACTCCAGCTACTGACCAGTCTCCAAGTGATAATATTCATTTTCATTGTCAGTCTTCATCAGGAGTGGGATAAAGCTTAAGTGAAAGCTATGTTTTTTTTTTTTTTCCACTTACTCCTCATTTCATTCAATAAAACATGAATGAAATATCTGCAACTATTTTTGAGCCTAAACATTCTACAAAGAGCTCATAAAGATGAAACATGTTTCATCATTAGCTTACCATATGTAGCACTTACCATAAGTCGAATCAAGTACATGTATCCTAAGGAGCATGTTTGCAAAGGAAAAACCAGATTCCAACTACGTAATTCTTTAAATGATAGATTACCTTATTTTTCAGGGCATGGAAATTGTTTCCAGTCATAAACCACTGCTGGCTGCTATATTCTGTAAACTGGACTAATTCACACGTGCTTCTCCCGGCCATTATTTCTGCATCCAGAACATCCAATAACCTCTCTGGAACTCGAATATAATCACCTTCTTTTCCTTCAAACTTGTGCCCATTGATCTGCTGAGGGTACCAGTGAAGAGCCAGTATGGACAAATATGGGCAGCTGTCAAGGATGGTTTTGCCTCTATGACAGAAAAGCGAAGGTTCTGCTAAAATGGCATGTATTTGCATATGTATATCCACTCACATTTGTTAAAAATCCATTACATTGGATCTCTGCTCTTTATGTACAACCATGATACTGCCTACCCAGAAGCAGTAAAGAGAATGTGCTTTCAGTTCTTCTATGGTGAATTGTTAGGATTTTTGCACAGAACTTTCTGTATCCTCTTGCCTGAACCCCCCTCTAACCTAAAACACGGGTTTTTTGAAAGTTGTTTCACAGGCATCAGAATCTGTGCTATAAAATGTCTATTTCTGTGTTAGTCACATCAGCATGGGTCCAATAGGGTGAGAAAGGATGCACCATTCAACTGAAACGCTCTGCTTTGTAATCAAGAGTATCATAAACCTTATACATCTACAGTCAAGTTCTCATCAAGTTCACCTCACCCTTTTCTAAGCCATCAGAGCATTTCTAATTTAACCATGTGTCTGATAAAAGAAATGGCCCTGAACAGGATCTTCATCCATTTAATAATTCTGTTTACAACAGCCCCAAGGCACTAGACTCTGTGCTCAGTGAAACTGCTTTTTAAACCTCCATGTGTGTTGAAATCACCTTGAAGCTTGTTTTAAAAAATATAGATTTCTAGGGACTTCCCTGGTGGTCCAATGGTTAAGACTCTGAGCTCCCAATGCAGGGCAAATGGGTTCAGTCCCTAGTCAGGAAACTAAGATCGTGTAAGCTGAGTGGCCTAGCCAAAAAAATAAAAATTCTACATTACATCCCATTCTTACTAAATCAAAATCCTTGCCTAGGGGAGGCTAGAAGTTCTGTGAGTCTGTATTTTGTAACCAGTCCTCCAAAAAATCTGATAGATGTTTTTCTGTGGATACATCATGTCTGCAAATAATGAAAAGAAACAAAGGTAAATCATAAGTGAAACCTGTCTGAAAAAATATGGAGAACAGTAGGATAAAAGTAACTTAAGATGGGCCATAAGTGATGCTGAGTATATATAATTGCATCATGGATACAAATACCTCATCAAGGCCCCTAACCTAGGAAATGGAATTGAGAATTTTAAATAGAAGATTTGAGAAACAAAAGGAAAAGGGAGGGGCTAACTTTTTCCTCTACCTATACAGATTTTTTTAATTAAAAAAAAAATCTTTACCATATTTGAATTGGTGCTTTTGAATATTTATCTTTAGCCCAGCCATTCATTCAGACTCTAGACCTCTGCATCCAAGATGCATATTAAAACATCTCAATCCACATAGGCCGCCCACAACAGCTTATAAAAAAATCATCTCTTCATCTCTCCATCCACATCTTCACTGGTGACTTGGAGCTAAAAGCTGCCACTATTGACCTCTCCACCCACGACCAGGTACAAACCGACTGAGACCGGTGAACCACTGTTGGTGGAAATGTAAGTTGGTGCAACCACTATGGAAAATATTAAGGAGGTTCCTCCCTGGTGGCTCAGAGGTTAAAGTGTCTGCCTGCAATGCAGGAGACCCGGGTTCGATCCCTGGGTTGGGAAGATCCCCTGGAGAAGGAAATGGCAATCCACTCCAGTATTCTTGCCTGGAGAATCCCATGGACAGAGAAGCCTAGTAGGTTACAGTCCACGGGGTCATAAAGAGTCGGACACGACTGAGCGACTTCACCTCACCTTCACCTCACCTCAAAAAGCTAAAAACACAGTTGCCATATGATCCAACAATCCCACTCCTGAGCATATGTCTCGAAAAAACTATAATTTAAAAAGATGCATGAACCCTTATATTCATAACAGCATTATTCACAACAGCCAAGACATGGAAACAACTTAAATGACCATCAGTAAACGAATGGATAAAGAAGATGTAGTATATACATAGCATGGAATACTACACAGCCATAAAACAGAATGAAATTATGTCATTCGCAGCAGCACGGATGGACTCAGACATTATCAAACTAAGTGAAGTAAATCGGAAATAGAAAGACAAATACTATATAAAATCACTTATATGTGGAATCAAAATGACCCAAATGAACCGATCCACAAAACAGACTCAAAAACATAGAGAACAGGCCGGTGGTTGCCAAAGGTCAGGGGAGGGATGGCACGCGGGTTTGCGGTTAGCAGATGCAACTATTCTCGTACAGAATGTATAAACAACAAGCTCCTACTGTACAGCACAGGGACTGTATTCAACGTCCTGTAATAAACCACAAGAGAAAGGAACACAAAAAGAATATATACATATGTACAACTGAATCACTGCTGTACAGCAGAAACACAACATTGTAAATCAACTATACAGCAAGAAAAACAATTTTTTTTTAAAAAAAGTAATTTCTGACACATGCTAGAGCATGGATAAAACTTGAAGAAACATCATGCTAAGCAAAGTACACCAAACACAGAGGACAAATATTACGATTCCACTTATGAGATGGCTAGGATAAGCAAATTGAATAGAGATTGAAAGTAGAATAGAGGTTACCAGGACCGGGAGAAGGAGGAATGGAAAGTTATTAACGGGTAGAGATTTTTAATTTGAGAAGATGATAGTTCTGGATATGCATACTGGGGATAGCTACCCAACAACTGTGAATATACTAAGTGTCACTGAATTGTACACCTAAAAATAGTGTGAAAGTGTTAGCCGCTCAGTCATGTCCAATTCTCTGTAACCCTATGGATTGTAGCCTGCCGGGCTCCTCTGTCCGTGGGATTCTCTACACAGGAAAACTAGAGTGGGCTGCCTTTCCTTCTCCAGGGGATCTCTCCCACCCAGGAACTGAACCCAGCTCTGCCTGCATTGTAGACAAATTCTTTACCATCTGAGCTATCAGGAAGTACAGAAAGATAGTTTAAATGGTAAAATCTGTCTTATGTATATGTTACCACAATTTAAAAAATGGCCTAAAATACTCTAAAATTTGGAATCATCCTTTATTTTTTCTATTCAGAATGTATCTTCTACTCATTATATAAGAAAGAGTAAATAATAAGACGCTTTATTTTTAAAAGACCCTTCAAAACAAGAAGAATATATTACTGACAGTATAAATTCATTTTTTTCTGGATGTAGTTTCTATGTTTTCTTCAAATAATTAACTTAATTTGCTGATCAGGTACAATTCATTGATTGTAGAAGCCTTAGTTACATCATCTAAATGTCAATTTGCATTCTTATTACTTTGTAACCTGTAAAGGAATACATGCAAGGTAAGGTATTATATTAAAAGATACTTACTTTTCACCAGGAGAGCCACAGGTAACATCAGTCAGTAGAGAAAAGGCAAAATTCTCCGTCACTTCAGTAAAGTGACTGAATCCTCTAGTGTCCTTGCGCTTTGGGTTAACGAGAGCACAAAGGATCTCATAGAAAAGATTTCGGCTTTCAATGCTTAATGCTTGTTGTTTTCCTTCAACAGTTATCTGAAAAAAAATCCCAAGTATGAAACTGTATCTTAAAAAAATCAACAGCTGTGTTCATTATTAACAGTTACTAACAGTAACAAAAATAAACATGAACCTATAAAGAATTTAAGAGAAGTTAGTGTCAAAATTATATTTGACATTTAAATGTCAAATGCATTTGAACTTTAAAAAGTATAATCATTTCATAAAGAGAAGGCATAGTCACAAGCATATTTTCTATATAATACCTACATAAAGCTCCAAAGGATTGCATGGGTCACTTAATTCTAACTGCAATGATAAATATCACGAGTTAAAATTAAACTCACTTTTACATCTACCCCAATTCATACAGCCTTATGAAAGACACATATAGCATAAAGCAGGTTCTGGTTCAAAGAAGTGCGAATCTGAGAGATAATAAAACTTACAAACATGAAACAATTTCACTTAAATATGAGACCCAATAGAACAAAGTTCTATCAGTACTTGGAAATCCTATCCTATACTTCTGAATCTGAGTACATATGAAATACATATGGGACATATGAATGCATTCCAGGTAAAGCATAGGTGATACTATTTGAATTTCAAAGAATCAGCCAATAATTGCCTGATATAAGTATGTTCCAAATAGTGCTTGTAAATAAAAATATTTACTTCTATCTGTAATACACTTATACTAAAAAATACATTGTTCATCTGAAATTCAAAGTTAATTGGCACCACATATTTTATTGTTAAAATTTCAATCCTATATTTTCAATGCTTGTTTCATTATTGTCACATTCTAATTATTATATGTCTAAATTGTGAAAACATGTTACATTTTATGGATATGGCAGGCCCCTTCTAATGGCTAGTTTTCCCAATTCTTGTTATTATAAGTAATGCTTAAATACTCATTATACAGGTATTTGTACAAATATTCCCCACACCGATGAGGCACTCTTTTTTTTTTTTTAGTTTTTCCCTCCAGTTTTATTGGGATAAAGTGATGAAAGTGAAAAAGGAAAGCAAAAAAGTTGGCTTAAAGCTCAACATTCAGAAAATGAAGATCATGGCATCCAGTCCCATCACTTCATGGGAAATAGATGGGGAAACAGTGGAAACAGTGTCAGACTTTATTTTTTGGGGCTCCAAAATCACTGCAGATGGTGACTGCAGCCATGAAATTAAAAGATGCTTACTCCTTGGAAGAAAAGTTATGACCAACCTAGATAGTATGATCAAAAGCAGAGACATTACTTTGCCGACTAAGGTCCATCTAGTCAAGGCTATGGTTTTTCCTGTGGTCATGTATGGATGTGAGAGTTGGACTGTGAAGAAGGCTGAACGCCGAAGAATTGATGCTTTTGAACTGTGGTGTTGGAGAAGACTCTTGAGAATCCCTTGGACTGCAAGGAGATCCAACCAGTCCATTCTGAAGGAGATCATCCCTGGGATTTCTTTGGAAGGAATGATGCTAACGCTGAAACTCCAGTACTTTGGCCACCTCATGCGAAGAGTTGACTCATTGGAAAACACTCTGATGCTGGGAGGGATTGGGGGCAGGAGAAGAAGGGGACGACAGAGGATGAGATGGCTGGATGGCATCATGGACTCGATGGACGTGAGTCTGAGTGAACTCCGGGAGATGGTGACGGACAGGGAGGCCTGGCGTGCTGCGATTCATGGGGTCGCAAAGAGTCAGACACGACTGAGCGACTGAACTGAACTGAACTGAATTGACTATATATACTGCTGTTGTTGTTGAGATGCTCAGACATGTCCGACTCTGTGTGACCCCATGGACTGCAGCACGCCAGGTTTCCCTGTCCTTCACCATCTCCTGGAGACTGCTCAAACTCATGTCCATTGAGTGATGCCATCTAACTATCTCGTCCCCTGTCTTTCCCTTCTCCTCCCGCCTTCAATCTTTCCCAGCATCAGGGTCTCTTCCAATGAGTTGGCTCTTTGCATCATATGGCCAAATCACTGAGTGTTGGAGCTTCAGCTTTAGCATCAGTCCTTCTAATGAATATTCAAGGTTGATTTCCTTTAGGATTGACTAATTTGATCTCCATGCAGTCCACGGGACTCTCAAGAGTCTTCCCAAACACCACAATTAAAAAGTATCAATTCCTCGGTGCTCAGCCTTCTTTATGGTCCAACTCTCACATCCATACATGACTACTGGAAAAACTATAGCTTTGATTATATAATTGAGGTGCCTTTTGATTTTTCTTGTGGTATATGCAAAGAGAAATTTTGTTTAAATTTTATGTGGTCAAGTTTATCAATCATTTCCTTTATGACTTCTGCATTTTTATATTTAGAAGAAACTTCCCCACTTCCCCAGTATAAACTTCTATATTAAAAGTGATTCATCCATGTTTTCTGCCACTACTTTCCTGGTTTCAGCTCTACTGTTAGACCTCTGACCTGTCTCGGATTTATTTTGTTGTGGATTTAACATGGAGATACAGCTATTATTTTACTTTCAAATGGTTAAATCAGATATATCAACACCATTTACAGAATAATAACTACAGCCTCTTGAGAAATCTGTATGCAGGTCAAGAAGCAACAGTTAGAACTGGACATGGAACAACAGACTGGTTCCAAATAGGGAAAGGAGTATGTCAAAGTTGTATATTGTCACCCGACTTATTTAACTTTTATGCAGAGTACATCATGTGAAATGCTGGGCTGGATGAAGTACAAAGTGGAATCAAGATTGCTGGGAGAAATATCAAATAACCTCAGATACGCAGATGATATCACCTTTATGGCAGAAAGTGAAGAACTAAAGAGCCTCTTGATGAAAGTGAAAGAGGAAAGTGAAAAAACTGGCTTAAAACTCAACATTCAGAAAACTAAGATCATGGCATCTGGTCCCACCACTTCGTCGCAAACAGATGGGGAAGCAATGGAAACAGTGACAGACTTTATTTTTTGGGCTCCAAAATCACTGCAGATGGTGACTGCAGCCATGAAATTAAATGATGCTTGCTTCTTGGAAGAAAAGCTATGACAAACCTAGACAGCATATTAAAAAGCAGAGACTTTACTTTGCCAACAAAGGTCCATCTAGTCAAAGCTATGGTTTTTCCAGTAGTCATGTATGGATGTGAGAGTTGGACTACAAAGAAAGCTGAGTGCCAAAAAATTGATGCTTTTGAACTGTGGTGTTGGAGAAGACTCTTGAGAGTCCTATGGACTGCAAGGAGATCCAACCAGTCCATCCTGAAGGAAATCAGTCCTGAATATTCATTGGAAGGACTGATGTTGAAGCTGAGACTCCAATACTTTGGCCACCTAATGTGAAGTACTGACTCATTTGAACAGACCCTGATGCTGGGAAAGATTGAAGGTGGGAGGGGAAGCGGATGACAGAGGATGAGATGGTTGGATGGCATCACTCACATGAGGGACATGTGTTTGAGTAGGCTCCGGGAGTTGGTGATGGGCAGGGAAGACTGGCGTGCTGCAGTCCATAGGGGCACAAAGAGTTGGATGAGACTGAGCGACTGAACTGAACTGACACACCGACCTGAAATGTCACTTCTATCATATATGAAATTTTCATATGTAATTGAATTTATTTCTTCACTTTCTGTTTTATTTTACTAATCTGAATATCTGTGACAGCACCAGTTCATCCTGTTTTAATCACTGTAACTTCATATTTTCATATTGAGAATAATAAGGTTTATCATTTTTCATCTTTTTCATAAAATTTCTGATGTATGTTCTCCCAGGTGAACTCATCATTTTGATTAATTTTTAAAAATCCAAAATAGTTTACTGTTGTGTTGATAGTACTTATATTCCATCTATAGGTTAATTTATAGAAAACTGTTGTCTCTATGTTATTGAGTCCTCCCACTGCTGAACAAGTTAGTTCAGTTCAGTTCAGTCGCTCAGTCGTGTCCGACTCTTTGCGACCCCGTGGACTGCAACCTACTAGGCTTCTCCGTCCGTGGGATTCTCCAGGCAAGAATACTGGAGTGGATTGCCATTTCCTTCTCCAGGGAATCTTCCCGACCCAGGGATCAAACCTGGGTCTCCCGCATTAGAGGCAGACGCTTTAACCTCTGAGCCACCAGGGAAGCTGAACAAGTTATAGATTTCTATTTTTTCAAGGCTTTTCTGTTAGTAGAAATTTTCAGTTTCTTGATATAACATATATTTTAATGTATAATATTATTGAATGATGTCAGTTACTTGAATCATCAGATTTCAGTACTGACATATAAATAGCTTCAAGAAAACAATATGTCATAACATTGAACAGGGAGGGATGTGGGAGGGGGGTTCAGGATGGGGAACATGTGTACACCCATGATGGATTCATGTTGATGTATGGCAAAACCAATACAATATTGTAAAGTAAAATAATAATAATAATAATAAATAAATGATAAATGGTTAAAAAATTTAGTAACAATAACATGATTTGAAAATAATCAGAGCAAAGGCAACTTCAGTGGAAATAAAATCACTTTCTTTTTAAGAATACAAATAATATTTTCTACTTGATCTTATAATAGTTTAGAGCACTTCAAATATATTTTATGCCTCTAATAATTGCCAAGTTACCTATTTCACACAAATTGTTTTAATATATGAGAACTTATACTGTTTATTAATGATTACTCAAAAAAAGTTAATTACGTTTTTTCCATAGGATCTTCTTTCATAATTCAGTTTCATTATTCATGACAGATTCAAAAAAAAACAAAACAAGATGTACTACCTGACAGCTCTAGTTAAATAAGTGTTGATTCTCGACCATTAATATGTAGCTTTCTTAATGAATCTTTTCTAAAATACAGTTACTGTGCATTCTGTCCCTCTTCATAGCCTAAATCAAATTGTAATTGTACTATACTATTTCATCATTAGAAAATTTAAGTAACATCACTTCCTACAGTAAATCCTTTCCAGTGCCCAGGAGGAGCAGGGAACAGGCGAAGGGCAACAGCTTCATGGCACTTCAACTTGAGGAGCCATATAATCTGGCCCTAGTCCTCATTTACGGACTTCGAAAAACTGCTGTCTCACAAGATGTTCTTGCAATTTCTAGAAGTATCAGAAAGAGCCTGGAGCTCCTGACCTCCGGAGCCTCTTTTCAGACACCAGTCTATCCTTACTGCTGCAGTAGAGAACTCATCCTTCTCTGAGGTTCCAAACCAGCACCAGTCGCATCCAAGCAAAAGCACAGGGTTAGATATGGTGACTTCCACTCTGAGATTCAGAAATCTGAATCTCATAAATCTCATAATTTACCACATAAATTCATTATAACTGATACTATATGTGGCTTTGGTCTTTTAAAAAAATTATGAAACTGCTAACACTCGCAAGGGCTTCTTACCTTGTCTATTAAATACAGCACGGCGCTGAGCTGTTCATCTGTGTTCTCTGTGGCCACTTTCACGCTGACGCTGTGGAGCACCCTGTTGAGAATGTCACCGTCCAGGGGCTGCTGCAGCTGATCCGCAAGCCCCCAAAAGGCCTGGGAGTTCGTGTCAGAGACGAGAGTGATGTTCGCGGTCCCGTACACTTTATCAATTCCAGCACCCCCTCTTGGGTCAAAAAGCACGATCTGGAAGCGTTTAGGAAATGGATTCAAAGACCCTGTCTCTGGCGTGAGGATGACATCCAGGACAGTGGTTCTCTGGCCAGGCTCAAAGATCAATGTGCCTTCAGTTCTCACAAAGTCTTTCCCAGAAATAGCTGGAGATATGAGAGTACGACCAATGGTCTCAGCGCTCCTCAACTCCTAGAAATTAGACAACATCACTTAAGTGAAACTATAAACCTCTGATCTCGTCTGGAACCAATTTTCTCTTAAAACAATCTGATGGGCCACAACACTAGTATTAAGACAGGTGTTGCTTTAAATTCATAGATTTTGAGTCCACACTAGATGTCTCCTGACTATGGGGACCTCACCAGTCTTGTCCTCCAGTGTCAATGTGGCTCTACTTCCTCAAACTACACAAATGCCAGATTGTTAATCTCTGGTAATTATGATATTACAAAGAAGTTGCTTTTTTTCCTTTTATTGTTCAGCTCAGTCACCTTCACATACACGTTAATCCTTACAGTCACTTGTGTTATTTCCTTTTCTTCTTTCTTTTTCCATTTTCCTTGATCAGTCAATGTCTTTTCTACTGGTTTCTAATAACTCATTTATGACTAAGAATATTAATCATTTGTCATGCAATGCAAATGAAACATGGCATTTTATTTTTTATTCGGCTGTGCCCGGTCTTAGCTGCAGTACCCAGGATCTTGCATCTTCGTGGTGGCATGCAAGTCCCTGAGTTGCAAAGTGCACTCTCAGCCGTGGCGTGCAGGATCTAGTTCCCTGACTGGGGATCGAACCCAGGCCCTCGCCATTCGGAGCTCAGCCTTAGGCACTGGTCCACCAAGGAAGTCCCGAAACATCGTATTTTATTCCTGTCAAATTACTATGGTGTTTTGTCTTTCAGTTGTGTATTAAAATATAACCATGTTGTGTTTTTTTTTAATTTTTTAAAGATAAATTAGAGATAGAAATTAGATAAATTAGAGAGGGATAAATTAGATAAACTAGAGATAGAGAGAGAAATACATATCATACACTGATGAGGTTAGGAAAGATAGATGCCTTAGAATAGATCAAGAAAGAGAATTAGAGAAGAAATGCCATTACTGCCTCACAGAACTTCTCTAGTGGTGAGCCGACTAACAATTTGAAGATGTGTGCGTCCGATCACGCACATCCCTGATACAAAGTGTGCTAGGAAGTCCCTGGAGGATTCCAGCAGTAGAGTGACACACTTTATTTCGTATTTTCGGGAGCATTCTGGCTCTTGTGGACAGTTAGGCTGCAGCAGGGAGAAGAGATAGGAGATTTTTACATTAGTTCCCGCAGAAAAAGGAAATAACGGTGGCTTTGGTTGTATGGGGCTTCCCTGGTGGCTCAGAAGTTGAAGCGTCTGCCTGGAACGCGGAAGACCCGGGTTCGATCCCTGGGTCGGGAAGATCCCCTGGAGAAGGAAATGGCACCCCACTCCAGTACTCTTGACTGGAGAATCCCATGGACGGAGGAGCCTGGTAGGCTATAGTCAATGGGGTCGCAAAGAGTAGGACACGACTGAGAGACTTCACTTTCACTTTGGTTGTATGAGTGGAGAGGGTGAGAAGAGCTCACCCTGGGAATGTATTTAGAAGGTAGAGTCAGCAGGAGTTTCTGATTAATTCAGTGTTGTATGTAAAAGAAGAGGAGAATGAGGATAACTCCAAGCTATTTGCCTGGATGAATGGCAGTAAACTAGGGGAAATATTGCCAAGGGCGAAATAAGAGTTATCCATTACATACATGTTATATGTATATTAAGCTTGAGATGCTTTTTAGACAATTCAAATGAAGATGCGAAGTAAGAGCAATCAGATAAATGAGTCTGGATCCGGGGTGGTGAAGATGCTAGTGATAAAAATTCAGGAGTTCTCATTTTACAGATGATATTTAAAGAAAACAGGTGGGGACGGTCTAGCCTACAGAGTGAGTATAGGTGGACCCCAATATTTATCGGTCAGAAAGACTAATACAAGCAACAGGAAGGGGTTGCCAGAGAGAAAAGAGTTAACGGTGGGAAAGTGTGGTGCTCCAGATGCCCACAGGAGAAGAGCCGGCTTCCAGAGGCGGAAGTGCCCAAAAAGTGAAAAATCAATGTACATATAAGGGTTTTCAAGAGTCTCTGCACCTGTATTCTTGCCTGGGAAATCCCATGGACAGAGGAGCCTAGTGGGCTACAGTCCACCAGGTCATAAAGAGTTGGACACGACTTAGTGACTAACACAACCACAGCCTAACCCAGTGTCTCAAGAATATTATGTAAAAATGTATGACAGTATAAAGTTATTAGAGACATTTTATATTAAAAAAAAAGAGAGAGAGAGAGAGTCTCCCTACCAATGCAGGGGACCAAAAAAAAAAAAAAAAAAGAGTCTCTGCAGCATAATGGTGGGGGGCTGGAGGGAAAGACTCGCTGAAGGAAGCAACACAAAAGTCTACTGGCTTCAGAATGGAGAAACTAAACTATCCATTGAGATAACCATATAGGAGTCAAAAATGAAAGAACGACATACATCAGCACAGGTGTTTCTCAAAAATATATTGCTGAACAACAGAAAAAAGCACATCGTGAGACAATACTGGAAGAATCTCATCTCCATAATTACCAAAACAGGTAAACCTAAACAGCATATGGTTTGTGGTAAAACTATAAATAAAAGCAGGGTAGTAATTCATCACATAATTCTGGATAGAGATTATCTGCAAGAGGGGGAAAGGTTATCCTACCCTCTCAGGAATGCATGAGAGAAGGTTCAGAGCGGCTAGTGCTAAGCGTCTGATAAAGCTGCATTTCCTAAGTTACATGGTGGTGATTTTATGACTATAAACTGCACATACACATTCTGTTCACTGTTTTTTGGTAGAATTCATAGAATTTCACAATACAGACGTTTAAAGGAACTAGAACAATCAAAATGTTCTCATGTTTGTAAAACAACATGTAACAAACACAAAGAAGAAGCACTATGCAATTTAAAAGCAACAGTGAAAATCAACAGCTTTTGATAGAATAACCAATGTGAGAATAAGAAGGAAAGACATATTCTTTCTTGTACACACATACACAAATGAAATATCTGAAATTGGTTTTCAAACTTGGCTTAGCTACAGGCCTATTTATTTATTTATTTATTTTTTAATTTTTACTTTATTTTACTTTACAATACCGTATTGGTTTTGCCATACATTGACATGAATCCACCATGGGTGTATATGAGATCCCAATCCTGAATCCCCCTCCCACATCCCACCCCATTTCCTCTCTCTGGATCATCGGCCTATTTAATTTAAAGATTACTGGAATGAGTGATATTTTCATTATCTCAAGTCCTTATATCCTTTACCTTTAGATCAGAAATATGTAGATATATAGGAACTTATAGTATGTACATACCAGGAATGCTGACCTACTGAAGGTCGGTATACTGTATGTATACTACAGCTATTGTTTTAACTACATTATTAAAATCTGTTTAACATAAAATCAAGATTAGTATTATTGTAACAGAATAGCAACTTGGTTCATAATTATTTTCTCATGCTTACTAGCTACTTGGAAAATTGAATTATATGACTTTCTCTTCTAACAATATCCCCAGCATTCAAAGAGAGAAAATGCAAGAGCAATGAAACAACAGGAAAATAACATCAGACCAGAGAGCTAAATTTTTTTCTAATTTTTAAAATTAAACCTTATGTTTTGACATAATTACAGATTCATATGTACTTACAAGAAATATAAAAGAGTGGTCTCCTCTACCCTTCACTAATATCCTTCATAGATATTAATAACATCTTGCATAATTGTATCACAAGCAGGATATGAATGTTGATATAGTCAAGATACATTTTCATCACCACAGGGCTCCTCTATGTTGATTTTTATAGTGTTATTAAAATGCTATGAGTTACATACTAGTGACAGCATGTGTTTTACAAGGAATCATTTGTGAATAATCTAGAAAGAACATAAATGAGTATGATAGAGATACTGGCATTCAGATTCTTCTTTTGGCATTTTTAACTCCCCTTCCAACTGAGTGTATGAACTAGTTTAAAATGGGTCTCAAATCTTTTTTTTTTTTTTATCACTTCTTCCACTCTTCTGTCCTACAAAGTAGAGAGCATATGATGATATATATTTCATGGGAGAAGAAAGAACACATATTTTTTCTCATTTCTCTTACCATCTTAAATGCTTAAAAGGAAAAATGCTAAAATCTCCCAATGAATCAAAATACTTCTTTTCATGCTCATACCACTGCAGGGCTATTTAGAATGGAGTTTATTTCTAGAGTCTCATGTGATAGAGTGGCATCTTCTGGCTTGCCAAGCTGCAGACTCTGTTATAAAGACAACTTTTCTTCCTGGCAAGCTTCCAGGACAGCTCACTACCCACAGCTACCGTCCTCACCTCCAATCCCTGACTCACAGGATTGCTACAGCAAACTGGTGGCACATATGTTGTATCTTATGCACAGAATGTTCTGTGTATTAGAGCCACCCAACAGTGACACAACCAAGCACACTCTAAACAGCACTTGGCGTAAAACCACAACTTAGAAACCCTGAGGGCTAAAGTATCACCAGGCTTGACATCTTGAAACAAAAGAAACGGCAGCACTGTCCAGAATGGCAGCTTTCAAACTGGGGGGTTTGGGAGTTATACAAGTCCAGGGGAGGGGCAAACAGAGGGCTGCGGTGGGCAAGCTCCAATCTCCACAATCATGCTTCAAAGGGAGCAGACGGACAGCTTTGTTTCAATATATTAGAGCTTTGCTCCTAAAATAAAGTTTAAAACGTACTGTTTCCTCCCTTTCACTTGATGTCACCTAATAGAGAGGATGTTAAAAGTAGCTGTGAGACAGTCTCCTGAACCCATGGATTTAAAGAAACACAAAGATCACAGGAAACACTCAGCTAGTATTTGAAGTCCTAAAGAAGATTTTCAACTAGTTCAGGTAAAAATCAGAACAAAGACCCATACTTTTTGTTTCTGGTCTTACCCAGTTACATTCTGAAGAAATTTTAAATCTCTACAGATTTTTTTCACTTAGGTCATGTTTTAAAATGATAGTCTTTTGTCTTTTTGTTTCTTTTGGAAAAGTTGATGATATATGGACATAAGACATTTTGCATTATATAATCAACTTTTCCAAAAGAAACAAAAAGAGAAAAGACTATCATTTTAAAACATGACCTAAGTGAAAACAATGGGACTGGGCCAAAGATAAAGCTAAATGTAATAAACATAATGTGAGTTATGATGGTATCATCAGAAAATAATAAATCACATCTTCTCTGTTTCCTGACACATGCCATATTTGTTGAAGAACAGCTTCCTGTGTGTTGATGCCTGCTGCCTGCTCACCTGGGTGCTGAAGTTGACAGATATCACTAGTCCTGCCCCGTACTCTCTGGCCACCTGCAGACTAATGAGAGTGGCCTTCTTATGAGCCACCGGCAGTCGAGAACCCACAGAGAAGTACACGAGACTTGGAGGTGTTTCACGCTGTAATAACTTAATCTGTGCAAATCTGGCACTATTGTTTAGAGCTGCTCCAGCTGTTACTTCGTACAGTTCCACAAAAAAATCTATTTCACTTTGAGGTATCTGCCAATGAGAAAAAAAAGAGGAGGGGGGGGGAATGATAATTACGAATAGATTTTTATTTTTAAATAATTCTGACATTAAGAAATAGCATCATTCATACACACTATTATAGAAATAAATATACATTTAGAGATACAGTCTGTATAATTACAGAATTAAATTTTTACATTAAATTACCACGAGATTTTTTTTTTTCGGTCTTTCTTCAACACCTTTACTCTCTCTGGGAGAGCATCTTACTAGAAAATCAATGTCAGGAGATAATCTATGCATATACTTCAATAAACAAAAGGATACACAAAGTATAATTCACACAATGAAAATGTTATCCAGCAGTTAAAAAGAATGAACTATTTCAATATTTTTCAACGTGGATGGATCCAAAAACATGACAATGAGTAAAAAAAAAAATCAAGTTCGATAATGATATGCATGCCATGCTACAATAAGTGGAAAATTAATTACATAAAGCTTACTACATCTTGTTACTGGATACACATTTCACAGAAGGGTAAAAAAGAAAATAAGACACCAGGATAGTAGTGATCTCAGCTGGAGGGGTGGCCCTGAGGGTAGGGCAGGGTGTGGAGCTGAAAAAACAGGACAGGGGAGAAAGCAGCTTCAACTCTGTAAGGTATCATTGTTAAAGGTTTTACATAAATTGGCCAAATACTGATGGGTTAATTTAGTGGTCTCTCAGGCATTATTCAAAATTTCCCTAAATTCAGTATCAAGAAATCTAAATTTAGTCTGTTGGTTATGGTTTGGTCATGTTTTCCTTTGGTTCTGTGTCAACAATCTCAGATAATTTATTTTCTAAAGCCTGCATTCAATTCTGTAACATACTGTTAATCACCCGTTTTTACTTATTTTCTCTTACATAATAATTAAGAAACCTTAGCATCATTTTTAGCTTCCTAGCATAACTCCAAGAAGCTAAACTGATGCATTTTCAACTGTATGTCTCACTGTCTAACTTGATATAATGGATCCTTTTTTTTCTATCAGCCAGGATCTTAGTAATAGTTTGTTTTGTGATCATTTTAATGAGAATCATTATGTCATGAAACAATACAACCAATTCTTCAGTATTATTCAAAATGATTTATATAGTAGCACAGTAAATGAACCGAATCTCTTTTTATTGTCTGAAGAAACATATTTAGTTTTCATGTGATATAGATTTTCTTCATTTTGCTGATTAACTCTCAGTAAATGTTAAAATGAAGGTAAATATGTTTTTCCCACTTTTGGCAAACTAAATTGGTAAATACATTACACTGCAGCACTTGAAAAGTATGGGTAACTATATTCAACAACTATTATTCCCTAACGGCCAACGAGCTTGAGTTCACAATAATTTCATTTAACTAAGAACGTCAGAATATTACATTTCAACAAACTCTTGCCTTTTCTTCAGTATAGTATTTCTTCTCATTGTGATGATGATTAAAACATTACTTATAACTACTCTGAGTCAAAAAATATGTTGTAATCTATGTAGGGAACCATAGAAATTGAACAAATGTGCAGATGGGTGCCAACACATAATTAGAAGAGACAAAAGGAATCTTTCAGTCTAACAACAGAATACTCGTTCAAAGACTATGCCTGAAGTATACTGGGAAAGCAAAACTCACAAATGGTTATCTGAACCTCTCTGGACCTAAATATGACTGGAGACCTCACAAGAACTCAAGTTCCTTTCCTAGTTAGGTCAGCAGCATTCCAAGGTAATCTTTTGCCCAACTAGTATAAAATAATTTTCTGTGGGCCCAGACCTGCTCAGAAGCAAGCAAAGTAATAAATAAGCAAGATCTTACTTAAATAGTTCTTAAAGAAATATGCGCAACAAATGTTTCAACAATCTGTTTAAACAGACTTTGTGGGTTAAGAAATGCATCCTAAGTTTATTAACTATGACTTTCATATATTTTGCTAATATAGACCATAGTATAGAACCATAGAACCATAAGATACCCAGCAGAGAAAGGGTGCATGAACTGGAATACAAAAGATGAATTCTAATCTTTACTGAGTAATCAACCTGGGGAAAGTTACTTAAGTTCTTTATAACTTGAAAATAAAAAAACTGAATGACTATAGGAATGATAATTAGAGATACGGACACGATTGAGCGACCGAACTGAACTGAACTGGACTTAGGAAAAACTGCCATCAGTCAGTGGTGCAACTCTACAGATGAAAGCATGCATTGTGCTTACTCTATTATGTTGTCACTCATCTACTACCAGTGTTGATGTGGCTACTACTCAGCTCCACTCTCATTCATTCTGAGTAACAGTAATGCCAAGCCACCCTATGAAGAGCCAACTCCTTGCCGAGAACCATGTGAAATACCTCTCATTCATTATCTCATTTAATATAACGGCCCTGTTATTAACTCCACCAAGTCTGAGAAGCTCAGGAAACCTTAGCAACTTGTCTGATGTCACAAGCTATTTAGTGGAAGAGTCAAAATTTGAACCCAGGTCTTCTATCATCTTATGTATGAACCTAACAGAAGCAGAAGATATTAAGAAGAGGTAGCAAGAATATACAGAAGAACTATACAAAAAAAATTTAATGACCAAGATAACCATGATGGTGTGATCACCCACCTAGAGCCAGACATCCTGGAATGCGAAGTCAGTGGGCCTTAGGAAGCATCACTATGAATAAAGCTATTTGGAGGTGAAGGAATTCCAGCTGAGCTATTTCAAATCCTAAAACATGATGCTGTGAAAGTGCTTCACTTAGCACGCCAGCAAATTTGAAAACTCATCAGTACACAGGACTGGAAAAGGTCAGATTTCATTCCAATCTCAAAGAAAGGTAATGTCAAGCAATGTTCAAACTACCACACAATTGCACTCAATTCACATGCTAGCAAGGTAATGCTCAAAAGTCTCTCAAGCTAGGGTTCAACAGTTTGTGAACCGAGAACGTCCAGATATACAAGCTGGATTTAGAAAAGGCAGAGGAACTATATTAAAACTAACAATATTTGCTGGATCATGGAGACAGCAAGAAATTCCAGAAAAACATCTGCTTCACTGACTAGTCAAAGCCTTTAACTGTGTGCATCACAACAAACTGTGGAAAATTCTTCAAGTGATGGGAATACCAGACCACCTTATCTGCCTCCTGAGAAGTCTGTATTCAGGTAAGAAGCAACAGTTAGAACCAGACATGGAACAATGGACTGGTTCCAAATTGGGAAAAGAGTACATCAAGGCTGTATATTATCACCCTGCTTATTTAACTTTAATGCAGAGTACATCATGTAAAATGCCAGGGCAGATAAAGCACAAGTGGAAATCAAGATTGCCAAGAGAAATATCAATAACCTCTGGTATTCAGATGACACCACTCTCATGGCAGAAAGCAAAGAGGAACTAAAGAGCCTCTTGATGGTGGTAAAAGAGGAGAGTGAAAAAGCTGGCCTAAAACTCAACATTCAAAAAACTAAGATCATGGCATCTGGTTCCATCACTTCATGGCAAATAGATGGAGGAAAAAATGGAAACAGTGACAGACTTTATTTTCTTGGGCTCCAAAATCACTACAGACAGTGACTGCAGTAATGAAATTAAAAGACACTTGCTCCTTGGAAGATAAACTATGACAAACCTAGACAGCATATTAAAAAACAGAGACATTACTTCGCCAACAAAGGTCCGTATAGTCAAAGCTATGGTTTTTCCGGTAGTTGTATATGGTAGTGAGAGTTGGACCATACAGAAGGCCGAGTGCCAAAGAATTGATGCTTTCGAACTGTGGTGTTGGAGAAGATGCTTGAGTGTCTCCTGGACTGCAAGGAGATCCAACCAGTCAATCCTAAAGGAAATAATCCTGAATGTTCAATGGAAGGACTGATGCGGAAGCTGAAACTCCAATACTCTGGCCACCTGATACGAAGAACCGACTCACTGGAAAAGACCCTGAAGCTCGGAAACACTGAAGGCAGGAGGAGAAGGGGAGACAAAGGAAGAGATGTTGTATGGCATCACCAACTAAATGGACATGAGTTTGAGCAAATTCCAGGAGATGGAGAAGCCTGGCGTGCTGCAGTCCATGGTGTTACAAAGAGTCAGACACGACTGAGCAACTGAACAACAACAAAACTGAAGATGTGGGTGACATACTGGAGGAAGTGATATTTTTATTAGTTCTTAAGTACGTCAAGGCTGTATATTGTCACCATGCTTATTTAACTTCTATGCAGAGTACATCATGAGAAACACTGGGCTGGAAGAAGCACAAGCTGGAGTCAAGATTGCCGGGAGAAATATCAATAACCTCAGATATGCAGATGACACCACCCTTATGGCAGAAAGTGAAGAGGAACTAAAAAGCCTCTTGATGAAAGTAAAAGGGGAGAGTGAAAAAGTTGGCTTAAAGCTCAACATTCAGAAAACTAAGATCACGGCATCTGGTCCCATTACTTCATAGGAAATAGATGGGGAAACAGTGGAAACAGTGGAAACAGTGTCAGACTTTATTTTGGGAGGCTCCAAAATCACTGCAGATGGTGAGTGCAGCCATGAAATTAAAAGACGCTTACTCCTTGGAATGAAAGTTATGACTAACCTAGATAGCATATTGAAAAGCAGAGACATGACTTTGCCAACAAAGGTCCATCTAGTCAAGGCTATGGTTTTTCCAGTAGTCATGTATGGATGTGAGAGTTGGACTGTGAAGAAAGCTGAGCACCGAAGAATTGATGCTTTTGAACTGTGGTGTTGGAGAAGACTCTTGAGAGTCCCATGGACTGCAAGGAGATCCAACCAGTCCAAAAAGCAGAGACATTACTTTGCCAACAAAGGTCCGTCTAGTCAAGGCTATGGTTTTTCCAGTGGTCATGTATGGATGTGAGAGTTGGACTGTGAAGAAAGCTGAGCACCGAAGAATTGATGCTTTTGAACTGTGGTGTTGGAGAAGACTCTTGAGAGTCCCATGGACTGCAAGGAGATCCAACCAGTCCATTCTAAAAGAGATCAGTCCTGGGTGTTCTTTGGAAGGAATGATGCTAAAGCTGAAACTCCAGTACTTTGGCCACCTCATACGAAGAGTTGACTCCTTGGAAAAGACTCTGATGCTGGGAGGGATTGGGGGCAGGAGGAGACGGGGACGACAGAGGATGAGATGGCTAGATGACATCACCGACTCTATGGACGTGGGTTTGGGTGAACTCCGGGAGTTGGTGATGGACAGGGAGGCCTGGCGTGCTGCAATTCATGGGGTCACAAAGAGTTGGACATGACTAAGCGACTGAACTGAACTGAAATCAACTGGAGGGAGAGTTAGGAAATGTTGAGTTGTGGGGGTTGAGGAAGGCATAAGACTATTTGGATAAATGAAAAGAGGAGGACTTAAACTTATCAAGTAGAATAACATGACCAAAAGTTTTGAATATTGAAATTTCAGTTCCTTTTCTTCAGTGCAATAGAAACCACAGCAACTGATCAAACTCTCACTCAAGAAAAGCAAAATATAATATTTATATAAATTAGGAGTTTGGGGTTAGTACATACACACTACTATACAGAAAAGAGGTTTACAGGACCTACTGTATGGCACAGAAAATTATTTGTTACCTTGCAATATCTACAATGGAAAAGAATATGAAGACAAATGTATACACACACACACACACGCACGTATGTTATTGTTTAGTTGTTTATTCATGTCCAAAACTTTGTGACCCCATCTGGTGGCTCTGTCTGTGGAATTCTCCAGGCAGGAATACTGGAGTGGGTCGCTATTCTCTTCTCTAGGGCATTTTCCTGACCCAGGGATAGAACCCAGTTCTCTAGCAATGAATGTGGATTGTTAACCACCTGAGCCATCAAGGAAGCCCTCATGTACATATAAATTAACACATCACTGCACATTAAGTATACTTCAATTTCAAAATTTTTAAAAATGAAATTCTTGGATAAAAAATCAGTGGGAACTCATTATTTTAAACTTGTTTTCTAGCTCCATCACTACCAAGATGGTTCACAGCCACAGCTGTGTCAACCATCAACTCTCGTGCCTATCTCCAGAACAAAGACTCAGATCTCTGAAACGCTGATAAAAGAAATCAAATCCTTGGATGTCTTAGAGCAGGAAAATTCAAGATGACTCTAAAACACAGGTTATTACTATAAAGCAAATAAGTATCCAGAGATGTTAAGGCAATATGAAGAGACACAAGAGTAGCTTAGTAGATCTTTCAGTGTCTATGATATGACTATTGAAGAAGAAGTGGGCATCAGAGGATGAGATGGCTGGAAGGCATCACCAATGCAATGAACATGGACTTGGGCAAACTCCAGAAGATGGTGAGGGACAGGAGGCCTGGTGTGCTGTAGTCCATGGGGTCGCAAAGAGTCAGACATGACTGGGTGACTGAACAATAAGAAAAACAAAAATAAAAGGATTTAGTAAGTAATTAAAATTAGATGAATTTGAATCTATAACATAATGGTACTTAAAGGAGAAATTTATGGTGATGTATTTTTTTAAATGGTTAAAATGAAAAATGTGAGTGTAATAGTGTATAATATTTCATTAGTTTTAATATATAGGGTAATGTTAGCATATCAATAAAGTTATGCCTTTAATTAAGTATATATTGATTTATCTCTGTGCATGTATGTTGGAAGGAGTTAATAAAAAATGCTAGTAAGAGAATCATTTCTAGGAAAAATACAAATTGTACCAAAAATAGGAATAAATCTTTAGGACCTGTGAAATGCATGCAAATGAAAAAGAGTACTTCATACAGAAGGTGAAAGATGACGCAATTTTATGTTCATTCAAATATGATAGAACAGATGAACTGCAAAGATGTACTAAGATCACAGATTTGTTATCTCATGTCTTTTCAATTTGTGCCACATTCCGTAGCATGTGGGACCTTACCGGGGATCGAGCCCATGGCCCCTACACTGGAAGGCAGAGTTTTAACCACCAGGCTGCTGAGGAAGTCCCTGTTATCTCATTTCTTATGAAGTAGAGCCCCCAGCTTGCCCTCACAAATATAACAAGATATTAAATGAGGCAGGGCTATCTTTTTTTTTTTTTTTTAATTTCAGGTCTATCTTTTCAATGCCCCTATAGACCAGCTCGGTGTTTGACGTGACAGGAAAATGGTTAAGGGGAAGCAGCACTGCAAGATTTAAAGAACAAATCACTGTGGAAAACGCATGGTGCTGAAAACATTAACTTGTAGAGCATGATCTTAAAAAAACATGTTGATCTCACAAGTCACGTCATAAAGTGGATCTCAATCCACTGTCCAGCAATTCTCATTTGAAACAGCTTCAGACAAGCATTAGGATCTGTGGTCCTAACAAAGAACAAAGTGGTGATAACCAAGTAACCTGAAGTGATCTGAGACGAGTGGTCTTTCTCTTCTGGAACCATCAAAATTCCTACAATTCTGGGAAGATACGAAACTATGTATTACTGTAACCTTAGAGAACATCAATACAATGCTTCAGGAATTCTCAGAAAGTAGAAAACCAAGTAGACAAAAAAATGAATGAAGAGTTAAATCTACAAGATTATTATTTAGAATGGGTTTAACTACAGCTAACCATTTGGAAATAATTTATTTGTTCAATGCTTTTGTGCTGTTCGAAGTTTTCAGCATGTACAAAAAAATCATGATACTTTTGAACATTCAAAATATTATGGCTAGTTTTTGCATTAAATATTTGAGTTTAATAAATTAAGTGGTAGACAAGGAACAAATGCTACTGAGTGATCCTTGGACATTAAAGTATCATTGAACAGTCATTTTTTAAAAAGTGACACATGATTACTAATGACTAATGACTAAAACTCTGTTAGAGCCTCAGCGGCCAATACCATTTGAATAATTCAGATTCCATTAGAATGAGGACAGGAACGCCTGGCTCCTGTGTGCCATGTGCAACATGAACCAACAGAAATTGATCCAAAGACTCAGTGAGCATAGCCTCTGTGCCCTTTGGTAGATCAGAGCTGACCTCCCTAACTAAATGGATAGCGAATGAGAGAACTTTCATGTTAAGGATGAAATCTATGGATACAATAACGATGTAATCAAATCTATAGACATGATAAAAGGAAAAGAACTAAACATTCAGAGTAATCAGAAATAATACTAATCGGGCTGAAAATGACTCAAGGAACCATTCAACCCGTGAGCATGTGGGCCAGGAAGAATCTTGGAAATGACAAGAAATAGAACGCAAAAAACTGATGAGCTTTTTTTATTACTGAGATACAAATGACTTACAACATATATAAGTCTCAGGTGTACAATTGATGAGCTTATTTACAGAAACCCAAAGAGACTCAGACACTGCAGCTAGGTGGACACAAAGAATCTCCACATAATGTATACACGTATACGTGTCAACAAAGTAGCTTGAAAATGACTAATTCTAAAGAAGTACAATCAGAATTCTACAACACCGGGCCTCATTGTTTCTTACCTTTCCAGGCTTGAGCTCAATGGTGATCAAGCCTTTTGTTTGGCCTGCCATACAGACAGAGGTCCCTGATACAGACAGAAGCTCATCCGCCAGGCTCACACCATCTTTCTGGAGCACAGCAGCTGTTTTGTTAAATGTGACTCGCCAAAAGACCTTGACATCTTCGAAGGCTCTAGGAACAAAGCAAAACCTATGCCAGTGCAGTCACAGATTGCATTATTCCTGAGGCTAATGTAGAATATATTACCATTACGTCTGGAGTGCACCTCTTCATCCAATACCAGCATTCTCTCTCCCACCGAGAATGTTGAAAATAACTAGTTCTGCCCACTACAGTTAAGAAATTAAGGCCAGAGTTTACGTGGCATTCTTTGACCACACTTCATTCAGTGATGATTAAGTATTTATTGAAATATAATTCTGGATGCTATGTACCAGAAATATGAAAATAAAAATTATAGAGAACCATTGCCTTGAAGTAAACGTTCTTCATTTGTCTTTTAACAAGAATCTTTCTAAAGGAAAAACACTACTGCTAAAAATGGTCGTTACTATAAAGGACAAGAGATGATCTACCCTTTCTGATAATATTTATACACAAAATGGAAAAGGTAACACAGACACATGCATCTCCGTGCATCCCAAGTGCACGTACATCATGAACATTCAGATGTGTGCTATACTATACTAAGTTGTAAGCAAAATACTGGTAATCCAAATCTTCCTAAATAGTAAGTGGTTGTATATGCAGAGTGACAGAGAATAGTACACATGATGAAGTGATGACTGACATTATCTGACATCTGCACGGTACTTCATAAAGTACTAAATGTTCAAGGCAGCCCTAATCAGGGCTCAATCACATCCGACTCTTTGCAACCCCATGAAGTATATACCCTGCCAGGCTCTTCTGTCCATGGGATTTTCCAGTCAAGAATACTGAAGTGGGTTGCCATTTCCTACCCCAGAGAAACTAGAGTATTTGAACACTGACATCAAATTCCACATCACTTTCTTCTATCAACATTTCATCCTGCTTCTACCATTTTATAAATGCAAATTAAACACTAAGTAGACACACAGGATGTTATGTCTTCTACATAGATATAAACAAACCTGTTTGGCTGCCTTGTAACAATAAGTTGCAGACTGCTCATCTCAGTTTCTTCACCCAGCTCCAGTCTACTCTGGGACTCCTCACTGAATCCTATGATGCCATTGTGAAGATCACTCCCTGGAAAGAAAAATAGAAGATGATGATATACCAAAGACTTTAAAAGATCTCCGTTTCCCTCATCTATTCAGCTCATATGGATTAAAGCGAGAAATTCACAAGTGAATGGGGCAGGCAGGAGCTACAACTTTTAAAAGATCTTTACCCAAAAAGGACTAGAATCAAAATGATCACGTCAAAGTAGTTGACACTGTGAGAACAAAGGACCAAAAAGAAAGAAAACATCAAAGCCTGCTGCCCACACTGATATACACACTCATCTCTCTCTGATGAGGCTCTACTTTTTATTTCAGTCCTTGATACTGCTGTTTAAAGTCAGCACATCCTGATAGAATATAAGTTCTACTGAATAGCCATTGTTTTATTTAGTGCTGTATCCCTGGTACCAAGAACAGTGTCTAAAAAATATTGAGTGAATCCATGACCTTCGTCTGATTGCTTTACTTCCCTATAAGAAAGTTGACCAAAAGACCACTGATGTTAAACATTTGATTATTTTCCCCAGAGAAAAGTGGAACTATTAAGAAACTCTCTGGTATCTCGGAGTAAAAGAAAACTCCTCCGAGCAACTCTTGAGGTTAGAGGCACCATCATACTACACAACTGTGTCAAAAACTGGAACAAACCCGCCAACCCGCAGCCCACACTATGCTGAAGTAGTCACTCCAAACCCTGGCCAACACATAAGCCGGCTTCTCAGACAAGAGACATTATCAGTAAATAGCTCATGCTGCTTTCTATTTCTCAATAACTCAGTTTTGCAAAGTGATTCTGAAAGCAATGACCCAGTGGAATCAGCCTGAAAAACCACCTGTAGCCATCACCCTGAAACCTGAAACTCCAAGTAGACAGAACTTCTGCAAGGAAACAGAAAACTACTGATCTATCTCGAAAGTGTGAGTCAATGTGGAGCCTGCAGCTTAGGGACATACAGGGATGATGGACCACTCTTGTCCTGGGGGCTCGTGGGTGTTTTATCTCAGCCATTGCCCATCCCCATCCTCAATAATTAATCACTACGACTGCGTCTTAGTCCTGCATTGGAACCTGACCTTAAGTCTTTTTCTTCAGCAGCAGTTCTTCTCTTGTCACTTTGAGTAGGAATTTGGTCAATTAATAACAAATAGATTATAACCATCTCAAAGCAGAACTTGCATTTTCTTTTTCAATGTAATAGTGACTAGCATAATCCTAAAGAGTATAATATTTTCCTTGCAGCATCTACAATGATAAACTTTATGTCCAGTTTCTAGTAAGATGAATCAAGACTTCCAGAGTGCCAACGATCAGAAACAAAACAAAATAAACTATTTTCCCCTGATTTATCTTGAGCATTTGTTCTAATATCTAAATGTGAAGTGATTATGAAGGTTAA
This sequence comes from Cephalophus harveyi, assembly GCA_006410635.1. Taxonomy (NCBI): domain Eukaryota; kingdom Metazoa; phylum Chordata; class Mammalia; order Artiodactyla; family Bovidae; genus Cephalophus; species Cephalophus harveyi. The sequence goes on from SJYT01002022.1 coordinate 117,567, forward strand.
AGATACGAGGAATCAGCAAAATTAATGACAGAGTTAAAAGATGAATACTAATTTAAAATAAAAAGCCAGGTAAGGAGGAGAAGACAGGAACATTCACAGAGTAAGGGAAGTCAGGGTATTTGACGTGCAAAAGTGCTGATGAATTACACCACATGTCATGTGTTTAAGATGCTTGGTGTTGGGCAGAGAAGAAAAACATTAGAGAACTTCACTGAGGCTCAACTGACCGACTGGTAAGTTAGGTTCCGAGCTGGTTGATGGGAATTGCCTGGTGAGTTAGACTCAGAGCTGACCTGTGGGTAAGCACTGGTATGCCATACTGACATAGCATTAGTGAACCATGTTGGTATGCGTTGTTATGCCAAACTGACTGAGGAGCACGTCCATTCCAGTTGGAACACAGCTGCTGTCCTGAGTCCCTAAGGGACCCTAACCACCACCAACCTAACCAATACAACATCTCCCATGATCCAGTAACTAACGGAGTAACGCTTGGGAGAGCAAAAAGTCTCCATCTACTATTGTGATTGGTCTGTGCCTGTCAAACTACTTGCTAAATATTTTGACTGTCAACTCTGATCTTATTCAAATAAATATAACAAAATATCTATGTCATGGAATGGGGGAAGACACTGTTGATTTAATTTTAAAAGAAATATATAGGTGGCATTAAGCTAATGTGAATCAAACTCAGTAAATAACTTGGAGAATGGAATCTGCATTGACAATATTCAATAAACTGGATGATTAGGAATAAATGATAATTCTAATTGGTATAAATTTGCAGGGTTACATAAATGGGATGATGTTGGGTATAAGAGGAAGTTACACAAGTGCAAAATTATGACTGAATTATAGCTGAACAGCTAAAATAAAATTCTAGGAAACACCAAATCTTGCAAGTGGAACATAAACATGTTTATTCTAAAAGTTTCCTTTTTAAAACAAACAAACAAACATAAAGCATAGACTGCTGCTGCTAAATTGCTGCTAAGTCACATCAGTCGTGTCCAACTCTGTGCGACCCCATAGATGGCAGCCCACCAGGCTCCCCCGTCCCTGGGATTCTCCAGGCAAAAACATTGGAGTGGGTTGCCATTTCCTTCTCCAATGCATGAAAGTTAAAAGCGAAAGTGAAGTCGCTCAGTCTTGTCCGACTCTTAGCAACCCCACAGACTGCAGCCTAACAAGACTCCTCCATCCATGGGATTTTCCAGGCAAGAGTACTGGAGTGGGTGGCCAGTGCTTTCTCCGAGAGCATAGACACTAAATGATTTAATCAGGGCCTCTGAATTAATGGTTGAGCTAAGTCAAAATTATATACTTCATGATTTTTAATTTTCTTTCCACTATACTATTCTATCATAGTGTCATCTGAAACTCTAAAACACTGTGTAAGACTTATTAATGTTTATACAAAAGGGTAGACCAGTTAAGAATCATGAGATAGCCTTGTCAATACTCTAATTAGCGTAAGTATATTGACAGGTTGAGCTAATCCACTTAAAGAAATACAGTATGATTTCAGAGAAAAATTGCAAATTATCACTAAAAAATTTTCAAACACACACATATACACAACACAAACATTCCCAACAGTACAAAAGTTATATAAACTACATTGGTTCAAAAGCAGGATGTTCTGGGGGGCAGTCCTAAGATGGCGGAGGAATAGGACGGGGAGACCACTTTCTCCCTCACAATTTCATCAAAAGAACATTTCAACGCTGAGTAAATTCCACAAAACAACTTCTGAATGCTGGCAGAGGACATCAGACACCCAGAAAAGCAGATCATTGGCTTCAAAAACAGGTAGGAAAAAATATAAAAGACGAAAAAAGAGGCAAAGGAAGTAGGGAGGGAGCTCCGTCCTGGGAAGGGAATCCCATCCCAGGAAGAGACTCGTAAGAAGAGAGGTTTCCAAACACCAGGAAACATTCTCGCTGCCGAGTCTGGGGCGAACCCTGGAAGCACAGAGGGCAGCATAACAGGAAGGAAAAATAAATAACTAAAACCAACAGATTACAAGCCCAACAGTAACTCTCCCAGCGGAAAAACAGCGAAGACACCTGCATCCGCCACTAACAAGTTGGGGGTTGGGCTGGGAGAGGCGGGAAGCTCGGACTGCAGTGCTTTGTAAGAACTGGGCTGCGGGAGGCACGGGCTGCAAAGAATCGGGCCAGAACGCCCGCCCCATGCGTGATCAGAGGGCCCACGCGAGATCAGAGCGAACTAACTTGGGCTAGTAATCCAGACTGTGGGATAGCTACCACGTGAAATGCTCAAACGTAAGACACCGCCAGGACCGCACACAGAACAAAGGACGGAGGGGAAATAGCCGGCTGCAGACCATCCCCTTCCGGTGACAGGCAGCCTAAGACTTAAGGGCTGGAAGGGGGCAATCGCGGCCCAAGAGAGTCATTACCTACCAAAATGCAAGCAGGCTTCTTTGCTAACTAAGGCTTCTGGGGGTTCTGGACGGTCATTGTCCCCGTGAGAGGGAATGCCAGCAGTGCACCCAGAGGACTGAGCAGCAGGGAAAGGCGACCAGTCGCAGGAATTGCGCTCGGTCCTTGCAAACTCCTGAGCTACTCGGACCTGGGAAGCGCACAGAACACAGGCCCAGCCAAATATGCACCTCTGAAGGCTACCTGAATGCCGAGCCTGAGCGGCTTAGACCGGAGAGCCTAGGACCGGCCTCAGACGGTTCCCCGCAGAGCAACTTAGAGCCTGAGTGGTGCGCGCTGTGAGCAGGGGAAAGAAAAGCACGGATAAGACACTACAAGCACACGCCAGTAGCATTTGTATGTAGTATCCCTCCCTCTCCACAGCGCGACTGAAGCATTCTTTTTTTTTTTTTTTATGTTGATGTTGTTGCGTGAATGTTTTTTCTTCCTTTTTTTT
>SJYT01002022.1:127832-388285 GCA_006410635.1 Cephalophus harveyi
TTAAAAAAAAAAAAAAAAGTAGAACAAAAGGGAATAGTTATAATCTATTTCCCAACAGATATAAACAATTTTCTGACAATGACATCTTAGACTTTGCAACGGATTAATAACAGTGGTTGGGAAATTCAGAATGAGATTTCAAAACAGGACAGGCAATCATGTTGGGGTGATTAAATTAGGTATTTTCCAGAGATATACATAAACTTAAGCATTTTTAAGGGTTTCTGTATATTGTGGAAGTACAGATGTGTAGAATGTTTAGTTAGCTCTGAGCTAAGTGACATTTACAGTCCGTTAAACTCTAGCCTGGCATCTCAGAACAACGTGATGAGTTTCTGTTAGGGTTTCATGCCACCAGAAAACAAAATTTTAATGATCCACTATAAGTGATTTCCTTGGTGGCTCAGATGGTAAAGTGTCTGCCTGCAATGCAGGAGACCCAGGTTCAATCCCTGGGTTGGGAAGATCCTCTGGAGAAGGAAATGGCAACCCACTCCAGTACTCTTGCCTGGAAAATCCCATGGATGTTGGAGAGTGGTAGGCTACAGCTCATGGGGTTGCAAAGAGTTGGACACAATTGAGCAATTTCTATGGAATCTATGAGTGATTCATGTAATTCACCTTCTTAAACTAAATTCAAGCTAGAATAATCTTATTACAAATTCTGTATCACAAAGGCACATGTTTAACCCATCACTGCAAACATATACCTGTAATAACGATCATGGCAAAAGCTGCAAAGCCAGCGTCATCCTCTCCCTTCACGATCTGTGCTCCCCCTTGTGGGTCTGTGAGAAACACGTAGAAGAATTCCTGACCCTCGGGGTCACCATCATCCAGAATTGGAATCGACACTTTACGTTCTCTTTCTCCATCTACAAACGCAAGGATGAGAGTTTGCGCTCCAAAATCTTCTTCTTCGGTTGCCCATGTTAGGTTGGAAATCCCATGGCTGTCAGGAAAGGGCAATGTGTTTGGTTCCTTCTGAGCAGATCTTTCACCAAAAGTTCTAACTGTTACGCTGACATTGCCAGCAGACCCACCAGTTCTCCGGACAAGAACTTCTGCAGCGTTCAACGTGCCATTCTCCATTTCCTCTTTGACGTAAACAATAGGGGGCCCAAGACTAAATGTTCCATGAACAGAGGTATCTGTAGTTACAGTGGCCGCATGAGGCTTCTCAGACACGGCAGAGGTCCCAGCAAGAGTGACAAGGTTCTCAGGGATGGGAGATACGCCAGCCACCTCCGTAACCACGGCGACCACTTCAGTGGGCTGTGGAATGGCAGCAATCTCGGTTGTGTCAGGATGTGTGGTGGCAGAGTCAGTTTCCAGAGGAAGGGCTGTGTCCACTGCTGTGGTCACAGCTGTCTTGGTGAAAGAAGTATCCGTTCCTGCCAGGTCATCATTATCCAATATTGTGATCACTGCCATGCTGAAATCTCGATTCAGGCGTGGTCTCCAATTAGCATCAAATTTTGGCAATCCTTTAATTTCCACTGAAATTAGATTAATGTAAAAATTTTCTTCTATCTCAGGAAGCTCATCATCAATAATAATTATTTCAAAATCAACCTCAACTTGGAATTTTCGGAAAAGCAGTTCCCCGTTCTGAACAGGCTCAAAGTCTTCCTGGGGCTTTGCCCTCCCTGCAGTTGTCTGATAGGAAACTTTAATAAGCTCCCCATGGAACCCAAACAGTCTTTGTACATGTAATCTGATCATCTGTGTATCCTCTGACACGGTGATATTTCTTGAACTGGGGGAAAATTGAAAGACTCCCATCGGTTCAATTTCAGCAACAGTGAAACCTGACCTGGAAAAAAAAAAAATTAAACCATGAGAGAACTGATAAAAACCAGGGCTATCTTTGTACATGTAATCTGATCATCTGTGTATCCTCTGACACGGTGATATTTCTTGAACTGGGGGAAAATTGAAAGACTCCCATCGGTTCAATTTCAGCAACAGTGAAACCTGACCTGGAAAAAAAAAAAATTAAACCATGAGAGAACTGATAAAAACCAGGGCTACCACTTGCAGAGAGTCATCTTTCACACGTGGAAGATGCTGCTCATGAGGGCGTCTTAAAAATGACATGCCCTTTCAAATTCCGTAAAACCCTACTAACTTATTGATGAATATACCAGAGCACAAGAAATGAACCAACAGGCGTTGCCATGGCAGGTGACAGGACCTAACAAGTGTTAGCAAGATGAGGCGCTCAGAGCTCTCTGGTCTGTTTCTCCAAACACCCCACAGCAGCTCTTTGAAGGATCTGAAATGGCAGGTTCTCTCTCATAATCAGCACACAGGGGACCAAAATCAAAGTCTCACTGGATGTCAGTCAGATTTCCGATTTACCAGGCAGGAAGAGTCGCCCCTCCTAGATGTAAAAATCCTTGCTGGTTTCAGCTGGCCAGTAATGGGACTATTCTCTCACACAAACGTTGCTAAAATCTTATACATGAACTGGAAGAATCATCCATGATTGACACTGATCGGTTCTTAGCGCTTTCATGTGGAATTCTGTGGGCTTCCCTTGTGGCTCAGCTGGTAAAGAATCAGCCTGCAGTGCAGGAGACCTGAGTTTGATCCCTGGGTTGGGAAGATCCCTGGAGAAGGGAAAGGCTACCCTCTCCAGTATTCCGGCCTGGAGAATACTATGGACTTTATAGTCCATGGAGTTGCAAAGAGTCAGACATGACTGAGTGACTTTCACTTCACTTCATGGAATTCTGTTGTGATTTAATCAGTTATGTCAGAAGTAACACTGGTAGCCCATCAATCTAATCCAGACCACAGACATAATTTCTGTGGCTAACAGACTTTTTTTTTTTTCATCTAAATTTAAATGCATTCAGGCAGGACAACTCAGAGCCATCACTTTCTATTGTCAGTCATGAGTTCAGACAGCCTAGGTTTAAATCATGGCCCAACATTTATTATCTGTGTGACACTGAGCCCATTATACAATCTATCTGTGACTCGTTTTATCTATAAAATAGGACTAACAAGAATATCTATGTCATATGGTTAGCATGAACAGTAAAAGTAGGAGTAAACGAATCTTAATACATACACATATATAGAGGCAATGCCTGGTCTAGGGTAAGCACTATAAAACTGTTAGCCTGAATTACTTTGCTATACAGCAGAAATTAACACAACATTGTAAGTCAATTATACATCAATAAAATAAATTAAAAATTAAACTGATAGCTATTACTGTTCTCATTAGAGGCAACTGAACTTGTTAACCAAAATACGTTGTGTCCACTTTTTGATTGACACATGTTAAATCAAAAGCCATATTGAATTACACCAACCAATATCTCCCATACATAAGTGTGTACACAAATATACTTGAACATGATTGGTTTTGCCCACACACTTTTCCCAGTTTCCAAATAAGTAAACTAAAGAACAGGAAGATTATGTAACTTTCCCAAAGTCACACAGCAAGTAAGTGACGGATTACTCCTGGATTAAACCCAGAAGTCTGGCTCTAAGATCTGTTCTCTGCTGTTCTGATCAACCCCATCCCACATATGAGAAAAGTCAACTGCGTTTGGCTGGGACATATTTACCTGCAAATATACTGGTATAAACTTAACTCAAAAGGCACAGTATCATCCTACTATGATTTCTTATTCTTACTCTTTGTCTCTAAGGAAAATCAGGTATTTGGGGCTACCTTTTCAGAAGACAGTTCCCTTTTAAAATAGATGGCTTTGCCATCATGGTTCTTACTGGAGATGGCACCCCAAGCCAACATTCTCGAGTCAGAGGTCACGATAAACTCTCTTCAGGCAAGCAGTGTGTGGTGTGGCATCTTTGGCATGCAGGCCATGTGTTGCTCTGAACTAAAACTGATTTTGCCTTTGCTTCAAGGAGAAAAATCCTTCTGTCTTTTTTGTTTGAGTCAGTAAATTCCAGCTTATCCCTCGGGGACTTTCTTGGCTGAAAATCAAGGGGGTCTTACCGAAGCTGAGCCCCACCGGGGACACTGCTCTGCACTCCAGAGAGATGAATGACAAAGGCCTCCAGCAGCCCAGGGCTTGGGTGTGTCCAAAGCAAGACTCTTTTACTTTCTTCTCCATGGGAAAAGGAAAGCCTCCCTGACAGGGAACAGGAAAAAGGAAGCAGGGTTTCATATCTCTGAGTTCTTAAATTAGGATTCAGTTCTTAAAAATATAGTGAAATCTTTCCCTTTTCCAACATTCTATGACGGTCTACAAAAGGTAAAACATTTAAAAAGTCAGTGGTGGGGGCAGGGTGTAAATAAATTTAGAGGAAGCTCCGTCCGTAGACCACGTAAACCTTGCCTTCAATCCTGTCTATTCTACAAGGTAGAGGTCAAACCATCCAACACTGGCATGTCACTGACCCTCACAGAACTAATGGTATAACTACAAAATAAAGTAGATAAAGTAACAGCTGCTTTACTGTCAGAAATATTCAGTTGAACACATACATGGATATAAGAGTGTGTTTTTTTGATTACTGTATTGGGACTTCCCTATAGCTCAGATTAAATTGAAGAAAGTAGAGAAAACCACTAGACCATTCAGGTATGACCTAAATCAAATCCCTTATGATTATACAATGGAAGTGAGAAATAGATTTAAGGGACAAGATCAGATAGACAGAGTGCCTGATGAACTACGGATGGAGTTTCATGACATTGTACAGAAGACAGGAAGCAAGACCACCCCCAAGAAAAAGAAATGCCAAAAAGCAAAATGGCTGTCTGAGGAGGCCTTACAAATAGCTGTGAAAAGAAGAGAAGCCAAAAGCAAAGGAGAAAAGGAAAGATATACCCATTTGAATGCAGAGTTCCAAAGAATAGCAAGGAGAGATAAGAAAGCCTTCCTCAGGGATCAATGCAAAGAAATAGAGGAAAACAATAGAATGGGAAAGGCTAGAGATCTCTTCAAGAAAATTTGAGATACCAAGGGAACATTTCATGCAAAGGTGGGCTTGATAAAGGACAGAAATGGTCTGGACCTAACAGAAGCAGAAGACATTAAGAAGAGGTGCCAAGAATACACAGAAGAACTGTACAAAAAATAGCTTCATGGCCCAGATAATGACGATGATGTGATCACTCACCTAGAGCCAGACATCCTGGAATGTGAAGTCAAGTGGGCCTTAGAAAGCATCACTACGAACAAAGCTAGTGGAGGTGATGGAATTCCAGCTGTGCTATTTCAAATCCGGGAAGATGATGCTGTGAAAGTGCTGCACTCAATATGCCAGCAAATTTGGAAAACTGAGCAGTGGCCACAGGACTGGAAAAGGTCAGTTTTCATTCCAATCCCAAAGAAAGAAAATGCCAAAGAATGCTCCAACTACCACACAATTGCACTCATCTCACATGCTAGTAAAGTAATGCTCAATATTCTGCAAGCCAGGCTTCAGCAGTACATGAATTGTGATCTTCCAGATATACAAGCTGGTTTCAGAAAAGGCAGAGGAACCAGAGATCAAATTGCCAACATCTGCTGGATCATGGAAAAAGCAAGAGAGTTCCAGAAAAACATCTACTTCTGCTTTATGGACTATGCCAAAGTCTTTGACTGTGTGGATCACAATAAACTGTGGAAAATTCTGAAAGAGATGGGAATACCAGACCACCTGGCCTGCCTCTTGAGAAATCTGTATGCAGGTCAGGAATCAACAGTTAGAACTGGACATGGAATAACAGACTGGTTCCAAATAGGAAAAGGAGTGCATCAAGGCTGTATATTGTCACCCTGCTTATTTAACTTATATGCAGAGTACATCATGAGAAACGCTGGGCTGGATGAAGCACAAGCTGGAATCAAGATTGCCGGGAGAAATATCAATAACCTCAGATATGCAGATGACACCACCCTTATGGCAGAAAGTGAAGAAGAACTAAGAAGCCTCTTGATGAAAGTGAAAGAGGAGAGTGAAAAAGTTGGCTTAAAACACAACATTCAGAAAACTAAGATCAATGCATCCAGTTCCATCACTTCATGGCAAACAGATGGGGAAACGGTAGAAACAGTGGCTGACTATTTTTTGGGGCTTCAAAATCACTGCAGATGGTGACTGCAGCCATGAAATTAAAAGACGCTTACTCCTTGGAAGGAAAGTTATGATTAACCTAGACAGCATATTAAAAAGCAGAGACATCACTTTGCCAACAAAGTCAAGGCTATGGTTTTTCCAGTAGTCATGTATGGATGTGAGAGTTGGACTATAAAGAAAGCTGAGCGCTGAAGAATTGATGCTTTTGAACTGTGGTATTAGAGAAGACCCTTGAGAGTCCTGTGGACTTAAGATCCAATCTGTCCATTCTAAAGGAGACCAGTCCTGGGTGTTCATTGGAAGGACTGATGTTGAAGCTGAAACTCCAATACTTTGACCACCTGATGTGAAGAGCTGACTCATTTGAAGAGACCCTGATGCTGGGAAGATTGAGGGCAGGAAGAGAAAGGGATGACAGAGGATGAGATGGTTGGATGGCATCACTGCCAAAATGGACATGATTTTGAGTAAACTCCGGGAGTCGGTGATGGCCAGGGAGGCCTGGCATGCTCTGGTCCATGGGGTTGCAAAGAGTCGGACGCGACTGAGCTACTGAACTGAATTGGACTGAATGCTCAGATGGTAAAGTATCTGCCTGCAATACAGGAGACCCAGGTTTGATCCCTGGGTCAGGAAGATCCCCTAGAGAAGGAAATGGCAACCCACTCCAGTATTCTTGCCTGGAGAACCCCATGGACAGAGGGACCTCACAGGCTACAATCCAAGGGGTTGCAAAGAGTCAGACATGACTAAGTGACCGACACACATGGGCCACATTAGGTTTTAGAGTTACTTTTAACAAACTCCTCATGTATAAACCTGGGGTTTCCCAGGTGGCTCAGTGGTGAAGAATCTCCCTACTATGCAGGAGATGTGGGTTTAAACCCTGGATCAAGAAGATCATCTGGAGTAGGAAATGGTAACCCATTCCAGTAATTTTGCCTGGGAAATCCCACGGACACAGGAGCTTGGCAAGCTACAGTCCCTGGGGTGGCAAAGAGTCAGACATGACAGCGACAAAACAACATGTTTAAACAGAGCAGGCTGCTCATGACCATCATTTTCAGGTGAGGTATGACGTTTTTAATTTCAGTGCAGTTCGGATCACTTAAATATGAGAAGACTGGATTAGAAGGCAAACAGCTAGCTCGATCATTGTCCAGAGTAAAGAGGATCCTAGAAAATTAGTGGCCAAAGATACATTTCCATGTTCTATAGATAAAATCCTAGAAAAGACACAACTCACCTACTTTGGGGGTCATGTTGCCAACAGCAGTGAATTCAGGGATTTCTGACCCAGGAGCGTATCCAGCCGCCCAGGAAACCTTGAGAGAGCCATACGTGCCTCTCCTAGAAATCACAGCTTGGCTTGTCCCGGCAGCGATGTCCACGAGTGGAAAAGCAGAAGATTCAAACCCAACCTGAGAGAAAACATGCTTAGAATATTCTCTTTTTCTCTAAAGGTTCCTGTTTTCTGAGGAGTGAGTTAAAAGTCAGCTTTCTCTTTGTTTACACAATATATTTCTCTGCTCTAAAATACTTTTGATTAAAGAGTAGTATTTAAGAAATGGCACCTGAATTTTGAAAATGTATCCTATTTATAATTTTGATTATAGTTATAGCTTTTTTTTTAATCAAAATGTGAATTCTGAATTAACAGTATCTAAAAATACAATTGCAACTATGGTTAAATTAAAAGATTAAAAATGGCATTTTAATGACTTGCTATGGGTCTTTATATGGGACTATAAAGAAAGCTTGGAGAAGGCGATGGCACCCCACTCCAGTACTCTTGCCTGGAAAATCCCATGGACGGAGGAGCCTGGTAGGCTGCAGTCCACAGGGTCGCTAAGAGTCAGACACGACTGAGCGACTTCCCTTTCACTTTTCACTTTCATGCATTGGAGAAGGAAATGGCAACCCACTCCAGCGTTCTTGCCTGGAGAATCCCAGGGACGGTGGAGCCGTCTATGGGGTCACAGAGTTGGACATGACTGAAGTGACTTAGCAACAAGCAACAAATAAAGAAAGCTGAGCGCCAAAGAATTGATTCTTTTCAATTGTGGTGTTGGAAAAGACTCCTGAGAGTCCCTTGGACTGCAAGGAGATCCAACCAGTCCATCCTAAAGGAGATGAGTCCTGAATATTCACTGGAAGGACTGATGCTGAGGCTGAAACTCCAATACCTTGGCCACCTGATGTGAAGAGCTGATTCACTGGAAAAGATCTTGATGCTGGGAAAGACTGAAGGCAGGAGAAGGGGACGACAGAGAATGAGATGGTTGTATGGCATCACTGACGCAATGGACATGAGTTTGAGTAAACTCCGGGAGTTTGTGATGGACAGAGAGGCCTCGTGTGCTGCAGTCCATGGGATCACAAAGAGTCAGACATGACTCAGTGACTGAACTGAACTGATGGGTCTTTATACAAACTGATTTGTCTAAAACTAAACTTTGACTTCTTTCTGAGATACAACAATAAATTTATAAAATGAGCTCCAGATTTTCTATTAAGGATTTTTTCAGCCTTTGATTCAACTTAATATCTTTTTTTTTGAGGATCTGAAACCTTCAAAGATTTTTTTAAATAATGATTTTTTCATCCCCATAAAGTAATATCTGGTTTTTAAGGTCAACCTTCCCAGAATACCCTATAAATCTAGGATTTATAGACAAAATAAGTTCCATTCAGAGAATAGAAATAAAACCAGATTCCTGGCTTCACACTATTATTTGGACGACTTAGTTTACCTCTTTTGGTCCCAATATCTATAAATTTGGGATACCATAGAATCAACAGTTCTGTATTAAGACTCATTCTCCCCAGTTTAAATTGGACTGGAGAGGAGCAGAAAAGTGTGAGACAGGGGCACAGGACAGCTTCTGAAGCCACAGAAAAGAAAAGCAACAACTTCAACTTGATACCCGTTGAGATTCCCTATTACAGCAAGCCTTCTGCTTAGCAACTGCCAAAATCTGTAGTATATCTCAGCTCATGCTTGCTACATGGTTAAAGGCTGTTTCAAAGTATCCTAGCAACATCACATGTGTGTGCACACATGCACATATACACACACTTAAATACTGGTAAGGAGTATAGAAGGATACACCAAGGACAGGAATACACTATGACTGGCCGTGATCTAGCCCTGTGAGGGGACACAGTGTTGTGACAACAAGCAGAGACAAGGAATGGAAAATAGTTCACTACACCAAGTGAATGGTTCAGGTTGAAAGGAATCTTTGTTATAACGACCTACGAACAGAAGAAGATAAAGCGTCAGAGCATTATATGCTATACTCTCACTCACTTATGAACAGAGGAGCTGCGGACAAAAACCCTTCCTCTCAGTTACTTTTAACGCCGTGGGTTCCACTTTAGGGGCAAAGCAAATTCACGCCCTGGGAAGCAGCAGCCCAGGAGGTAGTGACTTGAAGACCATCCCCTTTATGTCCACAGACCCTGCTAATAAGCTGCTGGCCAGACCTTAACACTGCTGCCTTGAGTGTCTACCTGGACAGATGCCACGCCCACTTCCTGGTCAAGCTGAAGGAGCCCCCACCCGAGGGAGTGGGGCGCAGGCTGGCATCCTCTCACGGTTTATTAAACACACACGGTGCCACAGCCAGAGACAGCAGCCCTGTCTTGTTCCCACACTGACAGAACTAGCCTACGCAGGACCCCCAAAGCTCTCAAGGCATTCTTTGTTCTCTTGCGAATTATGAAGTGATTGGGGGACAATCTTCCCTAAAATGAACTTAGGCAGAAGATTCAAATACCTAAGTGTGCCACTAACTTCCATCCGCATTAGCACAAGTTTGCCACAGTAAAAAAAAGCCCCACAGATTAAATATTAACAATGTCAGTAAATGACAAAGTCTGAAATATTAACTATGCTCCATTCTAATTTTAACTTTTTAGCATAAAATGCCTCAATATTAAATACTCATTATCAGGAAAACAGAAGTTTTGACGCTAGGTGACTGTTATTTTTAAACTTCTATACCTTACATTCAAATAAAAATTCTATACCTTACATTCTACAAGATACAGCCTTTTTTAAATTCAAAAAGGAGATATGGTTTTCCACCTACTGACAAAAACTGCCAAATTACTTTCATATAGGGTATCCATAATGCTTAAATTTGATATTCATAGGATTACATAGATTTAAGAAATCAAACTCTAAGAATCTTAGTCCTTTCTGTACGAGTTGCCCTCTAGTGGTTCCGGGGGAGTACCACGCCCAGTGCCAAGTACCTGAGAATTGGCAGCTTTCTCTGGAACTGGAAGGATGGCAGATTTTGCTTCCTGGAGAATTTTGGGCACGCCATAGAAACTTCCACCAACAAGCATCACGGTCACCAGCTGTAAGGTGAAATTCGAGCCCGGGGGTAGGAAGACCTATAAACAAACAGTGTAAGTGACTTTTCATTAGCAAACATAATTTTCAAAGCAAAATACTGACATGTGAAGTGAGTCATTAGCACTTGCCTCATTTTGTATCAGTTTCATCAATATATGTCCTTTCCCCCATAGTATAAAACAAAGGCCCATGCTGAAGACTTTTAGGCTAAGAGTGAGAGTCATATATTATTTTAAAAATACCAAAAATTTTCAAATTCACCGTGTATGCCTGTGTGTGCTGTGCTTAGTCGCTCAGCCATGTCCAACTCTTTGCAACCCCAGGCTCCTCTGTCCATGCGGATTCTCCAGGCAAAAATACTGGAGTGTGTTGCCATGCCCTCCTCCAGGGGATCTTCCCAAGCCAGGGATCGAACCCAGGTCTCCTGCATTACAGGCGGATTCTCTACCATCTTAGCCACCAAGGAAGCCCAGGAATACTGGAGTGGGTACAGATTCTCTACCCGCTGAGCCACCAAGAATACTGCAGTGGTAGCCTATGCCTTTTCCAGGGGATCTTCTAGACCCAGGAAGTGAACCAGGGTCTCCTGCACTGCAGGATTCTTCACCAGCTGAGCTACCAGGGAAGCCTGGCTGACCTGAAGAATGATGAGAATCCCAGGAGTCTCAGTGAGAGAATCACGTGTTCCAAGGATGGAAGGAGCACAGTGGTGAAAAGTGTCAGCTCCTAAGACCAGCAAAACTCACCTTCTCCTTCTTCACCGGGTAGGAACGAATAACTCTAATGACATTTACTCAAAACAGATAATGATTTAGGTACACTGATTATCCAAATATTTTGGACAGGTAAAAACTTCTAACACCATATATTAGACTACCAATTTTCAAAGTTTTAGAATCCAACAAAATAGGGAAATCCTGAATTTAAAAACTTGTATTACTTTACAGTGGAGAAGGAGATGGCAACCCACTCCAGTATTCTTACCTGGAGAGCCCCATGGACAGAGGAGCCTGGCAGGCTACGGTTCACGGGATCCCAAGAGTCGGATATGAGTTAGCAACAAAACCACCACCACCACCATTACTCTACAGGGACTTTTTTTTTAGCACTCACATTTGTCCATAGAAACCTTGCTAATGATATTGGATATGCTGCCATAACCTGGAATATTACTAATAACTCTATACATCTTTACTGGATTTAAAAATAACCATTTCTGTGAAGTCTGTTCTTTTAAGTGTAATGTACTTAAACACATATCAAACCACCCAAATGTGTAAAATATGTCCTATGGTGGTTTCAAACGTGCAACATGAGGGGAACAGATGTTTTACTCATTCGATCAATCGTCATTTTTTCAAAATGACATTCACTGAACATGAAGCACAGATCAAGGGCTGAGGAAACAAGACATAAATCAGTCTCCTGACTTCAATCGTGTGCCTCCCTCCCCTCCCTGAAGGACTGCCCCCTCCCCATGCAGTTCACTGGCTGGGCAGCTAAGCATTTTTTTGTCCCCATATCCTAAAAAACGAAGGGCCAGATGTCAGCTCAAAGCACGCAGGCATTTGTGCTTTGCCACCCAGCTCCGTTCATGGGCCCATTCAGCACAATGACTCGTGCGGCATGCCAGGACCCCAGCGTGCAGTAATGAAACATTGAAGTTTGAACCGGAGTCAACGGGGCATTTGGGGAAATGCTGGTTTGCCTACAGAAGGTAAACAGGGTGACTAATGTGAAAAGGAACTTGAAGGTTTTTAGGAGTCGAGCCTGTTCTGTTATGCCCTCTCATGTTCTGGACCCAGGACAGCATCACAGAACCATTCTACAGATTGCCCATCATTCTTGATGGCTTTTGGCACGAATAGAATTTACTCACCCATAATATCCTGTGTGCATCTTGAATACTGCCTACTCACTCACTTTTATAACTGGCTGTTAAAGGGCTTTCTCCTGCATCAACAGGGAGCAGTGTGACAACAGGGATTACACCCCATGATCACTGTGTCTGCGGTGCTTCTCACAACCGCTGACCCATGGTAAGTGCCCCATAAATACTTGAATAAATGACAACAAATCCCTTGGACTGCAAGGAGATCCAACCAGTCCATCCTAAAGGAGATGAGTCCTGAATATTCACTGGAAGGACTGATGCTGAGGCTGAAACTCCAATACCTTGGCCACCTGATGTGAAGAGCTGATTCACTGGAAAAGATCTTGATGCTGGGAAAGACTGAAGGCAGGAGAAGGGGACGACAGAGAATGAGATGGTTGTATGGCATCACTGACGCAATGGACATGAGTTTGAGTAAACTCCGGGAGTTTGTGATGGACAGAGAGGCCTCGTGTGCTGCAGTCCATGGGATCACAAAGAGTCAGACATGACTCAGTGACTGAACTGAACTGATGGGTCTTTATACAAACTGATTTGTCTAAAACTAAACTTTGACTTCTTTCTGAGATACAACAATAAATTTATAAAATGAGCTCCAGATTTTCTATTAAGGATTTTTTCAGCCTTTGATTCAACTTAATATCTTTTTTTTTGAGGATCTGAAACCTTCAAAGATTTTTTTAAATAATGATTTTTTCATCCCCATAAAGTAATATCTGGTTTTTAAGGTCAACCTTCCCAGAATACCCTATAAATCTAGGATTTATAGACAAAATAAGTTCCATTCAGAGAATAGAAATAAAACCAGATTCCTGGCTTCACACTATTATTTGGACGACTTAGTTTACCTCTTTTGGTCCCAATATCTATAAATTTGGGATACCATAGAATCAACAGTTCTGTATTAAGACTCATTCTCCCCAGTTTAAATTGGACTGGAGAGGAGCAGAAAAGTGTGAGACAGGGGCACAGGACAGCTTCTGAAGCCACAGAAAAGAAAAGCAACAACTTCAACTTGATACCCGTTGAGATTCCCTATTACAGCAAGCCTTCTGCTTAGCAACTGCCAAAATCTGTAGTATATCTCAGCTCATGCTTGCTACATGGTTAAAGGCTGTTTCAAAGTATCCTAGCAACATCACATGTGTGTGCACACATGCACATATACACACACTTAAATACTGGTAAGGAGTATAGAAGGATACACCAAGGACAGGAATACACTATGACTGGCCGTGATCTAGCCCTGTGAGGGGACACAGTGTTGTGACAACAAGCAGAGACAAGGAATGGAAAATAGTTCACTACACCAAGTGAATGGTTCAGGTTGAAAGGAATCTTTGTTATAACGACCTACGAACAGAAGAAGATAAAGCGTCAGAGCATTATATGCTATACTCTCACTCACTTATGAACAGAGGAGCTGCGGACAAAAACCCTTCCTCTCAGTTACTTTTAACGCCGTGGGTTCCACTTTAGGGGCAAAGCAAATTCACGCCCTGGGAAGCAGCAGCCCAGGAGGTAGTGACTTGAAGACCATCCCCTTTATGTCCACAGACCCTGCTAATAAGCTGCTGGCCAGACCTTAACACTGCTGCCTTGAGTGTCTACCTGGACAGATGCCACGCCCACTTCCTGGTCAAGCTGAAGGAGCCCCCACCCGAGGGAGTGGGGCGCAGGCTGGCATCCTCTCACGGTTTATTAAACACACACGGTGCCACAGCCAGAGACAGCAGCCCTGTCTTGTTCCCACACTGACAGAACTAGCCTACGCAGGACCCCCAAAGCTCTCAAGGCATTCTTTGTTCTCTTGCGAATTATGAAGTGATTGGGGGACAATCTTCCCTAAAATGAACTTAGGCAGAAGATTCAAATACCTAAGTGTGCCACTAACTTCCATCCGCATTAGCACAAGTTTGCCACAGTAAAAAAAAGCCCCACAGATTAAATATTAACAATGTCAGTAAATGACAAAGTCTGAAATATTAACTATGCTCCATTCTAATTTTAACTTTTTAGCATAAAATGCCTCAATATTAAATACTCATTATCAGGAAAACAGAAGTTTTGACGCTAGGTGACTGTTATTTTTAAACTTCTATACCTTACATTCAAATAAAAATTCTATACCTTACATTCTACAAGATACAGCCTTTTTTAAATTCAAAAAGGAGATATGGTTTTCCACCTACTGACAAAAACTGCCAAATTACTTTCATATAGGGTATCCATAATGCTTAAATTTGATATTCATAGGATTACATAGATTTAAGAAATCAAACTCTAAGAATCTTAGTCCTTTCTGTACGAGTTGCCCTCTAGTGGTTCCGGGGGAGTACCACGCCCAGTGCCAAGTACCTGAGAATTGGCAGCTTTCTCTGGAACTGGAAGGATGGCAGATTTTGCTTCCTGGAGAATTTTGGGCACGCCATAGAAACTTCCACCAACAAGCATCACGGTCACCAGCTGTAAGGTGAAATTCGAGCCCGGGGGTAGGAAGACCTATAAACAAACAGTGTAAGTGACTTTTCATTAGCAAACATAATTTTCAAAGCAAAATACTGACATGTGAAGTGAGTCATTAGCACTTGCCTCATTTTGTATCAGTTTCATCAATATATGTCCTTTCCCCCATAGTATAAAACAAAGGCCCATGCTGAAGACTTTTAGGCTAAGAGTGAGAGTCATATATTATTTTAAAAATACCAAAAATTTTCAAATTCACCGTGTATGCCTGTGTGTGCTGTGCTTAGTCGCTCAGCCATGTCCAACTCTTTGCAACCCCAGGCTCCTCTGTCCATGCGGATTCTCCAGGCAAAAATACTGGAGTGTGTTGCCATGCCCTCCTCCAGGGGATCTTCCCAAGCCAGGGATCGAACCCAGGTCTCCTGCATTACAGGCGGATTCTCTACCATCTTAGCCACCAAGGAAGCCCAGGAATACTGGAGTGGGTACAGATTCTCTACCCGCTGAGCCACCAAGAATACTGCAGTGGTAGCCTATGCCTTTTCCAGGGGATCTTCTAGACCCAGGAAGTGAACCAGGGTCTCCTGCACTGCAGGATTCTTCACCAGCTGAGCTACCAGGGAAGCCTGGCTGACCTGAAGAATGATGAGAATCCCAGGAGTCTCAGTGAGAGAATCACGTGTTCCAAGGATGGAAGGAGCACAGTGGTGAAAAGTGTCAGCTCCTAAGACCAGCAAAACTCACCTTCTCCTTCTTCACCGGGTAGGAACGAATAACTCTAATGACATTTACTCAAAACAGATAATGATTTAGGTACACTGATTATCCAAATATTTTGGACAGGTAAAAACTTCTAACACCATATATTAGACTACCAATTTTCAAAGTTTTAGAATCCAACAAAATAGGGAAATCCTGAATTTAAAAACTTGTATTACTTTACAGTGGAGAAGGAGATGGCAACCCACTCCAGTATTCTTACCTGGAGAGCCCCATGGACAGAGGAGCCTGGCAGGCTACGGTTCACGGGATCCCAAGAGTCGGATATGAGTTAGCAACAAAACCACCACCACCACCATTACTCTACAGGGACTTTTTTTTTAGCACTCACATTTGTCCATAGAAACCTTGCTAATGATATTGGATACGCTGCCATAACCTGGAATATTACTAATAACTCTATACATCTTTACTGGATTTAAAAATAACCATTTCTGTGAAGTCTGTTCTTTTAAGTGTAATGTACTTAAACACATATCAAACCACCCAAATGTGTAAAATATGTCCTATGGTGGTTTCAAACGTGCAACATGAGGGGAACAGATGTTTTACTCATTCGATCAATCGTCATTTTTTCAAAATGACATTCACTGAACATGAAGCACAGATCAAGGGCTGAGGAAACAAGACATAAATCAGTCTCCTGACTTCAATCGTGTGCCTCCCTCCCCTCCCTGAAGGACTGCCCCCTCCCCATGCAGTTCACTGGCTGGGCAGCTAAGCATTTTTTTGTCCCCATATCCTAAAAAACGAAGGGCCAGATGTCAGCTCAAAGCACGCAGGCATTTGTGCTTTGCCACCCAGCTCCGTTCATGGGCCCATTCAGCACAATGACTCGTGCGGCATGCCAGGACCCCAGCGTGCAGTAATGAAACATTGAAGTTTGAACCGGAGTCAACGGGGCATTTGGGGAAATGCTGGTTTGCCTACAGAAGGTAAACAGGGTGACTAATGTGAAAAGGAACTTGAAGGTTTTTAGGAGTCGAGCCTGTTCTGTTATGCCCTCTCATGTTCTGGACCCAGGACAGCATCACAGAACCATTCTACAGATTGCCCATCATTCTTGATGGCTTTTGGCACGAATAGAATTTACTCACCCATAATATCCTGTGTGCATCTTGAATACTGCCTACTCACTCACTTTTATAACTGGCTGTTAAAGGGCTTTCTCCTGCATCAACAGGGAGCAGTGTGACAACAGGGATTACACCCCATGATCACTGTGTCTGCGGTGCTTCTCACAACCGCTGACCCATGGTAAGTGCCCCATAAATACTTGAATAAATGACAACAATGGATATAATCTTATCTTGCATTCTAAGCTCTCTTAAACATAGGTTTCTTTAGTGCACCAGTGATTCTTGCCATCACTTCATCTAAGAAGCCTGTCATTAACCTTGTTAACCAGATGGTGAACTGTTCACTCTGACCCTCATGTTAAACCAACATCAAGAGTCTTCTAGTTTTCAGAACCTCTCTGTTCCAACACCCACTTAAAGGTCCTTCCCCATGGCTTCCCTGGTGGCTCAGAGGTTAAAGCGTCTGCCTCTGATGCGGGAGACCTGGGTTCGATCCCTGGGTTGGGAAGATCCCCTGGAGAAGGAAATGGCAATCCACTCCAGTATTCTTGCCTGGAGAATCCCATGGGCAGAGAAGCCTAGTAGGTTACAGTCCACGGGGTCGCAAAGAGTCGGACACGACTGAGCGACTTCACCTGTAACTAACATCCCAAACTTCAAGAGCGCTCGGGGTGTGAGTCAAGAAAGGGAGCACTGGGAAAATCCTCCCCTCGCTTTAGCACGTGTCACACTTGGCCCCAAAGGGTCACCTTGGAGACTAATGCACACAGCAACACCTAACCATCTAGGAGCAGCCTACACCACACATCCTGGAACGTAGAGACAGAAGGAACCCATGAAATTTAATCATATTAATGAAATATGTTAAAGCGTGCCAATAAGAGGAAGCTTTCATGTATGAGCAAGCTAGTAAACTTTTGCTACTCTTTATTGAAAATAGAAATCGTAAAAATAATTAATATAGGTTCAGAACAGATATGAAGATACCCATAGATACCTCAAAGGAAAGTTAAGTTATTAGGAAAGTTAAGATCTTTATAAAGTATACCATTAAGCATTCAAAGTGAAAGGAAAAGAGGATGATCATCCTTCAAAATGTCTCAGGTACCCCAAGCGATAATCTAAAAGCTAGGCAGATCAAGGATCTTACTTCCTGTGAGATGAATATATATGATATATATATATCATATATATATATATTTCAGCTTTCTTATATAATTAGTCGGAGAGTAATTTGTCCATCCTAAAGGAAATCAGTCCTGGGTGTTCACTGGAAGGACTGATGTTGAAGCTGAAGTTCCAATACTTTGGCCACCTAATGTGAAGAGCTGACTTATTTGAAAAGACCCTGATGTCAGGAAAGATTGAAGGCAGGAGGAGAAGGGGACGATAGAGGATGAGATGGTTAGATGGCATCACTGACTCAATGGATATGAGTTTGGGTAAACTCCGCGAGTTGATCATGGACAGGGAGGCCTGGCGTGTTGTGGTTCATGGGGTTGCAAAGAGTTGGACACGACTGAGTGACTGAACTGAACTGAATTTGTATTATCCACATTGTAAAAGAATACCATAACCTTCATGGTAGCATGCCTTATTGCCAAGTGAAATGTGTATAAAAAATACACAGCGATTCCTAGAAAAGTAAAAGGAAGACCTCCTAGCACTCAATAACAGAGATTTAAACTTGCGTGTGTTCAGAAGCTGATGTTACACAGATCAATATGGGAAAATGTTTTAAGTACATAACTAACTGCTACTGCTAAGTCACTTCAGTCGTGTCCGACTCTGTGTGACCCCACAGACGGCAGACCACCAGGCTTCCCTGTCCCTGGGATTCTCCAGGCAAGAACACTGGAGTGGGTTGCCATTTCCTTCTCCAATGCAAGAAAGTGAAAAGTGAAAGTGAAGTCACTCAGTCGTGTCCGACCCTCAGGGACCCTATGGACTGCAGCCTTCCAGGCTCCTCCGTCCATGGGATTTTCCAGGCAAGAGTACTGGAGTGGGGTGCCATTGCCTTCTCCGAAGTACATAACTAAAGCACACTGTATTTTTTTAAACTCTTCTAATCTGTAAATGAGACTCGATACAATAATATTCTGATTACCCTAATCCATCTCTCATTTCCCCAGCTTTGCATTGTTTATTCCAGTCTTGAGAACTGGGGGATATAGGACATGAATTCAAAAATTGATACAACAAAGCCATGTCATTGAGTCAATTTCTTAAACAACTTCAGGGATGTAGGAATAACCATGGATCCCAGGGCTCACTAAGAAGCCTCCATTTTCCCAGCTGATTCAACAGCAAAAGTAAAAAACTCAAGCGCACAAAAAGATCAAAAGGCTGTATAGTAGGTACCAAGTAGTATACTATGTCAAAAGGTAGCCAATTTTCTATGGATCATAGGCTTAAATGAAACCAAGGTCATCCATTACTGAGTGGGCGGAACTTAGTGGACTGTAAACAGGAAGCGGTCCCGTTTCTGTCCTCTTACTGCTTTGTAGGGTTTCTTTGCACTTCCCTTTGACAATGTTGTGTGTAGATCTCAAAGCTTCCTGGCAGTTTTTATGAAGGTAAAGGCCAGATCCATACCAGTAAAAACTCTCATCTCACACTCCATTAAAGCTCCTCTATTTATCCCAGCTCTTGTTCAATCCACAGCTAAAAATCTAAGGTGGGAAAGGGATCATGGCATGACTTTTTGGTACTCCTCCAGCCCTTCTTGGACCTTTCTATCAATCTCCCGGCACCTCTGGAGCAGGTGGGAGGTTGCTTTAAGGAAGAATGACAAGGGTCTTGCCTCACTTCCATAGTCCTTTCTTAAATAACACTGGCAGGCACCCAAACATTTCACCTCTCATGGAATCCATTTGTATGTTCATCAAAGTCTTCGGTATTCAGCTCATTGCCATTCCACCACAGAAACGTACACTGTTCCAATGACCCTTTTTCACTGTCTCCTAACTTCACAATCCACCTCATACATTCTCAAGACGACTCCAATCGGCTACCCGCTGGCACGGCCTTCCATGGCCAGGAGATAACAATCCCCAGTGCTGCAATGCATCGCATGTGTGAGATAAATGAATTCCTCTCCCATGCATATGGAAGGACATTAGGCATCCTCTTGGAAGGATTCAGACAAACAGTCCCTCAAATCACTTTCTGCGGCTCAGAGTGAGAAAGACTGCTGGGCACCCACTTGGTTCCTGCCACTCTCACCTGATATATTGGCAGAACAGTCTGCTGTCCTCTCTCCTCATTAACAAAAAAACCCATAGCTGACTTCCTGGGTGGCAGATTTTCAAGGAGAGAAAGGCAGATACCATGTAGCCCCGTCAAACCCCAGGAAGCATGCATCCGTCTCTCACTGCACTGCTCTTCGGTAAGAGCACAAGTGTTAGTCACTCAGCTGAGCCCGACTCTGTGTGACCCCATGGACTGTAGCCCACCAGGCTCCCCCATCCCTGGGATTCTCCAGGCAAGAATACTGGAGTGGTGGCCATTTCCGTCTCCAGATAGGAGCGCAAGGAAGCCTACAAATATCTCCCCCTCAAGAAGCATCCAGTGTGTACATGTGTGTGTAATGTGAGTGTGTGCAGCACTTGGAACAATTCCTGGAATTCTAAAGAACTAAATAACTGCCTTCTACTATCTAGACAAAAAAAATTTTATCTCTAGGAAGGAACAGATACTTATTCACTTATAATTTGCAAATACCAAGGCAACGCACCCCACTCCAGTACTCTTGCCTGGAAAATCCCAGGGATGGAGGAGCCTGGTGGGCTGCAGTCCATGGGGTTGCTAAGAGTCAGACACGAATGAGCGACTTCACTTTCACTTTTCACTTTCATTCATTGGAGGAGGAAATGGCAACCCACTCCAGTGTTCTTGCCTGGAGAATCCCAGGGATGGGGGAGCCTGGTGGGCTGCCGTCTATGGGGTTGCACAGAGTTGGACATGACTGAAATGACTTAGCAGCAGTATATGTATTACCCAAAAATTACTATGCATTTTCTAAGGCATTTTCCACGGTTCCACTTAAATACTGAAATCAGATTTTAAACTGATGATGAGATTAATAAGGGTTTTCTTGAAGGCGTCTTTTGGAATGACTGGGAAAATGAAAGAGATGCCACAAACCTGCCCCTGGACTGGCACTGAGTCCACTTTATATCTGGTACCATCTCTGACCACCAACTGCCTCTCCGCATTTTCTGTAACAACAGACTGCTCCTTGGAGTCAGATGATATTCGATATCTAACAGCCACATCTCCAAATGTGCCCGCAAGCCGGGTTACATTAATTTGGATGAATCTACGAAGGTTCTGCCCAATAAGTATGGACTGATGATCTGAATACAGGGCAAATATTCCATGCGGGTCGTCATTTGCAGAAACAGAGAACCGAATGACACATTTTTCTGTATCCAGTTTTGCTCCTCCCTTTACTGAAACAAGCTGGAGCACATACACTTCCTCCATCTCAGGAATATCATCTGGCAGCAAGTGAACATCAAAGCTGGCTTCACTTTCTCCATCAGCAATGGTGAAAACTCCTTTTGTAGAAAGGAAGTCTCCAGTAATATCAAACTCACTACTTAATTCCCAGTAAACCTAAAACAAAAGGAAGAAAACCAACAAAGTTATATAACACAGTGTATTTAATCAAAATCCTTTAAATTCGTTTACCTCAATTAAAATCTTGCCTAAATAAGTGTGCATCAATAAATTCAAATTTAAATTTTCCAAGTATCTGTACTTAAGTAATTCAGAAACTGTCTTAACTCTTTCAGGCTATTATATGCCATTTGCAGGACAGGATGACAAAATCTCATTTCACCTGCTTCTAAATTAATAACATAATTTGAAAAGATAAAGAGAAACAAGTTAACTTTAAAATACCATACCAGTTCCACAAGTACATTCAACAGTGAACAAGACCATATTTGAGGGTAAAACATAAGCAGATAATCTGATATTCACATTGGAATTTGTTTCTGTTTGTTTTTAATAAAAAGAGGATATCTAAGATTTTAAAAATTAAGAATTTCTCCCAAAAAAAATCTCTAAAAAATTTATTTTCTAAAAATTTTTTACTTCCATAAAGTTTCAACTGAAGAAAAGCAACAATTAATCTCCAACACAGGGGAAAAGCTAAGTTTATAGAGATTTCACAAAATAAATTTAGCTAGCAAACAGATAACCTTGATCTGTTAAATTAATATCTTGATAATTTATAAGGGCATCTCAATGATATTGAGAATAAAGAATATATTAAGCAATTTGTAAAAATCATGGATAGTCTTGTTAAGTAGAAAAAGCTTCACATTATAGCAAACAAGAAATTACAAAATAGTTCAATTATATTCTTTGTGATTAAGTATGAGAAAGATTTTTTAACCTAACTGCAACTGAATATTTAAAGAGATAACCAGAAGTTGGTGCCAGCAAGCCAGCCCAAAGGGGCCTCGGTGAACCTCAGCGTGTGTGAAAATTCATGTCACTTCAGTTTATCAAAAACTCTAATTCTCCAGAACACGTGGTTTCTCTGTTCTTCTCAACCACAACCATCAGGCAAATGATTACTCTGCTTAAAAATCCACAGAAAAACGGTACCATGATCTCTCCTAAAACACCCTTGATTCTTCTGACAAAGAAGGTAATGATCAGGGGCCCTTCCAAAGTGGATGGCTCCAAATAGGTCTCCTCAGACAAAGACTCGGGAGCAAACTGAATCACTCCATTAGGATCACCAAACTTCTCTATCTAGAAAGAGAACAGAGGGAAGACATATGTAACAACTATGGAGGAAATTACAGTATCCAATGTACCAGTACCCTGATATGTTGTGTACGTACAAGATAAACTGAGGGAATGAAAGAAACACAATAACGACACTTGGGCATGATTGTACCTGGCTATGTAACTTTTAAAAACCTCCCTTTCCCTGACTGCTACCTAAAGCAAGAAGGTTCTTACTCCTCAAGGATAATGGGAATAACTGTTCAGAAAATGACAATTTGTAGAACCTCAAAAGGATAGAATTTCAAAGGCTGAATTAGCTTTACTCACCTCACGTTCGCTTCATTTAACCAGTTAAGTTTAGCCAACCTCTTTCTACTGGTTATGATGCATTTAGATTGATAATATGGAGAGAGGTAATGGCCCTGATGGTTAATTTTATGTGTCAGCCTGTCTAGGCTAAAGTGTCTCCAGATGTTGCTGTAATGATATTTTGTAGATGTGGCTAAAACTGACAACCAGCTGACGAAGTCAATAAAACTATTCTCAGTAATGTGGATGGACCTCATCCAATGAGATGAAAGCTTTAAAGAGCAAATACTGAGGCGTCCCAGAGAAAAAGGAATTCTGCATCAAGACCACAATTTAGGAATCCTGCTTGCATTTCCAGCCTGCTGCCCTGCGCCACAAAATTCAGACTCAAGAAGGCAACTTCAGTTCGTTCTGAGCTTCCTGCTTGCTTTATGGATTCTGCTTTAAGGATTTCTTCCACCTGTTTTATGGATTCTGACTTGCCAGATCCACAGTTATGGGATATAATTCCTTACAAAATTTCTCTCTTTCTTCATATCTGTTTCCCAACATTAACAGTTCCAGTTCTCTGGGGATATCTGACTGATACAGACCCCACATAAAAGGCTTTTCTAAACTTAGAAAAAGGTGCATCTCTCTACCTTTTTTGTTTTCAGTAACTTTGGTCTCCAGGACTTTCTGCCCCAAGGGACTGGGTGACTCATACCAAATAAACTATATCTGGATCTGACTCACACCATCACTGCACTGACTGAAAAAGTACCATTCTTCCTTTCAACAGTCTGACTTGTGATTACCTGTGAACTCTGACACCCTTTAATGGCAAAGATATCCAATGTTTATGATACAACAAAAGCCTCCTCTTGAAAAGTGCCAAATCTCCCCAAAGCATCAAATTTTCTCAAAAAGTATAAAATAACTATTTCTCAGTATCTTAAAGAATTATCAGTATCAGGCTATGTAATAAACTAATATAACAACCAGAACATCTGACCCACAGGAACTACAACGACTTCATTGGGTTTTATAACTTTTAATTCATCATAAGCCCATAGAGTTTCAACAAATGTAAGCACATTTTCTGAAAGATCCTTTAAAGCCGAAATTCTATGGGAAAAATAAAGTCAGACTTACTGTTAATGTAACATCTTTAGCTGTGGAGTCTAATTGAGCTTCTCCTCTCACAAGTTTAAGTTTAATGATGAAAGTCTTTTCAATTTCAACGTCATCATGTGGATAGATTACCAGAATGATGCTTCTCACTCCACCTTCCCCATCTCCAAAAGAGAAGGACCCGCTCACAGGGTCTGCGATGTCTCGGTTCTGCGATGGTAAGGCTTCCTGAGAATTGGGCCCTACTATCTCCCAGTTCACCTGCAGGGTGTTTATTTTTTAAAGAAAACAATTAGCTTTCAACAAAGAACTACTCTGCAGGATATGCAGTATTAAAAATATATACATATATGTGAAAGTTATTCTAGAATATCTTCCACAAAGTTCTGTGTTATCAACTCATTTTGTTTAAAATAATCTTTACAAACATAAACTATGTAATCTATAGAATATCCATTTTCATGAACAACAGTGTTTAATAAGTAATGAAAAATCTGAATACCTGGTCATTGTTACCATCACAGGGCACCAAAAATACAAAAGCACATACTCTAAACATATATATATATATGTGAGTAATAAAAACTTTGTAGGGCTTTCCAGGTGGCTCAGTAGTAAAGAATCTGCCTGCCAAAGCAGGAGACCCAGGTTCAAACCCCAGGTCGGGAAGATCCCCTGGAGGAGGCAATGGCACCGCATTCCAGTACTCTTTCTTGCCTGGAGAATCCCATGGACGGAGCAGCCTGGCGGGCTACAGTCCTTGAGGTCACAGAATCAGACATGACTGGGCCACTAAGCTCACATGCAAACTCAGATAAATACAAGTACAGAGTGTCTTGCTAGTGCACAGGTTCTGTTCATCAAAACCTATGTGAATCATGTGAAAAGTCTGTTGGGTATGCAGCAACAAGTACGCGTAAATAAATTCCTAGCATAAGAGAAATAGAAATGTTCAGAGTTATAAGAAACAGAATTTTTATGTTGCAACAAAGGCATCATTTAAAGTTTGTGTAATTTAAAATTATATACTTTTCACATCCATAAAGAAGTATATACTTTTCACATCCACTTGTCTTTGCTTCTTTCATCTTTGATCGGCGTGAGACACAGCTGACCACTTCTTTCTCTGGAAACACTGCGTCCCATCTTCCTCGGCTTGTGTGATACTTATACAGCACAAGTCATCCTAATTTTCCTTCTCTACGTCTCAGTCTTCTTGGCTGGTTCTCCCTCCTCAAATCCATAAATGCTGGGGGCCCAGGACTTGGGTCTGTATCTTTTCCATCCCTGTCTACACTCCTCAGGCCTCAGAGTTTCAAATGCTTCCAAGTGTGTCACCATCTTTCAGATCGGTGTTTGCAGCCCTGACCTCCCCCTAACCCATAGCTGCACACCCCCCTGCCTTCCTGACCTTGCACTGGGGTGTCCTGCCGCTATCCCAAACCAACAAAGTCAAAGCAGAACTCTTACTTTCCCCCAAGCTTCCACATCTTGATAAACAACACTACAATATAACCAGTTGCTCCTCTAAAATTTCTAGGTTATCCTTTATTCCTCTCTGTCCCTCAGGCTCCACCAGCCCTCATGTATTTTTCCTCCAAAATATACTCAACCTCTATTCACACCTGGCCAGCTCGACCTCTCTCCCTGTCTGAGCCATCGTTAGCTCTGCTGTGGGCTCTAGAGGGCGATACGCTTCTCATTCCCCTCCCTGCTCCTACTCTGGCTTTTGGACAACCTACCTCCTTCTCGGCAGTTCTAAGTGAGCCGATGACCCGGTGACACTGATATCATTCCTTTGCTTAAAACTCTCCAATGGCGTCCTACTGGCACTTCTACTCACCTTCAATCTGATTTAGAAAGTTCTCTGTGGTCCAACACCTACAGGCCCCTGTGATCTAACTTGGGCTGTTATCCCTTCATGTCCAAGCCCACCCACCTCGTGGACCTCCTCGCCTCTCAAGCATACCAGCTCTGTAAATCTGCACCGTCTCATGCCTCTGCCCAAACGCTCAGCCCCCTAATGGTTACATAAGCACCTCTTTCGGCTTAAATATCACACCCTTACCATCTAATCAAGAGTAGCTAGGAGGAAAAAATATGTTACTAGACAACCAATGGATCACTGAAGAAATCAAAGAGGAAATCAAAAAGACCAAGAAACAAACAACAGCAAACACCCAGCAATCCAAAATCTGTGGGATGCAGCAAAAGCAATTCTAAGACGGAAACTTATAGCAATTTGTTTGCTTATTGTTTGAAAATTCTAAGAGAACAGGGACGAACTGTGTCCTCCTAACCTGTGTGTTCTCAGGGACTATGACAAGGTTTGGCACATGGAAAGCACTCAACAAATGTACTTGTTGACGTAATGAATTTTACCAAAATCCTTCATTTAACTGTTAACTTTCTCTCAAGAGTACCCTGAAGGCAGCTGGATGCCTCATACATTTTATGTATTTCACAGGATTTGGAAACTGTTTTACATCTACTTGGTAATCGATAAATATTATTGACTGTGAATAAATGAATATATTTGAGAAATAAGAAAATCCAACACCATATCCATCAATAAAAATTATTTTAAAAATCATGGAGAAAAGAATAACTCTACCTGAATCTCTCCCAAGAGTCCTCCGGTCCGCTCCAGCATCAAGGGTAAAATCACTGTGGAATTGGGATTAGGAACAGAAACTCTGCTTTGATTGAGAAATCTTATTACACCGAAAGGAGAGTCACTCTTGGCAATCGTGATTCTGCACACTAGGTGGCGCCCAAGGACCGCTCCACCAGTAGCTCCAACGAGCATAATTTCAATGGGCTCCTCAAATTCACTGCATAGCAAGAAGGAGCAATTCTGTGAGTCTAAACATAATAAAATGCCTCTAAAACCCAAATAACTAGTCATTTTCCAAATTGGTCATACATATTCAAGGCACAGTAGTCACACACCAAGTGCTAAGGAGAGGATGCTTAGCTAGTAGCGTGAAATGATCAGCTTCAGTATTACATAACCTGCAAGTTACTAGACTTTCTGCCCATCTTTTTAATTGTTTAATGAATTAAGGAAATGATTTGCAGGATGTTTCCACATTCGGACTATAGACTTTTCAATCTAGAAGAACAAAAATCAGTATTTCTTCTTCTGTTTGAGAAAATGTGACCCATAATCACTATGGTCTCTCACGCCCTTTTTCCCTACCCCAGTACCCCACCCCCTAGAATTACTCACTCACTTCTCCATGGGCACAACAATAACCTAAAATTCTATTTTCAGCGCAAAACATAGGTAAAGACTGGAACACAATACTCATGATTTACATATGTGCATGTTACATACGAAAGAGGATTACCTTTCATCGTCATCAATGATGGAAACATTTATAAAACTTAAGTTCTGCCCATGCTGAAAGGTGACTGAACTACCGTGCAGTACATAATCGACACCACCAGGAACCGCAGAGGAGCTCTGAGAGACGAAATCAGCCGTCACACGGCCGTAAGTGCCGTGAAGCCTCTGCACAGGAATCATGATCGTCCCTATGTCTTCCTCCACTGGAACAGGAATGTGCAATGGATTGGTATGCCAGCCAAAGAAACTGACTTTAATATGGTTCACTTAAATCAAACATGACAATTAAATATAACAGGATGATGCAAGCACTCAATTTTTCTGCAGTTCATTTCTTGCTTTAAAGAACCATTAGCGAACACATCACGACTTACTTTTTAGGAGAAATACAGTGTGTCAAAAGTTGAAAGTTATAGTGAGCAGTGTAAGCTAGAATTTAAATAATTGATTTAATCATCAGCAAAGGTATTCTGCCTCTGTGTGCCACATACAAGTAAATAACCCTTCAGTTCAGTTCAGTCACTCAGTTGTGTCCGACTCTTTGTGACCCCATGAATCGCAACACGCCAGGCCTCCCTGTCCATCACCAACTCCCAGAGCTCACTCAAACTCACGTCCATCAAGTCGCTGACGCCATCCAGCCATCTCATCCTCTGTCATCCCCTTCTCCTCCTGCCCCCAATCCCTCCCAGCATTAGAGTCTTTTCCAATGAGTCAACCCTTTGCATGAGGTGGCCAAAGGACTAGAGTTTCAGCTTTAGCATCATTCCTTCCAAAAAAATCCCAGGACTGATCTCCTTTAGAATGGACTGGTTGGATCTCCTTGTAGTCCAAGGGACTCTCAAGAGTCTTCTCCAACACCATAGTTCAAAAGCATCAATTCTTCAGCGCTCCGCTTTCTCCACAGTCCAACTCTCACATCTATACATGACCACTGGAAAAACCATAGCCTTGACTAGTCGGATCTTTGTTGGCAAAGTAATGTCTCTGCTTTTCAATAGCTATCTAGGTTGGTCATAACTTTCCTTCCAAGGAGTAAGCATCTTTTAATTTCATGGCTGCAACACCATCTGCAGTGATTTTGGAGCCCAAAAAAACAAAGTCTGACACTGTTTCCACTGTTTCCCCATCTATTTCCCATGGAGGGATGGGACCGGATGCCATGATCCTCGTTTTCTGAATGTTGAGCTTTAAGCCAACTTTTTCACTCTCCTCTTTCACTTTCATCAAGAGGCTTTTGAGTTCCTCTTCACTTTCTGCCATAAGGGTGGTGTCATCTGCATATCTGAGGTGATTGATATTTCTCCCGGCAATCTTGATTCCAGCTTGTGCTTTATCCAGCCCAGTGTTTCTCATGATGTACTCTGCAGATAAGTTAAATAAGCAGGGTGACAATATACAGCCTTGACATACTTCTTTTCCTATTTGGAACCAGTCTGTTGTTCCATGTCCAGTTCTAACTGTTGATTCCTGACCTGCATATAGGTTTCTCAAGCGGCAGGTCTGGTGGTCTGGTATTTCCATCTCTTTCAGAATTTTCCACAGTTTATTGTGATCCACACAGTCAAAGGCTTTGGCATAGTCAATAAAGCAGAAATAGATGTTTTTCTGGAACTCTCTTGCTTTTTCGATGATCCAGCAGATGCTGGCAATTTGATCTCTGGTTCCTCTGCCTTTTCTAAAACCAGCTTGGACATCAGGGAGTTCACGGTTCACATACTGCTGAAGCAAGGCTTGGAAAATTTTGAGCATTACTCTACTAGCATGTGCGATGAGTGCAATTGTGTGGTAGTTTGAGCATTCTTTGACATTGCCTTTCTTTCGGATTGGAATGAAAACTGATCTTTTCCAGTCCTGTGGCCACTACTGAGTTTTCCAAATTTGCTGGCATATTGAGTGCAGCACTTTCACAGCATCATCTTTTAGGATTTGAAATAGCTCAACTGGAATTCCATCACCTCCACTAACCCTTACTGGTAACAAACTGGTAGATAATGGTAGACGAACACAAAAAACACTTAAAACATGTATACTGTACTCACAGGAAACCATTGTGGATTGTTTCTGCATATTTAATTGAAACATTAGTAACATTAAAAAATAAGGTATATGTTATTTATATCATATAAGTGTTTTAAAAGTCCAGATATAAATATGATTCTATTACATTTTTCAGCTTCTATCTACTTGTAAATCTGAACATATATCCTCAATGTTTGATTTCAACTTAAGAATTCTATTCAAAAGTTTATTTCTTCTTCAGTTATACTAATATCAGTATATTAAAATATCATTTAATAGAGTTCACAGCAGCCATGGCTAAATAGTACTGAACTTACATTGTAATTCACTGTGCCTTGCCCCAAATTTTCCCAAAGACAGTGAATCAAACAGAAATCAGGGAACAGAAAAAAGACCTCATTTTTTTCCTTAGTGTAAAAAGGCAGCCTGACTTCTACTTGCTGTAGGGTGAAGTTTGCAAAATGATGATGTCTTCTATGATGCTACCCACGAAGCCAACAATCAATCACTCCTAAAGTGATTTCTGATGAACTTTAAAATGGCAGATAACAAAAGAATTTGACAGAGGCAATGAAGGTGATAAATTGATTGCAATAATAAGATAAAATGTTTATTCTGAAGGGTATATTCATATTCTGCCTTTGAATAAAAACAGAAAGGCAGCGAACTTCTTCTACCCAGGAGGGTGTGTAACCATATATTCCACTTTCCACTTCTACATGAGGGGAGAATTGGCAACAGAAGGCAAGCTGCTATTAGGAACTGTTTGAAGAAAGCATGATTGGGATGATTGGGAGTCCAGACACTGCCTGTGCCTGCAGTTCAGTAAAATGTTTCAAAGGTGATTATTCATTAGAAAGTGAATATTCCACTGATTTTTAAATTGCAAAGGAAATTAAACACTGCATAAATTAGAACTATACTCATAAAACTCTTCAAAATATAAGCATTTCAATAATCCTAAAATTAAACATAATTTTTCTAAATGCCTTATTCCTAACCATTTCATTTTGCCATACACAATGAGATTCAAGACTGCCCAAAAGTAACTCAAAATATGTTTTAAAAATGAATACAAATATATACACATAAAAGCATAAATAAATACAAAGTAATATGTAAACACACATGCACACACACACCCCAAACCAAGAAAACGCATGTAGGAATTCAAACTGACAATGTCATGCTCAGGTACTCTAATTCAGAAATTGGTGCTAAATTTATAAGTAAGGTTACTGAACCTACCTTCAAAGGTGGTATACCTTGGGTCAAATTCAATGATTCCCTCTGCATTATCACTTTTCATTATGATGATTCGGACAATGGAGATGTTTCCTATTTCAGGAGGTTGGTCTATTTGAAGTCCATTTTCTTGGATGGTAAAATCATACCCTCTTGCAAAGTCATAAAAAATAAAATAAAATAAACTGAGTACATAATTGCTTAGCATGAATTGAAGAAGGGTCCTACTAGCTCCTGTAATTGAGTCTTATGAAGCTCAACACGAAAATACTTTTCTTTTCTGAAATGATGTTTGAAATAGATTTCTGCACTGCTCTCAGTTATTACTGCCTGGATAAAATAACAACTAATATACTGTCACTAAACGTAGGCCATGGGAAGATAATAAAATTATAAGGAAATTGGGAAGAAGTTGGAGAATGAACTTTTAGGGCTAGGAAGGTACCGCTGAACACACACTAAACCACTTGAGTTCTTCCTTCAATTTCCAAATTCTACCTAGTATTTTTAACCTACCTAGCTTTGAAAGCTCATTAATGTGATTATATATAAGGCAAAATTAGAAAACTGGGCATTAAAATATTAAAATAAACTGTTAGCAATAGTCCGAGAAGGATTATGGCTTAGCTGCTTAACATAACTTAATATCAAGGCAATAAGTTTTCTAGAAACTAGGAAAATTGGGTTTATACTATCCTTTTTCAGATCAAAGTAAGCCTGGAAATGCATCTGGAAGAAAAACATTACTTCCTTAGAATTAGGCTTAAGTAGGAATTGGGTTTTTTTAAGGATAGTAATGGGACAAATGCTTCAAGCCCTACTTAGTCAAAAACACAGATATAATATCACACATAATGTGCTATGCTTATCAAAGTTCACTCAATTAATTAAAACTGACCAGCGCATGTTTTAATACATCTACTATGAGGACAGATTCATTCCCATCATCAAACACAGACTCATTTCTGGAAACTGAAGATTTGAAGGGTATGTCAGCTTACAGCTAATTCTTCCCAGGGGAATGATATACATTCTGCCTCCTTCTGGGAAATATTTTAGTTAGAAGAAAGCTTTAAAGACTGGCATTAATATCGCCAATGCAAAAACATTTTCACTGCACGCACAAGTGAACTTCCTCTAAGAACTGTCTAAATGCAAACATGATTCCAGCTGAAGGTTACGCGTGAGCGAGAGGTGTCCAGGTGCTCCTTACGCCACTCAAGCTCTGAGTGTTTCATCCATTTCATCATGTAACACGTGTCCCCACCCTGTTAAGCAAGTCGCTCCCGCTAAATCAGAGAACAAGAGAGCCTCAACAGGGTTAATTCTTGATCTTCACTGAATCCCTGGTACACTACCCACCAACTATCTCTGACTCAAAAATTCCCCTTTAAAAACGCCTTTGGGCAAATATCTACCTCATTTATCCACAAAGAAGACAACACAGTCTTCAGAGATACCAAGGAAAGAAATCTCTCAGTCCAGCCCGCTCCATGGTGTACAGACAAGAGACAGAGGAACCAAAATCAGCCCCACCAGCTGACCTTTGACCTAGAGAACAGCTCCTCTCTTTTCTCACCAATTACTACCAGCTTACAACGTGTTTAATTCTCTTGCTTACGCAGAGTGACTTCACACAATGAAAACGCATACTTTCAGGAGAAAAAAATTATATTTTACAACGTGGTATAATTAACACCCTTTGCCACCACGTCCTATTCCAGTGTCATATGAATGTGAGAAAAAGCTGGGGTAGACCATCTTAGAGCTTAGAATTAATCACTGCACGGCCCAGCTCTCACTCATCCTTTCTCTCTTTTTCCTATTTTTACCTTCCCAGGAGTTCCACCTCCGTCATCACAAGGGAAAATTCCTCAGGACCTTCAGGAAGGCTGTCATCAAGGATTTCAATGTGCACGCTTTTCACCGTCTCTCTGGCTTCAAAGAGGAGCTGCACGGGTGGAGGCAGGAAGTCCACGCCGACCTCAGCCGTCCCGCTCACAGCCTCCAAGCAGAGCCTCACACGGCCCAAAGACCCACCCGATCGGGTGACTGTGAGGTTAACCTGCGCGAGAAGCAGTGTTTTTTTCATTTGGTTTGGGTGAGTACTCTACCAGGCCAGACTTAATTTTGAGCGTCTCTAATTTTACTTTCCAGGATTATCTGGAAGTTCTATGCAAATTGATAAAAAAAGTATATAAAGTCGACATTAAAATGACAGCAGGAGCACATGAAATCAGCCGTGAAGACTTGAGAATGTAACGTAGAAACGCATTTTAAAGATCGCTCGTGATACAAAAGATAAAAAGTGACATCCACGGCTTTAAGCATTTCACGCGCTACCTTTTGTACTTCCTCCGCCACTCGCAGCTGCTCTTGCGAAAAGGCGAACCGGCCATAGGGAAAGTCACTAGCCACCACGGTGATGTTGGCGGTGGTGCTAGACTCGCTCAACACCCCGCCCTCGCTGACCCCAGTGAGCTGAAACTCATAGAAACGCTTTTCCTCGGGAAGGTCATCGTTCAAAGCCTAGAGATGGACAGAAAGAGCCATTCGCAGCAGAATCTGAACATTTCAAGAAAAATATATATCACATAAGCAATGACAACAAGCTGTGATATTAAGCCTACCCCCCAACCACACACGCACACTGACAGCAAAGGGCGTGACAGCAATCAGTAACCGCGATACCTGTATCACTACAATGGCCGCAGACTGTCCATCTCGCATCGTCAGCTTTCCTGATGTTTCAGCAAACTCCTCCAAGGAAGGAGGGACTATCCTCCAGGACACTGTGACCTCCCCAGAAATCGCTGGGCCACGAAAAAGGCTACAACAATGTAACATGTATATTTCAATACATTTGTATTGAAAGAGTTTTTCTGAGATATTTGCTGTGTCCTTCAACAATAAAAAATTTTCATTTATTTCCAGAACATTATGCATTTTTTTAAAGCCTGGTATTAGAGTACAGTTCATTTATACTGTTGTATTAGTTTCAGCTGTAAAGTGAATCAGTTATGTATGTACTATATCCACTCTTTTTTAGATTCTTTTCCCACATATGTCATTACAGAGTATGGAGTCGAGTTCCCTGTGTTATACGGTAGGTTCTTGTTAGTTATCTATTCTACATATCAAAGTAAAGTTAAAGCGTTAGTTGTTCAATCCTGTCCTACTCTTCGTGACCCCATGGACTGTAGACCGCCATGCTCCTCTGTCCAAGGGATTCTCCAGGCAAGAACACTGGAGTGGGTTGCCATTCCCTTCTCCCAAGGATCTTCTAGACCCAGGGATCAAACCCAGGTCTCCCACACTGCAGGGAGATTCTTTACCATCTGAGCCACTGGCGAAGCCCCATTTTACATATAGTAGTGGGTATATATCAATCCCAATCTCCCAATTCATCCCTCCCCCACCCTACCCTCTGGTAATCATAAAGTTTTGTTTTCTGCATCTGTGGGTCTATTTCCATTCTATAGATACGTTCATTTGTAAAGCGATAGCATATGATATTTGCGTTTCTCTGCCTGACTTAGTTCATTCAGTACCACAAATCTCTAGATCCATACATGTTGTTGCAACTGGCATTATCTTATGAACATTCAGTTCAGTTCAGTCGCTCAGTCGTGTCCGACTCTTTGCGACCCCATGAATCCCAGCACGCCAGGCTTCCCTATCCATCACCAACTCTGAGTTCACTCAGACTCACATTCTTTGCATTTAAATACCCTTATCTATCAGCTATAAAACAAATGAAAGTCAGATAATCCCAAGACAACACCCAAAATACTGAGCTTGTGTAAATCTGCTTGACGAGAATACTGGCAAAAGCTGAACACTAAAAGTAAAAGGTTGAAAGGAATTAAAAAAAAAATGTATGTAGAGATTCTTCACGTACTACACAAAGTACAAAGCTCAAATAGACCAAAGAATAGGAAACACTCCATACATGCAATACTACTGGAAAAACAACCAAAAAGATAAAAGTTTTAACATAAATCCAGCTACTTTATTGATGGTTGCTATTTCACCCCTCATGAGAGAATTTATAACAAACAAAATTGCCTGTGATCATAATGTGGTTGTTGTTTTGTTTAGTTGCTGATTTGTATCCATATTTTTTGAGATCCCTTGGATATAGCCCACCAGGCTCCTCTGTTTGTGGGATTTTCCAGGCAAGAATATTGGAGTGGGTTGACATTTCCTTCTCCAGAGGATCTTCCCAACCCAGGGATCTAACCTGCATCTCCTGTGTCTCTTGCATTAGCATGCAGGATTCTTTACCACTGCACCAGCTGGGAATATCTTAGTTATATAACAGGCCCTAATTTTAGAACATCTTAAAATCTTTGATTCAGATGATTTTTTAAGGAATGATTCTGTACAGATATCATTGCTCAGATACAAAAGTAGCTCCTATTTTATGGCGTAAGTGACAAAACAGGGCTGAGAGCTAGACGCTGCTGAGATCTCTCGATGTTGCTCAATGTGCTTTCCTTGTCATGGGCTCTGCAAATCATCTAAAAACCACAAACTTCAGATTTAACATCGAGACAGGTCAAAACATACCTTTAGTGTTTATCAAAAATGTGCTCTTGCCACAAGATTGTACCAGTTTATAAGAAGAATATGTCTGCACTGAGAACAATGTATTTAGGGCACAAAAATGCTAATTAAATGCAACTTCAAAATTCTCACCTAGGCAATAAAAATCATGACGCCCTTACCTGATGATGGCAGTACCATTATATTTTGCTGAGGGTTCTCCAATGAGGACATGCCTAGATGATGGAGCTATCCCAACTTCTCCAGATGCTCCCTTATCTCCTCGAATGATTATTGATGCACTACCTGAGTTCAAGATGATATATAATATCGCTCATGTAGAAAACACATGTATTCACTTAATACACGCCTGGCAAAGTTTTAAGGGATTTACATATACAAATCCTGTGAGTTAATCTTCATAATAAGCATATAAGTTAGGTACTAATATCATCCTCATTTTACCAATGAAGACATGTAAACGCAGAGGGGCACTGGAGACACTACGGCAAATGACTTGCCCACGATCACATTTTAATAAAAAGGATAAAGTGGGCAGTACTTCCAATACCACTCCCATGACAAGCAAGTATGGGACTGCATTCTACCCTATGCATTAATCCACTTCTACAGTAACCATTCTGCAGTTCACTATAATTGGCTATGTGGCTATATCTGTTAGCTATGTAGCAAAAGCAAGGATTCTTGGGGACCGATTTTTTTGTTTTAATTTTCTGACAATCATTTGCTTCTAAGTGTTTATAAAATGTGTCAAGTATTCCTATGAAAATGGAAATAAAAATCATACCAAGTAATTTGAGTGTTCATATCATAATCTGGTAGTAACTTAAATGAGCTTGTTTCCAGAAGCAGACATTAGAGTTTCAAGAAACAAAGGACTGGATTATCACACTATCACTTTCTGTGGCAATGGATTAATAGCACCAACAGTGGTTTGTCAAGTGTAAGTATGTCACAGTTAGGAATACATTATGAATTTTTTTATATTAACAAATGATTTACCTTGATCCACTGGTATACTCTTGTTCTTGCATCTAATTAGTCCATACAAACATCAACTCTGCTGTGTAACACAATGTAAATAACTGAGCTAACTGACTTAAGATTTATGTAAGAATATAATGCAAAGATATGATTGACTCAAATGCCTAAAGGAAAGTACTCTGGATAAAAATGCAAAAAGATTAACTACCCTAGGTGACATCTGGGGTGACAGTATATGATACTCTCTACAATTCTAAGAATTTCCTTGGCCACGGATTCTGCTTCTTTGGCCACAAACCCTTGCACAGGATGAAGTTCTTAATTTCAAAAAAGGATATGCAACAGGAACTAAGCTTTCATATCAACGTTGCTGTGCCATTTCTTATGGGCATTACATAATGAAACCATTTTAGCACCATTAATCCTCTTTCTTCAGATGTAAGAAACAAATTTTCACATGGACCATAGGCAAATGAGAACTATGATACCTGTTTCTGAAATGCTGAAATATCTAAGTAGTTATTTTATGATGAAAACAGGTATAGATAGGCTGAAAGAGACATAAATAACAGGCTAAGTTTTAAAACAAATTTTTTACAAAAGTAACGGTGGTCATTTTAAGTATGTGTAGAAAATACAGATACTCAAAAACCACTATCAACATTTCAAGTAAATAATTACTAATGTTTATGACATGCACATGAAAAAGTGGGATTATACTTAACATGTTATAAAGCCAGTTTTATGAACGTAAAAATTATCCATGTAATTAAATGTTCTTAATTTTCATGCAAGTAAGGCTTTTTCTGCCACATTTTTTGAATACCTGCAGAGTATTCTGTTAAATTTAACCAGTCCCCTGCTGTTGGGTCCTTTAGGAAGCTTTCATATTTTACTTTATGAATACTACTAAGGTAAACATCTTTTTTTAAAATAAATCACACAGCTAAGTAGTATGAAAACCCTGGCATGTGACCCTATCAATACTGCGTATTATAATTTTAGCTTTAAAAAGTCCTTAGCTGTCATACAAGTAGGAAATAACATCCTCATGTTTTAACAGACATTTTATGAATTATAAAAACAAACACCATCATTGTAACTACTGATTATTTGGTCACATTTTTCCGAAAAACTACTTTTTAATTTTCAAAAATGTCGCTCTCTCTCACCTTTTACTGGAGATATTTCTACCTCATCAACTGAGAGCAGCTGAATGGTGAAACGCCTGTCCTCCTCCAGTGTGGCGTCCTGAAGTGTGTGCAGCACAATGGTCTTCTGGGACTCGGTCTACACCAAATGAGAGGAGAACACATGTTTTCAGAGTGGCTGAAAATTTTGAATGTTCTCATCAGCAGAATGACATTTAAGTTCATAAGCATTTTTTTAAAGATACCCTTTCTTTAAACCCTTTAGAATTATGGGTTTCTTCCAGAGATAATTATTACATAGAAATTAGCTCTGAGCAAAAATCCCATTAAAATTCTTAACAGGAAGAAGGGGAAAATTTTTAACACAACTTTCAAATTTACTGAAAATGTTCAACCACTGAGAGTTGAATCACTTGAGTTAAATGGCCACAGCATGATATAAATAAATCACAGTGAGAGGTTTAATACTTATAAGGGTTATCTGCCTACTACCCCTTTTTGCTACTTGCTTTCTACCCACTCCTGCTTCCTTCCTATTCCTTCCGCAGGTGTCGATCTCAAGAGAGCTCATATTATTCTTTCCCTCTCTGGTCTTACACTTAGCTCAGTAATTTCTTGAAACATATGGTAAGTTTTCAGTACAGACTGGAAGAGAAAGAACAAGGAAAAGCAAACACACAGAAGACAACAAGCTTAATACTTTGCGATGTAACCATGACAGAAATCATTTTTATCTTTAAGGTCTCCTCCGATGCTGACTGAAAAAAGTCCAATTTTTCCCATGCATCACTGAATAATTTTCCACAGTTTGAATTCTGCTGTTTATTTCTTCTTATCTCAGTATTGCAGGCTTCCCTGGTGGCTCAGTGGTAAAGAAGTCGCCTGCCAGTGCAGGAGATGCAGATTCGATCCCTGGGTTGTAAAGATCCCCTGGAGAAGGGAATGGCAACCCACTCCAGTATTCTTGAGTGGAAAATCCCATGGACAGAGGAGCTTGGGGGGCTACCGTCCAAGGGGCGGCAAAAGATTCAAACATGACTTAGAGACTAAACAATAAGAATCTTAGTTCTGTAATCATCTTTTCTTGGAGATTTTTACATATTAAAAGTATTATTTTAATTGCTTCACTCTAGCTGCTCTTCAGAGTTCCTTTTTTCTATTTTATAGTATCTATACTTCTTAAAAATCTTATATAAGAGCTGCTAGGAAAATGCATAGTTCCTGCCCCAGACAGGAGTGCACTCATGGGAAATCTAAACTAAAATCTAAATCTAAACTTCCTAGAATACAGTAAACCACCCTCACCCCTCTACTTTGCACACACTGTCAACTAGCTGAACTGTGTGCCTAGCTACACGGCCATTTGTTAGAGTGGAGATATAGGTATGTCAGAGCTGAATATCCAAGAACAACAAAGCTGTTATGCAGAATTAAACGAAACACACCAGGTTGCGAAGCAAAGAACAAGATGGAGGGAGTCAAATCCAGGGTCACCCACAAGCTTATCCCTCCTGGTGTTCAGTACTCTGAACAAGGATGGCCTTATTCCCTGGGGGAAAGATCAGACTATTTGCCACTTTGGCATGAATATCCTGCTAACATCAGACAACCTTTCTAATCATCTGGGAAGCAGATCTAGTGATTAGAATCTGGTAACTGAAAACTGACTGCTCATTATTACTATGTGACATCTCCAAAGAAATTTCAAAGTAATCTCTAAATTCTTCTCATGCCAAGTGAGGATTTTACAGAGGGCTAGGGCATGTAACTGAGAAGTCTCCTGGGCCATCACACATCAGAATCTTAAGACGTGAGTGGTTGAAACATCTGTGACATCTGACGTGGGATCACTAATTCCATTAGAGAAACCAATACCTCAAAAAAGGTGGCAGAATGTCCCAAGTGGCAGATGGATTGCCAGAGGGCATCACTGACTCCATGGACTATACATTCCATGGAATTCTCCAGGCCAAAATACTGGAGTGGGTAGCCATTCCCTTCTCCCTTCCCAACCCAGGGATCAAACCCTGGTCTCCCACACTGCAGATGGATTCTTTACTAGCTGAGCCACCAGGGAAGCCCAAACACCAATTAGAAAATTGAAAGAAAAAAAAAAGTATTTGCTTCTGTATTGCTTGGTGTTGAAAGCTCTCATAAAAGGCCACTAGACTAAAAAAAAAAATAATAATACTATGCTTCATTGGAATTATCTTATCTTTAAATGTATGGTCAGTTTTCTTTTAGAAAACTACCTTGGGGACCTTCTACTCTTTTTTTATTTTGTTTACAGAAATTCATCTGCTTAGACTTTCTACATCTACTATATATCTATTAGAATCAATTTCATATAGGCGTTTACATTTATTTGTCTAGATCTATACAAAGTAACAGAGAAGGCAATGGCACCCACTCCAGTACTCTTGCCTAGAAAATCCCACGGATGGAGGAGCCTGGGGGGCTGCAGTCCATGGGGTCACTAAGAGTCAGACATGACTGAGCAACTTCACTTTCACGCATTGGAGAAGGAAATGGTAACCCACTCCAGTGTTCTTGCCTGGAGAATCCCAGGGACAGTGGAGCCTGGTGGGCTGCCATCTATGGGGTCGCACAGAGTCAGACACAACTGAAGCGATTTAGCAGCAGCAACAGCATACAAAGTAATCTCTTAAAATTTTATGCTTTCTCTTTTAACAGTTCTTTCTTACTTGGTCTTATCCTGTGAGACTACTTTTTGTTGCTTTTTAAAAAACGTATCCACCAATTCTACAGTTTTTCTGGGTTTTAACTAATTCCTTTTTGTTTTCATTTTT
Organism: Cephalophus harveyi; assembly: GCA_006410635.1. Taxonomy (NCBI): domain Eukaryota; kingdom Metazoa; phylum Chordata; class Mammalia; order Artiodactyla; family Bovidae; genus Cephalophus; species Cephalophus harveyi. The sequence goes on from SJYT01002022.1 coordinate 167,787, forward strand.
ATGCACTTAGGAATGATTTATGCGAACGTGAAAGTAAAAACCATGAAAGACTGATAAATCCAGACTCCCCAGTTTCTTTAGTCTACTTGTCTATCCCAAAGCCAATCATACCGAATTTACCTTTGATACATACTATCTTAAATTTAGTTGGGGAAGGCCAGCCTCCATCCTTCTTTGTGAGCTTCTTGCTATTCTTGGTCTTTTAAATCTCCATAAAGGTTTAAGAATCAGCCTGTCAATTCTCTTTCACTTTGCCATCCCTCCTTCCAGGACAAAAGACCTCAGAGTCTGGCTGATAACTACTAGTTGGCTCTAGTTAGAATGGATTCACTGAAACCCTGTGCTCAGATTAACTGGGAGGAAGGTACAGCCAGGATTCCTTCCAAGAGGCTCTGTGTTTCATGTTTTAGATCCAAAAGTTCTACGGGTAAGAAGACATCATGGATCCTTTTAAGCAGGAGATGGCAAAACATGATCTTCCTTTCAGAATGACAGGAGGAGAAAGGGACAAGAAAGCACGAGATGGTTGGATGGCATCATCAACTCAAGAGACATGAGTTTGAGCAAACTCTGGGAGATGGTGAAAGACAGGGAAACCTGGCGTGCTGCTGTGCATGGGGTCACACAGAATCGGACACGACTGACCGACTGAATGAAAAAAATAAATAAGAGGCACAGATAACGGGCAGAAAAAAGATCTGGAATGGGACCATCAGTTAAAAGATTACCCAAGGAGAGATGATGGAGGCATCGACTGTCAACAACCATGACAGAGTAGGAGGAACAGAAAGGGTATTTAAAAGGGAAAACTGACCAATCTCGGTTGTCAAATATTTGCAAGAGTTACAGGACAGGTGGAGATGGGGATGACCGCTGGATGTCCGGCTTGCTTGACTGGTTTTGCCCTCAATCAGGGGAGGCAATGTGGACAGCAGAGTAGTTTTAATGGTTGGATGTAGGCAGTGTCAAAACTAAATTTGATTTCAGACATTTAGGGGTATGTATGTGTGTGTGATTTTCCCACAGTGCATGTGATTTCAAAAAATTCCAGACATAGTGAATACTGTTAATATCAAATGAATTTATAAGCAATACCATGGAAAAGAACATCAAAGACAAATTAAAGAAAAACTGCAGGCATCCTGACAATGACTATACCTCATCAAAATGAAGCGTCCCACTTAAAGGGCTGAGGTCATCCTTAGCCATCTCATCTATGGTCCACTGAAGTCGGACAGCTCCTTTACCTCCTGGGGACCGGACAACTGTCAATGTCACGTATGAATCAGGGTCATCAGACAAAAGGGATTCATCTACCATTACCTGAAAAAGAGAAAATCAACCACAATTTCTGAATCTAGAGTTTTATTTGTGGCATGTTATAATACAATCACGTGGCAGAAAAAAAAAAAAAAATGCTTCACCAAATCCCATTCTCTTTTTATCCTAGACACTCAGCTACTTGGCATTTCCTAACCTCTTTTGCAATTAGGTGGAGATTGTTACTGAATATCTGGCCCAAAAAATATAGGCAGAGCCTGCTAGTCATAGTCTGGCCATCAGTTTCCCACACAATTTCCATATTCCCTCTGTCTCCATTTGCTGGGTGACTGGAGGAGGCAGAGTCACAGATGGAGAGTCTAGTGCCTGAGATGCCAGTAGGAGAAGAGGTATTCACAAGACCCAACTTGGAAGAGCAACATGGGACTTTGGCATAAAGAAGAAATAAACTATTAAGGAACTGAGATTTGGGGATTCTTATGGCAGTAAGACTCCCCACATAATACAGACCTAATTACATATATTGACTCTGTGAAGCAAAGTCCAAACTGAGCCTATTCCATGCATTTGCTGTGTAAATACAAAAATATGGCACAACACCTTCAATTTTCAAGAAAGACACCTATTTGTTTTTTTTTTTTTTTAAAATGACATTTTGCATTGGTGACAAGAGTAGAGATTTGGAGCCAAATGATATTTATTGGGACTTCCCCAATGGCTCAGACAGTAAAGCGTCTACCTATAATGTGAGACCCGGGTTTGATCCTTGTGTCAGGAAGATCCCCTGGAGAAGGAAATGGCAACCCACTCCAGTACTGTTGCCTGGAAAATCCCATGGATGGAGGAACCTTCTTACACATACTATGGGTCTCCCCAGTGGCTCAGACAGTATAGAATCTGCCTGCAGGAGACCCAGATTCAATCCCTGGATTCAGAAGAGCCCCTGGAGAAGGGAATGGCTACCCACTCCAGTATTCTTCCTTGGAGGATTCCATGGACAGAGGAGCCTGGTGGGCTACAGTCCATGGGGTTGTGAAAAGTCAGACACGACTGAGCAACTAACATTTTCACCTTACCTTATTTAAGCCTCACAAAAACTAAGAAGTCTGAGAGCCAAAGATATACATATATTTGGAGAAAAGGAATCTGGGATTTAGTTCTGATAATTTGATTCCACACTGACTGTTGTTCATACCAGTCCTCAGAGACCAAAAATATCAAATAAGAGAGAGTTAAGTGAGTAAGGAAAAAAATCCATTATTAACAAACTGCATGTATAAGTCCTTTTTGTTTCTATAAATAGTAACATTCTAGTTTCAGCTTCACAAGTGTATTTCCATAAGTCTCTGCTTTACCCAGGGCTTTGGTATATTTAGCACATTGTCCCCAGAGCAGCTTATTAATTTTGACAGATTAATACCAATAATCGTGTCTCAGGGTTTTTCAGTTCTGAATCTAATCAGTATCACCAAATAATGCTATCAGAATATTCACTATGTGCACAAAATACTGTATCTTATAGATACACGTTAAAGTATAAATTCCATGTTATCAAGAGCGTCTGGCTGAAAAAAAAGATAAGATATAAGGAAAGGAGCCACAAAGGGTGAGCAACAAGCTACTGCTATTATTATCAACAGGCAAAATAGCAATTGACACCTATTGAGGGTAAAGCCCAATTATATATGCTTTACACATAACAACTCACTCCTCACAACAAGAGTTTGGGCACCTTAGATCCTACTTTTAGATGATAAGACAAGTTGGAAATCTGAGGCTATTACAGCAAGACAGTAGTTCTCAGATCAAGGGTACACTAAGGTTTTTGCAGTAAACTTTACAACTGCTGCTAAAATAAAATGAATAAATAAGACATTTTTTATGAATAATAGTGGAACTCTTCATTTTCTCAAAAAGTGAGAGAAACTCGTAAATACACTCCCCAACAGCTAAGTCCAAAAGTGTGATAAAGTGAAAAGTAAAAACATTATTATAAGGTTTCATCAACTGGAGGCTGGAGGACTTAAACCCTGAACATTTATAATCTAACCTCGGAAGCTAATAGAGAATACATTTTTAGCACACTGCATATATTTTATAAAAATAAATTGCATATTCATATATACTATTACTCTGCATATATGCAAAGAAGGCCTGGATGGAAATATAATCAAATACTAATGATATCTACCTTAGAGCAGTAATATTATGGCTATTTTTTTCTTTATACTTTTTGTATGTCCCAGACTTCTTAGGCTGCCTGCAAAACCCTCACGGATACTCTCGTGTGAATCTTCCACCCTTTACAAAACACTTACTTCCACTCATTCCTTTCTCAAGGAAGAGTATCATGAGACTACAGCAGCAGAAGTACTCTGTTCTTTTATAGTTTCCATTTTCTTATGAAGTTGAAATTTCAATGATCAAATAATTAGGCAGCTATTAGTGTCTATCTAAATTGTGGTGCAAGCCGTAGTTCTAGCCTTGCAGCCAAAGAACAGTAAAGATAATAAGCATTAGAACTATTTGCTATTATTTACAATGATCTAAGGTGAATTACTGATTATCTATAAGTGACAAAATAAAGGGAATGGTGACACAGGAGCCAGAAAAGTTGCTGTACATAAAGATTATCTAAAGATTCACATGGCTGTTTCATCTTGAAACCTCCTGTGAAAGATAAAGTCATAGTAATTATGATGCAATCATTATGTCAATAATTATGATACACTTTATTTTATATTTAAGGTGCAGAGATAATTTAGTACTAGTCAAAGCTTTTCTCTCTCAGGGGCTGAACCAACAATAATTGGGCTCACTCTTGTAGGTCTTGAAAGCAGGCAGTCAAGGGGAAGTAAGAGGGGAGAGAGAAGAAATGCAAGGAAACACATGAGTCAGGGGTGATTGTAGTGTTTTGTTCAATATAAATCAAGATAGAAGACCCAAGAGGTGAGGAATATAAATCTCTCCCCAGCCAAACCATCCTGGGGTCAGAATGTAACAGAATCTTTCCTTGTAACAAGGATGGCAGTCTGGTAGCAGAGCAGGTAGAGAACAGAATATCTAGACCAAAGTACCTCGTGGTCTGTCACACCCAATAATGGAAATGTGTTCTCCTTTTTAACTGCTTAATACTAAGAGCTCTCATTACTATGAAACTGCCTAGGTTAGAGGACTGGCCCCTAATTCAACAGTCAACTCAAAGGAGCCTTGAGAAAAGAAGCTTTAAGTAAAGAGTAATGAAATCTAGAAAAAAAGAAAATTACCTTTCTACTATAAATGAAATGAAAAATGAGCCTAGAGGAAAGCACCCCGCACCCCCTGATATATTTCACTTACAGTCTTTTCTTCAAATCCAAATACTCCAAATGGAGAGTCATTTTGTGGAATAACAACAGTTACCACAACATCATCGCCAAGTCTGCCACCTCCAGCCACCTTGATTAAGGAAATACTGAACATCTCCATGAGCTCAAATTCATCATCATCAATTATGGTGATTTCTATCACTGCTGTAACCTATAAAAGAAAAGAAGGAAGAAAGGAAAGAGGGAGGGAGAGAAAGAAGGAGGGGGAGAGGCAGGAAGGGTAGAATGTGATACTAATTTTTGATGGCAAACATTTTTAGTTGCAATTTAGAAACACAGTACCAAAGAAAAAAGCAGGCATTTTTACCTGTTGTGTTCATAATATTATTTTAAAGTCATATATTTATAGTATTTCAAACCCAAAAGGTTTCAGTTCACTGTTTCCAAAATAAAGGAAATTATATACATAATAAAATATAGCTACAGATTCAAAAAAACTATGAAGTTTTATTCTTGAACAAAACCTATTTTAAATGTCATGCAGGTTCAAATAGCCATTGCACAAACATAAATTTTAGTATATTTAGTATTAATATGACCTGATATAAAACTGTACCTCATAAATTATTACTATCTTCTGCAACTAAAGTAAATCCCTTTGGTTTCAAATTATTGTTCCTGCAATATAGGGAAAAAGACAAGAAGGAGAAAATCCAAATCTGTTATTAGAAGTTTGTGATTAGGGGTTTATTCATCTGTCTGGCTCTATGTTAAAAGTTTTTATAACTTATAATTTGATCCAGCTTGTAATATAACTATTGGTCACAAAAATATTCCAGCTGTATGTCCATATTTAAAATCCTTTTTTGTATCCCAGAGGGAAATGGCATAGGCATTTATCAAGAAATGGTTCGCCTACCTAAAACCACCATTTAATATAATGACAAAGAAAATGAAAAACCTGGATGTCATACTCAGGGAAACAGAAACCTGAACAAAATCAGAGGCTAAAATATAAGCTGATCAAAATGCCTGCACCTCGTCAATACTGTGGAACACAGAATACTTGCTCTACAGGAGGTTAAATTTAAGAACAATGATGATCCGAACGATGCTAAATGATGGGACTTTAACTTTTTGAAAAGAATAAGCTACTGATAATATAAAGTTAGGTCACCTCAACAAAAGTCAATTTGTTTCTACTTTTAATGTAAAATCTACATTTCCCTTCCTCTTAGTAGAAAATGTTTTATAGTCCAAAACTGCTAACATCTCATGATTTCAAATATGAACAGCAGATCTTTACGTGTAGGAAACTCTAGATCCGCATGCTTATCTTTCAGCAGTACTTACTATCCCCCAAGGGCAACTAATAAGCTGATGTACACTACGCATATGTGTGTAGGCAAAATCGGACGGCACGTAAATCGATACAGCTCTTTGAAGTTACTAACATTTTCATAATTGTTCACATGCTTTTTCCACTTACTGATTTAAAAATTTATGAAAACATCTTATGCTTACATATTGCAAAATGCCCAGTTCACAAGCTTACAAATCTTAAGGAATATTTTGTAATTTTTAGCACTGGTTGACCCAAATCTAGGATACTGGTTTTTTCCAAGTTTTAACTACTGTGCTCCTGTTCTATCACTTTAGTCTTTTTTAACTGTAAAAAAAAAAAATTGTTGGATAACAATAAATGTACATAATAAATATCTTTAGTAATAAATGTATACAAATCTTCCCGGCCCAGGGATCGAACCTGTGTCTCTTATGCCTCCTGCATTGGCATGTAGGTTCCTGACCTCTAGCGAGATGTGTATAAGAGACAGGTGTATACACATTCTCCTTAGACAAAGGAGAGAAAGAGAATGATCTAATCCATCTGAAGACTAATCTTAATTCAAGTAATCATATGAAACCAATAATCAAAATAACCAGATGAACTTGGGCATTTTATTCATTCAGTCATTAGTTGAAAACAACTAACAACCAACAGAATAGAGGATCTAACCAGACATATACTCAATCCAAATTCAATGCTTCAAAGTTCATTCCAACAATACTCCAGTTCAAAAATAAATATAAAAAATGAATATACTTGTTATTTTTTATCTTTAAATTATAAAATACTCATTTATTATTAAATATTAGGGGCTTCCCTGGTGGCTCAGTGGTAAGGAATCCACCTACTAAACAGGAGATGCTGGAGACATAGCTTCAATCCCTGGGTCTGGAAGATCCCCTGGAGAAGGAAATAACAACCAACTCCAGTATTCTTGCCTGGAAAATTCCACAGACAGAGGAGCCTGGTGGACTATAGTGTTGCAAAGACCCGGACATGACTGAGTGACTGAGCACACAAATATTAGGGTGAGTGGGAGCATTAGAGTGCTTACATCTAATATTTTACAAGTATATTTTTTAAAGATTTTACCTTGAAGAGCATCACTTTTTTATCTTTTGTCTTCATTTTTCCATATTATTATATCATACTCATTGAAGCCTAGACTCACCGGCAAAATGGCAACTTTGACATAAGTTTCTTTTATGTTTTCTTTCATTATTATCATTGTTTCTTGTAGCACATAATCCTCATTCTCAGTGGCTTGATTATTGATATCCAGTAAGAAATTGGGTTTAGCTACCAACTGAATGGCTATGTCTCCAAGCAATCCTTTATCTCGAACAATTTGTAACTGAAGAGCGGTGACGTTCTCTACGAGACAGACGTGCCTCAAGTAAGTAAACTTCTCTAATAGCTGTTGATGCTATTCTAAGCACTTAGGGTGGAGTGTTCTGACTATCTCTTCTAGACAGGTAAAGAAAGACAAACACGTGTCTCTTTCAATTCTGGTTTCCTCGGTGTGTATGCCCAGCAGTGGGATTGCTGAGAGTGGGATGATTTGGAAGAATGGCATTGAAACATGTATAATATCACGTAAGAAATGAATCACCAGTCTAGGTTCGATGCAGGATACAGGCTGCTTGGGGCTGGTGCACTGGAATGACCCAGAGAGATGGTATGGGGAGGGAGGTGGGAGGGGTGTTCAGGATTGGGAACTCATGTAAACCCATAGCAGATTCATGTTGACGTATGGCAAAACCAATACAGTATTGTAAAATAAAATAAAGTAAAATAAAAAAAAGAAAGACAAACAAAGGCAATGTATACTCCCAAGGAATATTTTGTGCTTTTCCCAACCAGTCACCATTGTTGTGCTAAAATCACCATAGACTGCCGGCATTAATTCCCAGTTTTAAACCCTCACTTCTGGGTCTTTCTCACTCTCCTATGCTGCACATGGCATGCCCATTAACAGAAACTGCTGAAAATACTAAGAAAGTGCACACCTGGAGGATGAGCAGAGGGGCTAATGACAAATGCTAAGAAGATTCTTCAAAAATGAAAAATTAAACACACATAGTCATTTAATGACTCATTATTAAAAGAGCAAGTTTGTTCTTAAAGGTGGCTATCACAGAGCTCAAAGTATCTCACAGCACCTATTTCACTTCTTAGATTTTTAAAATTTCATTTACTAAAAAAGAAAAAAAAAAAAAAGGCATGTCAATCTTCCCTACCAGTCTGTGAGTTTTTAATGACCAAATACCATGTCTTTGCTTCCAAAACACGTAGCATGATTTCTGGTACTTACTAGGTGCTATGGTTGCTGAATGGATAAGTGAACAGATCATTTTACTTTAAGGCTACTATTTCTGTTCCCATATATACAGACAAATAAAGACCTATGTGAATAATTACATGTCATTTGTCTCCATCAGAAACACATAGCATGATTTCTGGTACTTACTAGGTGCTATGGTTGCTGAATGGATAAGTGAACAGATCATTTTACTTTAAGGCTACTATTTCTGTTCCCATATATACAGACAAATAAAGACCTATGTGAATAATTACATGTCATTTGTCTCCATCAGCTATTTAAATGAAAGGTCCTTAAAAGATGTCTGTTTCTATTTGAAAATTTTAGAACCTGCAGATAGCATAGTCTTAATACTGAGATGGCCAAAAGATTTGTTCAGATTCTTCTGTACTGTCTTATGAAAAAACCCAAACAAACATTCTGACCAACCCAATACATACATATTTAACCTTTCATTTAAATAAGTCAAATAACCTGTATCTATAAAAATCTATTTATTCTACAATTTATACAAATAGGCAAAGATGTCAACATGAAACTCAAAAGAAACAGGGAAATAGAAACTGATGACTCATACTTCACAGAAAAATATTATTCTAATTATTGCTTTGGGTTTAATAATTAACATCTCAAGTGCCACACGAATTTCCCTGTGCTGTTGATTGTTTTCTATAACTACTGAAAATCTATACAGGAGAAACTGAGCAAGAAAAGAGAACAGATAGATTTAAAATGAAAAATATAAAGTAAAATAAAAACCAAACACTCAATGATTTACTAAAACATTAATATTTCAATTATGACAGTAATATCCCAAAAGTAAAAGTATTTCATACAGTCATATCACTGACTGATGACATGACCAGACAATTTAATAAAGACAAATAAAAAGTAAAAAGGATTATGACCTGTCAAACTGAAAAATATCATATAAAAAGAAATTTATATCCCCAGTAAATATTAAACTATTCAATAAAACTTATGAGAACCTGAAAATATCTAACAAAATTTACCTTTAGGCTCTGCTACTTTAATGAAGAGAGACTCAGCATGCCAGCCAACCAAGCCATAAGGTGAGTCATTGGGCAGAGTGGTTATCACAGACTTGTTTCTTTTCTGATCAATAGTAGCACCTTTTGATGGGTCCTCAACCCCTTCTGTGATAATACGGATGAGTGTTACAATGACAACCTCTGACAATTCTGGTAGATCATCAGCAAGAACAGTCAGAGTAATTGTAGACAGTGCCTGGCCTTCAGAAAATGAAATCTAAAATTTTAAAGAAAGAGGATTTTATTTATATTTTAGTTATCACTGTGCAGGAAGAATATCAAAGGTTAGATTATCTTTTAATACTGACCATATCTTAAATGTGATCCTACAAATCAATCAAACGCCTTTCACATGAGAAAGAGAAGATTTTTAGGAAAAAGAAAAAGTAAACCACTACTAAAACTTAAGCCAATAAATCATGTAGCCAAACTGTCCTGTCCTGGAACCTACATTCTTAATGAAACACTGATTACATACTCTCTCTCTCTCTTTCTGAAAATTTAAGTCCTAGGTACCATATATAAAATCTATAAACATTAAATATCTTCCTCTACAAAATTTTTGCTAGGAATGCTACTTCCCTTGCTTAAACTCTGAATGTATTATGTAACAGTGATTCAGTCAAAATAGAAGTAGAAAGACAGAGATACAAATCAGAGCAGCTCTCTCCTGTGTCGTCATTATCTGAAGATTCAAAACTGAATTTGCTAAAAGGCACCTGAAGTCCTTTCTGATAGGGCTTCTGTCTGTTTCTTGAATGTCATTTCCCTTTGTCCCCCACCTCAGACTTTATTCTCTAGTAATAGGTACACAGGACTTCCCTGGTGGCTCAGACGGTAAGAATCCACCTGCAAGCAGGAGACTCAGGTTCAGTCCCCGAGTCGATAAGTTTCCCTACAGAAGGAAACGGCATCCCAGTCCAGTATTCTTGCTGGGGAAATTCTATGGACAGAGGAGCCTGGCGGGCTAAAGTCCATAGCGTCCCAAAGAGTCAGACAAGACTGAGCAACTAACTCTTACTTACTTACTTATTAATGAAGTGAAGTGAAGTGAAGTCGCTCAGTCGTGTCCGACTCTTTGCGACCCCATGGACTGTAGCCTACCAGGCTCCTCCCTCCATGGGATTCTCCAGGCAAGAGTACTGGAGTGGGTTGCCATTTCCTTCTCCAGGGGATCTTCCCAACCCAGGGATCGAACCTGGGTCTCCTGCACTCCAGGCAGACACTTTAACCTCTGAGCCACCAATAATAGGAATACAAATTATTTACAACTATTTAAATGAGCATTACAAGCCTATTTTGCTAGCACTCATCTCTCCACCTAGAGAAGTCACTTCAGGATATAAACTCAAGAGCTTTATTAATAAAATCAGGAGTAAGAAAACTACTGCCCTTTGGTCAAATCTATTTTTTAGAAATCAAGTTTTACTGGCAAACAGAAAAGCTCATTTGATCACATATTGTCTATTGCTGCTGTTGTGCTGCAAAGGCAAAGCTAACAGCTAGAGAAAAGACCATATAGGCCCTAATGTCTAAAGTATTTACTATCTGACCCTTTACAGAAATTACTCTCCTTTGGATAAAATACTTCTCATCCAAACTACAGCCCACACTTAAAGACACTCTTTTAGGCATTTAAATTAGAAATCATTTTAATTATGCCTACATGAGAAATACTAATTGGGGAAATATAATTCAGAACCTGAGAAATACAACTTTAAGTTTTTGGTAGTTTGAATACATATTCACTGCAACAAAATTTGCCAGAATATTCTTAAGACACTTTGCTCCAATCATCTTTCTAATGATACAGAAATCTAGAAATGATGAACCAGAATAAACACCTGCCCTGTTTAGAGAAAATTCCACGAGAGTTCTTTTAAAAGCACGCTTCAGAGAAACACTTGGGCAAAATACACATGAGTAATCTATGAAACCCAAGACAAGTCAAGGAAACAAGCCATACTCAAATGAGGAACCAAAGGCCCCTTGAACCCTCTCTTTGTGAGTTGCCTACTTCTTTGGCCCATTCCAAGTCCATCCTCAAACTTGTGTCATGAATGTCTACTACCCTCCAACAGTACATCATGTGATACTCTCCCAGACCCCTTCCTGTGACTTATGTACCTATCCCGCAGCTATTGGGAATAACAGCTTGTGTATTTCTCATGGGAACTGTCCTCAGCTGCAGCACACTATTGTACCCAAGCTTATGCCCCAAAAGGCTTCCCAGGTGGCTCGGTGGTAAAGAATTCACCTGCTAATGTAGGAGATGCAGGAGACCCAGGTTTGATCCCTGGGTTGGGAAGATCCCCTGGAGAAGGGAATGGCAACCTACTCCAGTATTATTGCTTGGGAAATCCCATGGACAGAGGAGCTTCGCGAGCTACAGTCCAGGTGGTTGCAGGTAGTTAGATACAACTGAACACACACATATGCCCCCAAACAGAAGGTGATCTGAGACCAAGGATTGTTAAATCAGGGCTGCAGTATCACATCCTCTTCCTCAAGCCGGAAAATAGGAAACTCAGCAACTACTGATCACACAACTCCAGTCTATTTTCCCATACACCTGGCTATTCCACATATACTTGTTCTCTATTTATAGCTTCTATTCTACCCACATCTCAAAACCACATTTCCAGCCCCAGATGCATTGGTTTTATCTTTCTGACAGTGTAATATACCCATAATCTGGCTGACTAGTGTACTGAATTTCAAAAGGGATAGTGTTTTTAAGGATAGTTTTGATATTACAGGGGCAAAAAGGGAGAATCACTACAATAAAACTAACCTTAATGTGTAGCCCTCTCTATGGTGATTAGGAGGAATCCAGTGGTGACATGGTCAAACTCAAATACTTCACCCACAGGGCAGGGTTTGGTCCCATGTATCAAGAGTAACCACAATTTAAAAGTGACTTTCCTATAATGTTTTAAATTACATACCACTCCTGAGGTAGGAAATATATCACTAATACTTCCGTCAGCTTCCCACGCTACGGTTATACGGCCATATGTTCCTTTTAAGCGTTCCACATTCAAGGTTACTAGGCTATCTTGCTCCATTTCTTCCACTTGCTTATATAATGAATTCTGGAAAATACACAGGAAGTCACAGAGAGCTATCTGAAATTATCTAAGCAGACTTTTATTTCATGGTAGCATGCATTTGCAAAATTCACAGTACTAAACAACATATTAAGTAAAAAAAAAACAATAATTTAAAAAATGGTAATGTAGAATGACCATGACTGTACTTTAAAACATGTAAGTTTGAATAAAAGACTAAGTTAAAGTAAATGAAAATGTTAGTTTTATAGCTTTTTTTCCCCAGCTCTATATTTTTAAAATTTTCTTCAATATACATATATCATTTTTATACTCAGAAAGCATGCTCATTTTTATAAACAGTATACACAGCATGTAAGCAGCTTGTAGAACAGCAATGTCATATGGAAGTCAGCAGAACAGAGAAGCCTTCTTCCTCCCCTACATTAAGCTCTGGCAATCCTTCCAGGTGTTTGCTTCCTGATTGTAATAGGTGTTTGGTCTACGTGGTCCGCAAGGTCCCGGCCAAACGTAATGACATCGTGAGAACCCAGGAGCTCCTTTCTGATCATTGACAAATGTCTCCTATCCTTACATTCATATCCTCTGAAACATTTCTTCAGGCTGTGACGTTCCCACAGATGCTGTTCCATTCTTAGCCCATGCTCTTTACAACTGTTTTTCCTGCCACAACGATCCCTCTCCCTCCTGTTAGAACCCCTTACTCCTCAGCTCACCTATACTTCTGAGCCTCTTTCCTTTGTTCCAAACTGATTTCTGCATCTCTCTGACTGGAACTTTCTTTGCCCAAGGCCCGCAACTTCTATTGCGGCCATTTAACAAGCTTTTCCTCAAAATTAATACTGCAAAGAATCTCTTCTTACAATAACCCTGCTTCCTCCATAGGCAATACAGAGAGAATACAAAGACTTTTAAAAATCTTCCCAGTAAGATTTTTCTTGTTTCTTTACTAAATCTGAAAAAAAAACTCCCCCATTAATTTCTCAAATGAAATTAAGAAATTTCATTTAAGCTTATGAAAGCTTCTAGTTAGAATGCTAATTTGAGAAGATATCCAACCCTATGGCAATATTTTACACAGCATCTCAATACACTGTTACAGATGTTACACAGTAATAAAATCCTGCTCAAGGCAATCAAACATTCCTACAGAAAGTGCTTTGATTTTGAAATATGCGTATAATTTCTTCACAAAAGACAATGCTTTAAAAAAAAAATAAAGTAAGAAAATGCCGTTTCAAAAGAGAAGCCTCTCTCTGGTTTTATGCCGTCTATTAACAAGGATTGGTAAAATGAGGATTTAATATAGCCAGAAAACATTCAAGAAATTGTCAGCATCTTCTTAAGTCCCATCTTGGAATGAGGTTGTCCAGACACAAGAGGCCTGTACTGAGGAACTTGACTGAGTGGACTGAAGAAACCTAGGATTCTGTCTATTGGCAAGGATCACACCACAGTGCTTTTACAGCTCTGAAACAATTATGAAACAAATTTCACAAACAGAGGTCTATGATTAGGCAGTTGAGGAACACAATAGACTCCCCAGCTACAGCATGACTTGGGGGGAGAGGATGAAGCTGAGCGGCAGAGCATGTGGCTTCCTGCCCCAGGAGCTACAGCTCCATCCTCCAAACTTGTATAAGACCCTGAGAAGCCCACGGGAGTCTTCTGTTTCCTCTCCCGCACAATGACACGTTCACAGGAAGCACTGACTGTGTGGCAGGCACTGTTCTGGTTCAGGGAAAGCTGCAAAGAAAGTGGTATGCGTGCTCTCATGCTCTTGCATGTATGCGTGGTAAACGGCTTCAGTCATGTCCAACTCTTTGTGACCCCATGGACCGCAGCCTAGCAGGCTCCTCCGTCCATGGGATTCTCCAGGCAAGAATACTGGAGTGGGTTGCCATGCCCTCCTCCAGGGGATCTTCCCGGCCCAGGGATCGAACCTGTGTCTCTTATGCCTCCTGCATTGGCATGTAGGTTCCTGACCTCTAGCGCCACTTGAGGAGTCCCTCATGCTCTTAAATATTAGTGAAAAAAAAAAAAAAACAGACAAACTAGGCTGTTCTAAGTGCCGCAAAGAAGATTAAGGTGAAATAAAAAGCAACAGACTGCTGGTGGGAGTCGCATTTTTCAATCATAAAAGGCCTTTCTGGTAAGATGGCATTTCAGCAGAGAGGAAATAAAGTGAGGGAACAAGTTGAACAGCACGAACACCTGGTGGGGAAGGAGGGTGTCTTCTTTCTTTCTAACCCTCCCACAGCCCATGTCTTACGGTTACTCTGTCCCACACAGCAGCCACTCGCCACATGAAACGGCACCTTTCTTTAAGAATAAAAATGCCCACTGGATTTGAAGACAAAATATGAAAAAAGGGATGTCAAATATTTCCTAAGTAATTCTATGTTGACTACATGTTGAAACAACAGTATTTCAAATATATTGGGTTAAATAAAACATGAAAACCGATTTCACCTGTTTTGGCTTCTAGAAAACTCAGAATTACCCAGGGGCTAATATTACATTTCTGTTGGGCAGAGCTGCCTCAGAGGAAGCTGACCTGCCTTTGGCTTCAAAATGGACAAGCAGGGTAACAGAGTGATCCCTATATACTATGCTATGGAGAAGGCAATGGCAACCCACTCCAATACTCTTGCCTGGAAAATCCCATGGACGGAGAAGCCTGGTAGGCTGCAGTCCATGGGGTCGCTAAGAGTCCGGCACAACTGAGAGACTTCACTTTCACTTTTGACTTTCATGCTTTGGAGAAGGAAATGGCAACCCACTCCAGTGTTCTTGCCTGGAGAATCCCAGGGACAGAGGAGCCTGGTGGGCTGCCGTCTATGGGGTCACACAGAGTCGGACATGACTGAAGCGACTTAGCAGCTTTCCTCGGAAAGAGCATGTCCATATGTACAACACACATGTAATTATAAACATCTCTCTTTCTCTCATAAAGAAGCAACAAAGGCATAAATGGACAGTAATATATTTGCAGGTGATGAGTGTGACAAGACACAGTGTATAGGGTACTTGGAATCTGCTTCACCATTACCCTCTGGGAACAAGGGTAACAGCAGAGCCAAACTCCTGGACTAAGGCCAGCTAGTACCATTTCAAATTCAATCTTACAAAGATCAGTAGCAAAACAAGGTCAAGTCAAGGTGACTCAGGGTCCACTGTGGAAGTCTATACATTTCAATCATCAGTAGAATTCACCTTATAATGCAGAGTAGGTGGTAAAGAGGGAAAGGGAGAAAAAGAGGGGCTTAAGACACTCAAAATATGAATCACTGAGTGCTGATAGCAGCTAAGAAGTAATACCGTGAAAAAACCATTTGCCTTCTAAGTGTGGGATCTTTACCTGAGCAAATCCAACAACTCCATAGGCATCATCATTAGACAGAATAGTTATTTGTACATAACCATTAATACCAATCTCCGCTCCTCCTTTGGGATTTTTAAGCTGAACTCTGAAGGATTCGTCTTCCTCCGGAACTGTATCATCGAGGACATTTACGGCTATTATAGCTTCTTTGTCTCCAGGCTCAAATATCAATTCACCTGAACTAGCATAAGAAGTACATATAAAATAAGTCTACTGCAACAAATTAAAAGCACATAAATGGTAGAGTAATCATAAACTTCTCATAACATTGATTACTACTAAAAGTGTGCAGAAATCATATTTCATTAATAAAATTTTAATCCAAAACATAATTAGTACTAATTAACCTGGAAGAATAGATATTAGAAATACGGATAATAAGCAAACTTCTGGTTTATAAATAGCTTGTATATTTTGTGTATTTTCCATCACTACATAAAGACTTAAAAATGAGTGCCATATAAAATTATGGTGAGATAAAAGACATTCAACATAAAATGTTGGACCTACCTAGGAATAAAGTCAGACTGGCTTGAGACGTAGGCTAGCTCATATATATGTGAGTGGGTGGCTCCTGCAAGAGCAATTAAATTTTTGCTTGAATTAAGTGACATCACTGTAACAAAGGCTGCATCATAAGCAGATGGTGCTTCAAGAATAAAAGAGAAGTGATTCAGCTCTGAATTCCAGCAGTAAAGCGCAGACACAGCTTGGCCAAGAAGAAGTAAGTGGACTGTAGGAAGGAAAGAAAAGGGAACCAGAATGAAAAATGAATGTCAACTCACAGGCTCCCAACACTGGTATAGCAACAAAATTCTCCCACCTACCAAAGCTACATTTAGATTGCTGACGTAACTAAATATGGTACAATTTCTGAAACAACTGGATATAAACAATCATTTAAAAATACTGTGAAACAACCAAGTCAGTCTGATAATGTACCCACAACCCACTTAATTTGTTTAAAAAATCAAAAGCTAATAAAACCCAAATGGATTTTAAACTCTTGCATTCACCCTAATATGTATTTATTGAATAGCACTGAAAGATCCTTTCTAAAGTGAACAAGATCGGTAATTATACCACTGAATGTTTCATTTTTGTATTTTCCTTTCCACAGAATCCATATGAATTTACAATTGACAAATTATAAATAGTCTAAATGTGAGAAAACTTAATTAAACAGCTTAATGCTATATATATAATATAGCAATCCAGATTTATAATTTTATATACAGATACTAGACTACTAATATTAAAATATATTTAATTATTCCCCTCCTTTGGATGTTTACTTTTGTTTTCTGTTTGTCAATAATAACTAGAGACAGGGGTAATCATTTTATTTTCATCTGATAAATTCGTAACGGTGTCCTAAGGATATTAGCAACTTTATGATCTTTGATTATATTCTGTATTCAATAAATGCCAATATATTCAGTATATTCTACCAATGCTTTTCGAAATGCTGGTAGGAAAGCATGCTCTTAATCGTTCAAAGCAATGGCATATAATTATATCTACAACAGTTAGGAGCAGAAGGGGGCTCACTACACTGTATATACCATTTAGCAATCTTCAGACTTAAAACTGGGAAGAAAAGTCAGAAACATGCACAAATTCCAATACCTGGAAAAACACACTGGAATAAGAAGATATCATATAAGATTGACTATGCATTAAAATAGCACAGTTCAGTTCAGTTGCTCAGTCGTGTCCGACTCTTTGCGACCCCATGAATCGCAGCACACCAGGCCTCCCTGTCCATCACCAACTCTCGGAGCTCACTCAGACTCACGGCCATCGGGTCCGTGATGCCATCCAGCCATCTCATCTTCGGTCGTCCCCTTCTCCTCCTGCCCACAATCCCTCCCAGCATCAGAGTCTTTTCCAATGAGTCAACTCTTCGCATGAGGTGGCCAAAGTACTGGAGTTTCAGCTTTAGCATCATTCCTTCCAAAGAAATCCCAGGGCTGATCTCCTTCAGAATGGACTGGTTGGATCTCCTTGCAGTCCAAGGGACTCTCAAGAGTCTTCTCCAACACCACAGTTCAAAAGCATCAATTCTTCGGCACTCAGCCTTCTTCACAGTCCAACTCTCACATCCATACATGACCACAGGAAAAATCATAGCCTTGACTAGATGGACTTTAGTTGGCAAAGTAAATGTCTCTGTTTTTGAATATGCTATCTAGGTTGGTCATAACTTTTCTTCCAAGGAGTAAGCGTCTTCTAATTTCATGGCTGCACACAGAACCAAAAACATGGGTCTTGCTACAGTTGTAGCCAATAGGTGAAAACGGAAAACCCCATATCCTCATTATTAAATATCAAGAAGATCATGTTTATCTATGGTAATTAAATTAAGCTTCCCTGGTGGCTCAGAGGTTAAAGCGTCTGTCTGCAAGGCGGGAGACCCAAGTTCAATCCCTGGGTCAGGAAGATCCCCTGGAGAAGGAAATGGGAACTCACTCCAGTATTCTTGCCTGGAGAATTCCATGGATGGAGGAGCCTGGTAGGTTACAGTCCATGGGGTCACAAAGAGTCGGACATGACTGAGCGACTTCACTTTCTTTCACTATTTCAATTTAGTAAATGTTACATAGTAAAGATCAAGAAAGGTTATTAATAAACTTGCATTTTAAACTCATCAAATATTTTTCATAAAGCTTTGTAAAATGGTACACAGTCAGTAAAGAGCAAACTCCTCAGATGAATCACAACATCTCTCAAGTTTAACTGATTTTATAGTCTAACCAGAATCATAAACTGAAGGGTTCTGAATATCACTGATTATGTAGCTTAACCCTTAGAGATATACCCTATTCAAATCCTTGCAATCTCATTAGAATGACAAGGCAGCAAATAGATAATCAGACATTCAGAGCAGGAAACATACAGGCTCAAATCTACATATATGTATGCAGGGAGTACTTTCTCAGAAAATAGACATGCATATTTGTTCAAGATTATGATATTGGACAGAGAATTTATAAAGGAAAAAAAAATCCTAAATATCTACCTACTCCAGGGAAGAGAATTTTAACTAG
Organism: Cephalophus harveyi; assembly: GCA_006410635.1. Lineage (NCBI taxonomy): Eukaryota > Metazoa > Chordata > Mammalia > Artiodactyla > Bovidae > Cephalophus > Cephalophus harveyi. The sequence continues at coordinate 186,605 of SJYT01002022.1, forward strand.
TACTGATTACAGAATTCTCTTCCATAAGAAAGAAAAAATATCCCAAAGGAAGGCAATTAGATAAGATTATTTAAAAAGTGCATGTGGACAAAGAGAAGTTCCATGACTAAAGCCAACAGGAACTAGAGACTCTCTTGATGAAAGTAAGAGAGGAGAGTGGAAAAGCTTAAAACTCAACATTCAAAAAACTAAGATCATAGCATCCAGTCTCATCACTTCATGGCAAATAGATGGGCAAACAATGGAAACAGTGACAGACTTTATTTTCTTGGGCTCTAAAATCACTGCAGATGGTGACTGCAGCCACGAAATTAAAAGACGCTTGCTCCTTGGAAGAAAAGCTATGACCAAACTAGACAACATATTGAAAAGCAGAGACACTACTTTACTGGCAAAGGTTCGTAGAATCAAAGCTATGGTTTTTCCAGTAGTCATGTATGGATGTGAGAGTTGGACTATAAAGAAAGCTGAGCGCCAAAGAATTGATGCTTTTAAACCATGGTGTTGAGAAGACTCTAGAGAGTCCCTTGGATTGCAAGGAGATCAAACCAGTCAATCCTAGAGGAAATCAGTCCTGAATATTCACTGGAAGGACAGATGCTGAAACTGAAACTCCAATACTTTGGCCACCTGATGCGAAGAACTGACTCATTAGAAAAGACCCTGATGCTGGGAAAGATTGAAGGCAGGAGGAGAAGGGGATGACAGAGGATGAGATGGTTGGATGGCATCACCAACTCAATGGACATGAGTTTGAGCAAGCTCTGGGAGTTGGTGTTGGAAGGGAAAGCCTGGCGTGCTGCAGCCAATGGGGTCGCAAAGGGTCGGACACAACTCAGCAAATGAACTAAGGGCTCATTCTTGGTGTTCACGCCCTTACCTACCCCCGTATCTACTCAACTGTCAGCTCCCACAACTTGTGAGACAGCTTCTGAATTAATCTACTTCTCTGACTTTGACCTGGATCACCTACCGCTTTCCAAGCTCCAACATTCAAGATCTTTGGTCTGAATTGTGATGAGAGCCCCCAGCTTGTCTACTGACTTCTCTTACCAGCCTCTAAGCTTTCTCCCACTGGCAATCCACACTCCATTTTGAAAACACACACACAAACACTCATTCACTCTCACACACAATCTCTGCCTCATTGTCTGTCTTCCTCTTTCTCTCTGCACCCTTCTCTTTTTCATCTCACCGCATTCTCAGAAAGGCTCCCTAATACTTACCAGATAGAAACAATGACCCTTTAAGTCCCTATGGCCTATCTGATTTCATCCTCAGTTACACCCTGGACCACTCTCCCCTCACTGCCACACTGCCGTCTTCCTGGTCCTTTCCCAGACACTGACCATTTTACCCACACTGTTCCTTTGGTCTAGAGCTTGCCTTATGCTCAAATCTTTGTCTCATCAACCCCTACTCATCCTATAAGTAAGTAAGTGTAGTCAGTTGCTCAATCGTGTCCAACTTTTTGGGACCCCATGGACTGTAGCCCATCAGGCTCCTCTGTCCATGGGATTCTCCAGGCAAAAATACTGGAGTGGATCGCCATTTCCTTCTCCAGGGGATCTTCCTGACCCAGGGATCGAACCTGGGTCTTCTGCATCACAGGCAGATGCTTTACCCTCTGAACCACCAGGGAAGCCCTTTAGTTCACAAATAAATGTTTCTTCCTTAAGAAAGCATTCTGGGCATCCCTTAGAAGAGGTCATTCATCTTTGTATTATGCAAGTTATTTTTTTAATGGCATTATCTGTCTGTAGCCAAAAACTTAACTTGTGTGATTATATATAATGGCCCTTCTTCCCTATTAGATGTTAAAACTTCTTCAGGGCAAGAACTATACCTGATTTTGCTTATCCTGTCTTCTCGGGGTTTACCACTGTGCTGGGCACATAATTGGCACTAAGAAATATCTATTAAATAATGAAGGAAAACAGGGAGAAGGGGAAGTCAGGTTTATATGTCTCGGCAGTCTTTGTTATACTCATTCTTCCTCTTTCATTTAAAGAATTCAGTCACTAATCTCTGTCAAGTCATTAACCAGAATAAGTATGTAATCCTCCGAGTCATGGCCCCAATCTAATACTTTTAATAAAATATTTGACACGTTCAAAATAAGAAAGTCTTTGTATATTATTTAATGCATAATTTCAGCTTTCAGGAGATCTATAATAAGCCATTCTAAATAATTACCTATAATCTTTTCATACTTCTGCATCCTCAATCTCAGAAACAAAAGAAATAAAGAGACCTTACAATGGTCCCTTAACAAGCCTCTGGCAGAAATTTTCACAAATTCTTTTAGAAAGTGTGCCTATTCTATTTTTTTTAAGTCTTTAAAGGGAATTCTATAACTTCAATTAAAGGCCCATTCAGGCAGCTCTCTGCATCCTTAAACACATTCATTAGGCAACTATTTTGAATCATAATAAGTAGCTCGAGTAGATGGAGTCAGTCCACTTGAAATCTTGAGGTCTAAGAAAAGTAAAAAAGAAAAAAAGATAAAGGCACAAAATTAAAGGACAAGCAGACAAAAACTAAACAAATACACGATGGAAGATACAGAATTTATTCAGTTAGCCGATTGTTGAGTGAGTGAGAAGAAAGTCAGAGGTGGCTGTCACAGAATAGCTTCACAGACCGACAGGCTGTCAGAGGCTGACAGCGTAAAGGGAAAGTATTTAAGAAAAGTGTGAGCAGAGCGGAGACGGGGGGCTGGCAGCAGACACAGCACTGGTGTGGAGGCAGGAGAATGACAGAAGGGTCCAGAGCGAGGGGAGCACACAGCGTGGACACCTGCGAGGACACGGGGCCGAGGAGCGGGGAGCAGGACCCACGGAAGCTCAGTACAGCCAGGTAAGCATCCACCACGAAAATGAGGTCCACAGGCCCTGAGTCCTGGGCAGTGGCTGCGGTGGCTGAAGGTGACCGTGCCTAAAGGTTCTAACACCTGCCCAACAAAGCAGCGGCTGGGCCCCTAAGAGGAAAGCCCACAGACAGACTCATGCATTTGTGCAAGATTCTCTCCTCTTCTCAACAGCATCTTCTCTGTCGATTTTTAACTCCTGAATTCAACGACCCCCACGGGTCAACAGGTCCTCCTCCTGATGTCCTGATTCAGTCCCTCACCTCTAACCGCCCACTAAGGATTCTCCATTCCCCTGGCCTGGGCGGCTGCGCACAGCACAACATGTCCTACAGAGCGAAGATAGCTGGGAGTCCTAAAACACACCTTGGGTCGTCATCTGCCTTTGAAATGCGTGTGAGGATTTCTCCACCTCAGTAACGTTGTTCAGAGTGAGTCCAGGGACCCCTAAGAGTCCTTGAGACCCTCTAAGAGGTTCTGTGACGGCAAAACAACTTCCCTAATAATACCAAGACGTTGTCTGTCTACTTCACTCACATCCTCTCATGAGGGCCCAGTGGGATCTCCCATAGGGCAGATGACTGATATTACTGCAAAAGGCTAAATTACAGATACAGACATGAGAATCCAGCTATTAAACCAGACAGTAAGGCTATGGCTTTTCCTGTGGTCATGTATGGATGTGAGACTTGGACTGTGAAGAAGGCTGAGTGCTGAAGAATTGATGCTTTTGAACTGTGGTGTTGGAGAAGACTCGAGAGTCCCTTGGACTGCATGGAGATCCAACCAGTCCATTCTGAAGGAGATCAGCCCTGGGATTTCTTTGGAAGGAATGATGCTAAAGCTGAAACTCCAGTACTTTGGCCACCTCATGCGAAGAGTTGACTCATTGGAAAAGACTCTGATGCTGCGAGGGATTAGGGGCAGGAGGAGAAGAGGACGACCGAGGAAGAGATGGCTGGATGGCATCACTGACTTGATGGACGTGAGTCTGAGTGAACTCTGGGAGTTGGTGATGGACAGGGAGGCCTGGCATGCTGCGATTCATGGGGTCGCAAAGAGTCGGACACGACTGAGACTGAACTGAACTGAAAGAGATCTACAAAAACAAAAACAAAAAAAAGCCAGTGCCACTTTTCTTATAAAGGTTTTGTTTTTAAAATTAAAGGGTATACTATTTATGTTGACAGGTAATGAGTTTATTGCTGTCATTTTTCAATGAATATGGAGAAGGGAACAGCTACCCACTCTGGTATTCTGGCCTGGAGAATTCCACGGGCAGTACGGTCAGTCCATGGGGATGCAGAGTCAGACACGACTGAGAGACTTTTACTTTTCACTTTTAAATGAATTAGTATCTTCTACATTTCTCAGTTCTATTTTCTAACATAATATATCAATAAATATAATCCACACAAACCAAAGCTCTTCAGGGTCCTCAAATTTTTTAAGAGGGTGAGAAGTCTCTAAGAACAAAATGTTTAGGAACTGCTGGACTACCCCTGGGCACAGTTCAACCCCCGGGGCCTGACATTCCAGACCTTCTTGCACAGGCTCTAGCCTGCCTGTCCTCAACCCTACCACCACCGATTCTGAGTCCAAGCTTCTGTCCTCTGCACTCCAGCCTCTTCACTGTGCCCTCAGCATCACAGACCCTTCTGCCTTTCTCTTTCACTTCCAACTCTGCCCCTGCCCACAGTACTTCCTACCAGTGCACCCAGGCACAGCTCAAGCTCCCCTCTTGGACCTTTTAACCACTCCAATGCTATATCATTCACACAGCAAACGGTATCGGTACTCTACGTTGAATATTTCTCTTCATACTTTTCTTGATTCTCCAATCAGACATTAAGCCTTTGAAGGTGAGGGATTCTTCACAACTTTAAACACTGACTTACACATGGCTATTTAACAAATGACGCTATTTAATCCATACTGAATCGCTGTGTCTCAGTTTGCAAGTGGGACCCAGATTTATTCAGACTCACCTGCTGAGTCGCTCGTGGTTGGCCTCTAAGTTCCACGGGGCACCTCACAGGAGACACACTGTCCCCTGCGCTCGCCTTCTGAGCTGTTCATACCTGCTCTGGGAAGCAGCCTCCAACCTCACGAGGTCAACTGTCCTGGGCTTCTTCACCTCATGGCCACTAGGTGCCCCTCAGCTCAAGTGCTTTCTTAGCAACTCTGAAAATAATCCTACAGCCTCCAGATAGCATTAACCCCCTGGGTTCTCACTAACAGACTTGGAGAAACCACTGAGATTATAAGACTGCTTATATTTCTGATGTGGATTTAAGGTACAGAGGACCAAGAAAGGATTTTGACTGAAGGAAATAGTTCGGAGAGTGAAGGAGGAAAGCAGAATTCTCATAATTATTTTCTGACTTTAAACAAACTCTTAAATGTGGATATTTGCTATCCCACTTATAAATATTTTCATATTTTAAAAAGTTTATGGAATGTTCAGTTCAGTTCAGTCGCTCAGTCGTGTCCGACTCTTTACGACCCTATGAATCGCAGCACGCCAGGTCTCCCTGTTCATCACCATCTCTCGGAGCTCACTCAGACTCACATCCATCGAGTCCGTGATGCCATCCAGCCATCTCATCCTCGGTCGTCCCCTTCTTCTCCTGCCCACAATCCCTCCCAGCATCAGAGTCTTTAATTTTCTCTAGACAAAAGAAATACATTATCTTTATTTATCCTTCACTAATAATTTTCCCCTTAAAATTGATGCTTTCTTACTGTGGTGTTGGAGAAGACTCTTGAGAGTCCTTTGAACTGCAAGGAGATCCACCCAGTCCATCCTAAAGGAAATCAGTCCTGAATATTCATTGGAAGAACTGATGCTGAAGCTAAAATTCCAATACTTTGGCCACCTAATGAGAAGAACTGACTCATTAGAAAGACCCTGATGCTGGGAAAGATTGAAGGTGGGAGGAGAAGCGGATGACAGAGGATGAGATGGTTTGATGGCATCACCGACTCTATGGACATGAGTTTGAGCAAGCTCCAAGAGTTGGTGATGCACAGGGAAGCCTGGCGTGCTGCAGTCCGTGGGGTCACAAAGAGTTGGACACAACTGACCAAATGAACTATTTTAGTCATTCTGATTCTTCTCAAGCACAGGGTCCATTCCTTTTGAAATTCTAAGAATTCTGGAAATATTATTGAAGAGATTTTAATTTTACATTCGTATCAACTCACTCCAGTGTTCTTGCCTGGAGAATCCCAGGGACGGGGGAGCCTGGCGGGCTGACGTCTATGGGGTCGCACAGAGTCGGACACAACTGAAGCGACTTAGCAGCAGAGTGATACTACTTTTAATTCAGTAAGACTGAAACCATTCCAGCTTTTCACACTTCCTTTAGGATCTGTTAACATTTGAAATGCTTTACCTATTCCTGAAGCTGGTGTGAAAGAGTGGATCTTATTAACAGCTGCAAAATCCAGGGATTGAAAATATCTGAAAGAAGATTGTCCTGCCTCCCAGACGAAAATGTCAACTGAATTCTGATCTCCTACAATAACAAAATAAAAGACCAATCTGAAGGCAAAAGTTACAGAAAAAAAAAAAGACAAAATTACACAATAAAACTATAATAAAAATGTTAGATTTAATTAAAGAAACAAACAGTATGACATTTCTTCAGAATTCATTCAATTAAACAAAAATACAACTTGGAAACACTTCAAAAGTCTTTTTGCATTCACCACAAGAAGTATAAGCATGGTTTAGCCACTAATTATGATCTGATATCAAAACAAGAATATTGAAGTTTTACTTTTTAGGAATGTTGAAATTTTACCTATGTAACTACCGCTAAGCAGAAAAAAAGCATATCTGTATTCAGAGAGTATTTTTAAATGGTCTTACCAAAAGTCACTTGGCACTATTTATTACCACTGCAGGTTATCCATAGCATCCTAAGCACAGTCATATAAAAAGTTACCTGTTTGCACATATAGTGTAAAATCTTCATAATTCTTTCTACTTTACCCACCCAACTCCAGTTTTATTTTAGTATCTTTAATACAGTGGTTCAGAAAACCTACAGGTTATGGACGTAACACTTAAAATGTTTTCTTTGTTCCCCAAATCCATCTTTACCTGACAGTCAATAGATCCAATGAGAAATATTCTACGGATTAGCCAAAAAAATTACTACAAGAGTATTTTCATATGAACATAATATGAATGCAAGGTACTTCTGATAACAACTGCATATGCCTTGCAAACACTCTATGGTCTTACCTAGAAAGATAGTTTTGACAAAAATTAAGTAAATATCATCGCCTGAAGTCAAGGCTTCCACTTGTGTTGTTCCACTGATGGGAACTTCCTGGAAGTTAGTAAACTCATTGCTGGACCACCTGAGTAAAAGGGAGTTTGACCTGGCATTAGCCTGGGCAATGGCTAAAAACACAGCGCCGCCTCTGGTGAACAAGGCCATGCTCAGCACACCTCGGACAGAGAGGGTCTGATGCCACACAAAGCTTCCTCCATTCCACCTGAAGACCTGTAGGGAATGAGCAAATGCAAAATGCTCATGACTAGGGATTTAGCACTTGTAAGAATGGAGCCAATATCATATGTTACTCTCTAGGACTCTTTAGTTAGGAAGATACTTTCATAAATGAGAAAATATCAAAACATGCTTTCTCATTGCTCTCTCCCTCTTCTTATCTCTGTGTGTGTCTCTGCATACACAGAGATTTGAAGAGAAGTTATTTGAAAATAAATAAATTTCAAATATATATCTGGGCAGGGGTGGGCAAGTGCAAGAGAAGAGAAATTCAAAAGCAGAAAAAAAAAAAGCTGTTTAAATACTAAAACTTTAGAACTGGAAAAGAAACGTCCCAACGCTGTATTATCATAACTCACTGCTCAAACAACAGAATACGAAGATTTCACATCTAAACTTTTTACTCCTGAAGGTGGCAATGCATACAAGGTTTCAAGTGAGTGTTCAAAGTGAGTGTTTAAAACTAAAAGAAAACCCCGAATCCACCTGATTTCTTATGCCATCTGGTTAATTTCACAAAGAATTACATATAAGCCAAACATTATGCAAGAAGTTACAGAGAGAGTTGCTTCTCCCTTTATGGATCTTATTAACCAGTAGAAAAAGGCAAACAATAAACACATAAATAATTATATAAATGTATGATTATTAATCTGAGACAAGTGCTGAACATAACAGGAAGGTATGATAGAGAATTATGACTGTCCTAGGAAATAAAATGAGAAAGAATGGCATGACAGATCTTCTAAGGTAGAAAATGTTCGTCACAAGCTGAACGAAGACAGGCCCCGCTGGAATGGAGTTGACAGCACTGGGACAGTGAAGATTAGACAGGACAGGTAAGATCATGAGGTTCCCTTGTTGGGTGACCATACAATTTATCACAGGGTGAAAGAGATAATCATTGTAGGAAGGGCCAAAGAGACGATCTTAAGCATTCCAGGACAACAGGCATGACCCAGCACTGTGCTTGCTGGGCAAAGAAGATGACACAATTATTCTATTAAGTATCTGTATTAAATAATCTAGAATTTATTCCAAACATAATTGGAAATCACTGAATAATTTTAAAATGAGGAGCAACATGAATTAATATTTTTTAAAGATTACTCCAGCTACTTGGTACATGGATCTGAGGAGGTCAGAGAAGTCTGGAGAACCAGCTAGGAGGCTACCCTACTAGTGTGCTGAGAAGTGATGAGGACCTGGATTAGGGGAAGAAGCAGCAGAGATGAAAAGAACTGCCCATACTCAAAAAAAGTCTGGTGAGATATAATAAAAAACACTTTATAATAAATTAGATGGGAATGAATAACTAGGAAAAAATCAAAAAAGTTATAACCCAGCATTCTATCTTGAGCAATCGTATTTATGAGGGTACTATCTCCTGATGAAAGCAAACACTTGAAACAAGTTTCACAGAGAAAATCTACAGTTTAGTTTGCACTATGTTAAATCTTAGCTACATAAAATATATCTAAGTGGACATGCCAACATGCAGTTAGACAGGAGGTCCAGAATACAGAGAAAAGGCTACTGGTAAATTTGGAAGATAGCCTATAGGTGATACTCAGAGTAATAGGACTGATAAAAATACTCAGGGTGAGTGGAGAGGGAAGAAAAAAAAAAAAAGAATTGTGAACCAAAACTGAATCTGATATTTGCAGGGCAGCAATGGAAACACGGATAGAGAGAGGAGACTTGTGGACACAGCATGGGAAGGAGAGAGTGTGATGAACTGAGACAGCAGCACTGAAACTCTTACTTTACCAGCTGGAAAATAGACAGCCAGTGGGAATTTGCTGTATGATGCAGGGAGCTCAACCCCATGCTCTCTAACAACCGAGAGGGGTGGGACAGGGTGGGAGGTGGGAGGGAGGTTCAAGAGGGAGGGGACCCAATACGGTACTGTAAAGTAAAAATAAAATTTTTTTTTAAAAAAGGGAGGGGACATACGTATACCTATGGCTGATTCATGTTGACATATGGCAGAAACCAACACGATATTGTAAAGCAACTGTCCTCCAATTAAAAATAAATTTAAAACAATTTTTTAAAATAACAACTGAGAAAAAAAACTGAACCTGAAAAACTCCAAGATATCTATGTTCAGAAACGGGAGAAGGAAGCAGCACTGGAGATCAAGAAAGATGACGCAGACAAACAGAACAAAAATCCGTGTGGTATCCCAAAAATCAAGAGAAGAGAGGCTTTAAGTTTGAAGATGAGGTGGCTGTCAAATGCTATTGGGAAGTAATGCAAAATAATGACAGACAAAAACGTCCACTGCATTTGCAAGCCAGGTGTCATCAGTAATCATGCAGTTTACAAAGCAAGCAGATGATTCTTTCAAGGTATCTTACTACAGAGGTGAGAAAAGAAATGAAACAAGAAGTAAAGGGGGATGAGATCAGGAGAGAAATTACTTTTTGAATGTGAAGATTATTACACAGATTGGAAAAAGTTGGCTTAAGGCTCAACATTCAAAAAACTAAGATCACGGCATCTGGTCCCATCACTTCATGGCAAATAGATGGGGAAACAGTGGCAGACTATTTTTCTGGGCTCCAAAATCACTGCGGATGGTGACTGCAGCCATGAAATTAAAAGACACTTGCTTCTTGGAAGGAAAGTTATGACCAACCTAGATAGCATAATGAAAAGCAGAGACATTACTTTGCCAACAAACGTTCGTCTAGTCAAGGTTATGGTTCTTCCAGTGGTCATGTACGGATGTGAGACCTGGGCACAGAAGAATTGATGCTTTTGAACTGTGGTGTTGGAGAAGACTTGAGAGTCCCTTGGACTGCAAGGAGATCCAACCAGTCCATCCTAAAGGAGATCAGTCCTGGGTGTTCATTGGAGGGACTGATGTTGAAGCTAAAACTCCAATACTTTGGCCACCTCATGCGAAGAGTTGACTCATTGGAAAAGACTCTGATGCTGGGAGGGATTGGGGGCAGGAGGAGAAGGGACGACAGAGGATGAGATGGCTGGATGGCATCACCGACACAATGGACATGGGTTTGGGTGGACTCCAGGAGTTGGTGATGGACAGGGAGGCCTGGTGTGCTGCAGTTCATGGGGTCGCAAAGAGTCAGACACGACTGAGGGACTGAGCTGAACTGAACTGAACTGATAATAATCTGAGAAAGATGCTAGTGACACAGTAAAGGGAATAACTAACCCTTAGGAGGAAAGAGGGACCCCTGTGTGAGGAGCCTGGCTTTTATAGAAGAAACACTTCTGCCATTGCAACAGGAGGAGGAATAAGACTGGGTTTGGGGAGCTTTCTGAATCTGGTGTTGGGAAGATGAGTAATCTCCACCTTGTAGCTCTCATTTCAACAAAGTCATAAACTGAATGTGAAGAGATGAGAAGCAGGTATGGAAGTTGGAGGAGTGAGAAAAATTATCAAGTAAATATTTATTAAGACACTGTGATACAGCTTATTAGACACATATGGGATTTCTGGGGTGATGATATGTGCCCCACTGGCAATGTAAAGATGAAGCTCTGTGAAACCAGTTGTATGATTTTTCTCCATATTTTCCAATGCAATTACATTCTAATTCAATATTCATGCCTATTTTTACACTTGGCTCTTGAAGAGTGTATCGTTTAAAAATTAACTGTGACTAATCAATATCTATATTCATCTTTACTACTTTATCATAATCAAATTATGGTTTTCTTTTATACCAAACCTACAGACTAAACCTTTGATGTGTTTTTATGATTAGATTAAAAAATTCAGTTTAAAAGAATCAAACCTGAGTTAATTGAGAATCATCACTTTGACTTGCAACAATCAAATAATCTTGACTGTCTGAAGTAAAATATCTGACTTGAGAACTTTCTGAAATATTGATTGTTTGTACCTGCAAAGAACACAGAATAGTGATGATAAAAATTTAAAGGAAAGTTTAAGCAGAAAACCCCTGAATACAGCAAAGCTGAGTAAATATTTGAACCTCAAAACTTGAAAAATCATTCTGATCCCTAGGTAAGCATATCTACGTGTCATTTCAAGAGACAAAAATATCCCTGGATTAAGACAACTTGCTAAATGTGTTTTAACTTACAAAAGCTCCTTATCATGTTAACATAGAACATATTATATCTTCTATTTAGCTCAATCTCACAAATCTGATTTTTATTTTAAATAAAGCAATCTACAAAAAAAGTGAAGTTTTTTTTTACCAGGAATAATTTGAATCCAGATGTGAACGTATACACACTATTAACAGAAGACTTTTCTTCATTTCTTTCTTCATGAGTAATCACAAAGTAGGGGGAAAGACCAATATTAAAAGCTTCACATGTTTTAGGATTTTCTATACTTAAATCCTGGGAAACGGGAATAACAGGAAATCAGGAGGCATCCAAAATCTACATGTACATTTCAGTCTGTGTACTATAACGTAAATGATGCTTACCTCAAATGGAACAAAAATCCCTTGCCATCGGTAAAGAGTAGAAGACAGTTTTCTTAACATTAAACCATGTACCAAGTCTTCCAAAGTAAAGAAACACCAGCCAGAAGCTGATGCATCCAGAAAGCTTTGAAACATAGAAAACGTAACATCCATTCCCCCTGAAAAACATAAACCATGGTTTCCTTGTGTAAAATCCTCTCCAGACTTCACCTAGTCAAAATTTATTTAAACAATGAAACTAGTGAGTTTGTTACTAGAAATGAAAATATTTCCATGGTAAGCAAGTGCACGCATGCATGCATGTGTGTATATAAGAAAGAAAAGAGACAAACTAGAGAATTTCAAACCAGTAACAGGGTCAACTTACAAAAACAAGAAAAATTTTTAATATCTAAACCCACTAAGGCAATGGCACCCCACTCCAGTATTCTTGCCTGGAAAATCCCATGGACGGAGGAGCCTGGTGGGCTGCAGTCCATGGGGTCGCTAAGAGTTGGACACGACTGAGCGACTTCACTTTCCCTTTTCACTTTCATGCATTGGAGAAAGAAATGGCAACCCACTCCAGTGTTCTTGCTTGGAGAATCCCAGGGACCAGGGAGCCTGGTAGGCTGCCCTCTATGGGGTCACACAGAGTCGGACACAACTGAAGTGACTTAGCAGCAGTAGCAGCAAACCCACTAAGACTTTTCTGGAGTATATTTATAAATAAATATTAAAAGTATATTTTAAAGGGAAATATGTTCAGTATGATTTTTATCAGCTTTCATAAAGATAATGAAAATACAACTGAGAAATTTAAAAGTAATAAGCACCTTTTATGGAAACACGCTAAATGCTGGGTTTTAAAAACTTAACACTATTAATTTGAAACTACCCCTATCCAATAATTTCTAACTTCACGTGTTACATATTTTAAGAATGCCAAAGCAGACTCCCTATCAGTGGCTATCAAATTTGATCAGCCTGCATCTCCTAAAATTCTGTGCAATAATTACATTTCATACATGTCCTAAAAATCTGTCTACAATTAAACAAAGACAAAAACAAAAAAAACTCCACCTAATGGAGAATACCTTTTAAAAACCCTCTCATGTTCTATCATCACGACAGTTTTTCATAGAAAGTCAGTTCGTTTTAAACTTTAGTTAATGGTGCAAATGTCAAGAACAAGTGTCAAGGTTGAAACCTGGGCTCTCTGTATATTACTGATCACTTTTTAGATAACCAGTTCAAGAAGTCATAATGCCAATGCCTTTTATGTACTATCCATTGGTGATTTCCTCTCCTAGAAATCCAACATTTTAGAGTCTTGCCTTGCCACTTTTGAAACACTACAGCTTTGACATTCAGAGCGTGAATATTTTGCACTGAAATCTTAACGATATGGTTAAATCCTTCCCTACCATAATTCAGGAAGAGGGTGGATAAAGAATAAAAAAAATGCCTGTTGAGATTTAAGAATCTCCAACATATACTCTCACAAGTACATCCACAAAACACATGCAGAGCCCAAACCGTGTAGAGGTTTAACCCTGAATTAGAAACCATAATCTTTCTTTTTTGGCTCTCACCTCTTCATGGCTTCTGGGCAACTATAAAAGTGAAAGTCACTCAGTCGTGTCTGACTCTTTGCGATCCCATGGACTGGAGCCTGCCACGCTCCTCTGTCCATTGAATTCTCCAGGCCAGAATACTGGGATGGGTAGCCTTTCCCTCCCCCAGGGGATCTTCCCAACCCAGGGATCGAACTCAGGCCTCCCAGATTGCAGGAGGATTCTTCACTGTCTGAGCCACCAGGGAAGCCCAAGGCAATTGTACTACTATTAATTATTCCCTTTCTCATCTAAATGATCAATCCTTTTCTACTTACTATGTCTTTTCCATCAGCATTTATACGTACTTGCTGCTACTGCTAAGTCGCTTCAGTCATGTCCCACTCTGTGTGATCCCAAAGATGGAAGCCCACCAGATTCCCCCATCCCTGGGATTCTCCAGGCAAGAACACTGGAGTGGGTTGCCATTTCCTTCTCCAATGCGTGAAAGTGAAAAGTGAAAGGGAAGTCGCTCAGTCATGTCCAACTCTTGGCGACCCCATGGACTGGAGCCTACCAGGCTCCTCCATCCATGGAATTTTCCAGGCAAGAGTACTGGAGTGGGGTGCCATTGCCTTCTCCGTTATACGTACTCAGGTCTCTTCAAACCAAAGAAATAAACAAAAACCCTGAATCCTACCCCGCTCCCCACCACCACCACTAGTCTTGCTAGGTTCTACCTTCTCAGCCAGACTTCTTGAGCTAGCTACATATATTTGAGGTCTGCATTCTCTCACTTCGATTCAAAATGTTACTTGGGTTGCACCCCTCTAAACAAATAGCTCCTGCTAATGACAACGAGTATTTTTCAGTTCTCGTCTTACTTCTCATGAGCAGCTGGCACGATTTACCATTCCTCTCTTTTTAAAACTCTTTTGCCGCAGTCTGCAATCCTGCATTCCTCTGGGTTTCTCACCAGGCCTTCTAAGTCTCCTTCTCATCTCCCTACTCCTTCCATTTGACTCATTCTGGATCCTCTTCCCTCCTCTGTCTCCATTCTCACTGGCCACTGTTTTATGTCAATTTCCAATTTCCATTAGCAACATGCACACTGAACGTTCCCAAATGTCTCTCTCCAACAGAGATCTTTTATTGAGTCTAAAGAAATGTCTTCTAAAATTTAACTCAAATTCAAATATTTCACTCCCTTCACCAAAGTAACACCTTGTTTCCATTCAGTACTCCCCTTCTAACTGAAGACATGACTCTCCAACCAACTGCACAAGCTAGAAACCTAGGGGTCATAGCCGGCACCTTCTCCACATCCGTCTATCACCGAGTCCAAGCTACCCCCATCTGTTGCCCTTATGTTTGTCCCTTTATCTTCTCATTTCTCCTGTGCCAATCCATTCTTTACATGGCACCAAGAATGATGCCTTCAAAATATAAATGTGATCATACCACCCCACCTGTTATACATGGGAGCCCTCCCTCATGCCTAGATCACAAGACTTTCCATAACCCTAAAATAAAGACTAATGTATGTGACAATATCCTTCAAGTTTTTGATTGATTTGGTCTTACCTAGCTCTCCAAACTCAACACTCCCCCTTATTCTAAGCCCAGTGCCCACTCCAGTTTTTCACTTATATGCTCTATACTTCTGCCTTGGCTTCCTGCTTTCTCTTGTATGTTCCTCTAACTCAGGTCTTTGCATAAACCCCACTCATCCTCAAGTCTTAGTTCAAACCCTGACACCCCCTGGGAAGCACTGTCTTATGTTCCCACACTTAGAACTTCACCTTTAAAAAACATTTATTATACTTCAAACTACAAACTGATTTTTACTTATTTTACTTCTTCCTCTCCCTAAACTCTGAGCCCCCCAAGTTCAGTATCATGCCGGGCACAGGACACACTCAATAAACATTTGTGAATGCAATCAAAGAATTAAATATTTATAATCCATTTTCAGTAGAGCCGTAAGATCCAACTCATAATGGAAAATGTAAATCTTAAACATACAGTCTTTCTTGGTTATAGAATTTTGTTCTTAAAAGAAACTAAACGTACTCATGCCAAAGGCTGTTTCAGAAACTGTCTCCCACTCCACACTCACGGCTAAATCAATGCCATTAGTACGTGACACACTTAAATATACAGTCCTGTTGGCTTCTTCAATGTTTACAGAGGTGCCTCTAAAAGAAACAAATGTTGCAGAAAGGAGAAAAAGTATATCATTTCTACATATTAAATATCTATATCACATTGCTAATATATATTTAATACACTTTTAAACTTATACAAATCAAGATGAGATCCATCCACATATTTTACACAGCAGGGAGGCTAGAATCTACAGCTCAAAACATTCATTTATGAGGGTTTTCAAAACCACAATGATCTCATACTATGAAAGTAAGAAACTGCTAAGAGTCAGTAACTTCACACTACATATTCGAAAATAAAGCTCTGTCATTCCTTTTCTTTTCACGTAAATCAAAACCACTTAACAGAGAAAAAACAAATCAGAAAACTCTTAACATGGTAATAAAACTAGATCTGGAATATTTGTAAGAAATTAAAATATATATATTTGTTAACTTCTAGATGGAATTTCTAAAGCCCAATCATGTTAATATATGATTGAAAAGTCATACACAAAAAAGTCATTCATTTAATTTCACCACCTAAACATAATTTATATTGTTCCTCGTTTATTATTATTATTGAAAACACAAAATAGTGCTCTTGCCTGAGAGTGTGGATTCTGAGCAAACAAGAATTCTAACAACACCATTAAATAGGGCATCATTACGTTTTTGATGCTTCCTGTTATGAGGACATGTAGCCTCTCTGGAACATTTTAAACGTTCCCATTATAACAGAGATCAGTTTTCCTCTGCATTTTCTTTATATCACATTTCCAACTTAGCTTCAGAAATACAGTTTTCTTATGAATACACTATACCTATTTGCAACTGCAGAGATACTGAATAGCCCCAGAGGGGCCTGGTTCTGCAAAACGGTTATCAGGGTGTGAACGTGTGCCCCTAGTCTGGCACCTCCAGTCGGATTAAACAAGGTGCAAACAAAATGCTCATCCATCTCTGGTTCTGTGTCTAGTATGGCAGATATGTGTAGGGCCTGAAAACATAAGCAAAACATTATTACTAGAATTCAGTAATTTTACAACATACATATAGAGTACTTTGACATTTTTTGACAACAAAATAATACTTTTGGAAAATATCACCTCTTTTTTATTTTAATACTGAGCCTCAAAATGTAATAGTAACAACTCTCTCAAGTTACAGCTTTCAAGATTATCAACACTGTGACTTAGTCCACTGAAAAGTCTAAAAATAAATACGTATAGTATTTGAAAATATCACTGAGATTTAAAAACTAAATTTAGGTTTTCATTTTTTGCTACCTCTTTATCCTGCCCTAGCTATGTAACTGCATTAGCCTTATTTCAGCCTAGGACTCACGCTTAAAAAGCACAAATTAAAAACAACCCAATATGTTTTTATCAACAGGAGAATGGATAAACAAACAGCCATCTACTCAATGAAATGCTACCAGGCAATTTAAAAAAGCATCAACTACTCACGTGTGCAATCAAAAACTGTGTTGACCAAAACAAGCTAGACACAAAAAGAATTCATACTGTAAGACTCTATTTATAAGAAGTTCAAGAATCAGCAAAATGAATCTTTCATGATAGAAACCAGAAAGCATTTTCATCTGGAGAGGGTAAGGGACAAGAAGGAAACTTCCATCTGATGGTAATGTTTAACACATTAATCCAAGTGGTTGTTACGGTGATGTATACATATTTTTAAAGTCACTGACCATGAGCCTAAGATTTTTGTATTTTACTGTTTATACCTCAGAAAATAAAAATATGTGGGGAAAAAGGTAGTTATAGAGGTAAGAGAAAAACCTATTTAGTCCAATTTGCTCAAACATTTAATTTGCCTAATGAATAGAAAGGTCTTTAAATACACTATGAAAAAGGCTTTTAAGAAAAAAAATACATAATAACAAGTTTAAAATATACAAAAATTATATAAATAAAATTTAAAACTTCTTTTTAAAAAGGAAAGCATGCGAATGTAAAGCAACAGAAAATTCATAAAATACTTCAAATTTAAATTATTTTTATCTATATCATGATGTAAGTGTCCCTGAACAAATCAATTAAATGTTCAACTCTGTTAATGGAGCAAATTTCTCCAGCTGCATTCTATACAGACAATACAGTAGTAATCTAGTCATTATCTTCACCTATCTCCTAACCTGGATGTTTTTTTCTTTCTAAGATCAAGGGGACTCCTCTAAGAGAAAATTATTTTGTAAATGTTAATCATTCATTCTCATTAAACGTTCATCCTGTACCTTGAAACGAACACCTTCTTCTAAAACAACATAGCCTTTGGAAGGAGTCAGATCTTTCGACTCCATTGAAGAATTCACTTCTGTCACAATGAACTGAACGGTCACAGTTCCAAACAGTCCTTGGGCAGGTTCCCGAACAACATACAACACTGCCATACTCTCCTGGACGTAGACAGCTGTCGGTTCTCGTAGGAAAAAGTGCTCACTGTTGTTAAATGACAGAACTCCAGGGCCATCGTCATTAGCAAGGATGGTAATGAAGGCTGTCAGAATAAAAATATTAAAACAATAGGTTAAAATAGAATGGGTTATAAGTGGTGGGAAGTATGTGGATACTTCATTGTAAACTAGGCCAATGCTTTTCTAGATCATCTTAAAAATAAATGTTAAAAGGCATTTAATGAAATTCTACACTCACTCATGATATAAATAAAAAGACTCAGTAATCTTGAGACAAAAGGCAGCTTCTTCAACGTGATAAAGTAATACCTCTCAGAAGCCAACAGAAAGTACTAAAGTTTAATGTTGAAACATTAGAAGACAGTGATGCCTCTCATCACTGCTACTCTTCAGCACTGCCCTGGACCTACCAGCCAGGTAACAGTATAAAAGCAATGGAAAGGAAGCATCAGCATGCCACTATTTCTAGACATCATGATTATCTTCTTCAAAAAGGCAAGAGAAAAAATATTAGAACTATTACAAGAGATCAAAATATAAGCTAACTAAAGGAGACCAGTCCTGAGTGTTCATTGGAAGGACTGATGCTGAGGCTGAAACTCCAATACTTTGGCCATCTCATGCGAAGAGCTGACTCACTGGAAAAGACCCTGATGCTGGGAGGGATTGGGGGCAGGAGGAGAAGGGGATGACAGAGGATGAGATGGCTGGATGGCATCACTGACTCAGTGCACATGAGTTTGGGTGAACTCCGAGAGTTGGTGATGGACAGGGAGGCCTGGTGTGCTGCGATTCATGGGGTCGCAGAGAGTCAGACACGACTGAGCGACTGAACTGAACTGATTGAACCTTCAGAAATCAAGAGCTTTCTATCTTCTACTACCACTACTACTAATGTTAATAACAGCCAAAACAACAACTACTACTGAGAACTTACAAACTGCTTAACCTACATTCTTAACTCATTTAATTCTCACAGTATCCCCATGGGATTGATTCTATTATTATTCTCATTTCACAGAACGAATGACTGAAGCACAGACAGGCAATGCGTGGACATTCACAAGCTTAGATGTGGCAGGAATAGCTGTCAAAGCTAGGAAATCTGCTTCAGAGCATGCATTCTAAAACAGTATTATAATACCTCTAAGTAATCTAAAAGATTATTATACTATCTCTAAATAATCTAAAAGGTTATTATAATATATCCTGTGCTGCGCTTAGTTGCTCAGTCATGTCTAACTCTTTGTGACCCCATGGACTGCAGCCTGCCAGGCTCCTCTGTCCATGGGGATTGTCCAGCCAAGAATACTAGAGTGGGTTGTCATGCCCTCCTCCAGGGGATCTTCCCAACCCAGGGATCGAACTCAGGCTTCCCACATTACAGGCAGATTCTTTACCCTCTGAGCCACCAGGAAAGCCCAAGAATATTAAAGTGGGTAGTCTATCTCTTTTCCAGGGGATTTTCCTCACCCAGGAATCGAACCAGGGTCTCCTGCATTGTAGATGGATGTATAATCACTTAAAAATATAATTACAAGGGACCTCGTTCATAATAGCAACAATACCTAGGAATCAAAGTAAAAAGACTTACATGAAAAAAACCGCACAATGTTAATGTGTGACTGTGGCAGATGCTGTCAATGCCCCACCATACCACAGGGCTCACTCAGGAGTGAAGAGAGGTGAAAGGGAGCTGTGTATAAATCATCAATTACCTACTATATTTTCTCCCAGCTCCAGTCCAGAAGAAGGATTTGTTAAAATCAGCTGAAATGCTTCATCTCCTTCTGGAATGTCATCATCAAGAATCATGATGTCAACGTTTTTATACCTTTCTCCACTAGCGAAATGAAGAATCTGGTCCAAGAGGCAGAAGTAGGCAGTATTATATCTTTATATGCTGAGTCATTTTTAAATGTTTGGAGATAAATACGACATACTGCTGAATGTGAAATAAGCTATTTACAGGACTTTTTCCTTACTTTTTCATGACCTTTTTTTTCTCAATTAAGTTTAAAAAGCAGTAGGAAGAAAGGAAACATTTGACT
The DNA here is from genome assembly GCA_006410635.1 of Cephalophus harveyi. Lineage (NCBI taxonomy): Eukaryota > Metazoa > Chordata > Mammalia > Artiodactyla > Bovidae > Cephalophus > Cephalophus harveyi. Next base: position 206,609 of record SJYT01002022.1, read on the forward strand.
AAGCAGTAAAAGGCAACAAGAGACAAGAAAAAAATATTTTCAGTAAAGTATAACAAAGACATGAAAGCCGTAACGTTTTCAAGAAGCATAAGAAGCACTCTGGTAAGGTCATCAATGATATAAACTCTTTTAACACAATAATGTGTGTCCTCCAGTATCAAATATTGTCATCAGATAGCAAATGAATAAGAAAAGTGAGTACTAAATATTATAATAAAATAATGAATGAAGTAAAATATAGAATAATCTTTGAAACAGTACTGAAAATTCAATCTATATAATTTACCAAAACAGTGAAGAGAGCTATTCCACCAGGTGGAACTCTTCGGCTCTAATTGACTGTGGAATACAGAGTAGTTTATTATTTCAAGGTTAACTTATGTACAGAACCTAAATCACTATAACTGTCAATGAATTCACCATTGGTGTAAAGGCGTAATCCACTCCCAGCTGTGCTTCCAAATTCTGGGCATACACAAACAGGGAAACAGGGCCAAGAGCCCCTGTCCTCCTCTGGGCTACCAATGTTAGACTTCCTTGGGTTTCATTTACTTCAAACCTATGATAAAGAGAAAACATTCATTTTTCCCTTACAAGCTTTTATCTACTAGTTGGTAAAGAATCTGAAATTCCATTAAGAGCTCTCACACAGCCTTGGCTTTACCTGCTCTGCTGCCACTCAATTATGCCTTGAGCACCATCATTCGCATCAATGATGATTTGGGCAGTCAAGCCCTCTGAATCTGAAAAAGCATAGAAACAAATCTTTAAATAAGCAATTAAAAAGAGAACTATTTGATACAGAATTTAAAGACCATATCTTTGGTATACAGAGGTACTGTCAACACTAATCTAAAGATGCTAAGATACAAATACTTGTATGAGTAAGCAAGCTTTTGCTAACAAGCACCACTAACTCATAGAAATCGAATTAACTGAGAACAGGATAAAATAAGCAATTGGAGCTATGGTTTTATTTCTATTATTTTAATCCATTTCAAGAGGAAAGGAAAATAGGGGATAGTTGCAAGAAGGAGAATGAAGGAAAAACTGGGGAGAGAAAGAGAGGAAGTGCTGCAGAGAAAAATACAGGCATCAAAGAGACAGAGAGAGACAGGGGTACAAACAGAAGTTGGGATGGGTGGGAAAGAAGGGGAAAGGTTAAGTGGAATAAAGGCTAAGCTTAACGTAAATTTTCTAATCCCTTTTTATTCTGTATTCTGTTCACCAAGCTCAGTATGTTACCAATATCTGTTATTCAGTCTGGAAATAGTAACTAAACCAGTTACTGTTTTACCCTGTTTTTTAATATGTTTGACTTTTATATTTTAAATTTCAGAAGCTCCACCTTACTCTCGGATCCTTATGACAGCTGCTGAGGTGAAGAAGGGAAAGGAGAGGGGCATTCTCTATGAGTCAGGAGATCAATAACGTTGAGGAAGAATATAAAATCAGGATTTGTGACTAGAGGCTACAGGGCAGAGGCCCAATCCCACCATTTCCTAGCTGCGTGACTGCAGCATGATTCCTAGTTTCTCTTAGCCTCAGTTCCCTCATCTGTAAAACGGGCAAATATAACAGACAATAAAGAATCTGCCTGCAGGGCAGGAGACCCGGGTTCGATCCCTGGGTCGGGAAGATCCCCTGGAGAAGGAAATGGCAGCCCACTCCAGTGTTCTTGCCTGAAGAATCCCATGGACAGAGGAGCCTGGCGGGCTACAGTCCATGGAGTTGCAAAGTCGGACACGACTGGGTGACCAATGCTACTAAGACCACTACTACTAAGGAAGGATGGTCCTAGTATACAAAGCACTTGGAAATAAGAGCATCAGAAAGCACTAACCCAAAGCTAAATTGTTCACATCATCTCTGAGTACAGGGAAGATGATGTACTCTGCGAGGTTTCTTAGTGTGAACAGTAATTACCTTATAGTAACTGCTCAATATAAACAGCCTAGTCATTGGGATCATGTATTTCTTTTGCATAAAAATGGAAACTTTCCAAATAATAAATTAAAAACTGATTTTTCCCTTCTGCTACTTTCAAAGTTGTCACATTGAGCCTCAGAAGTGAGAGAGGAAGTCCCACTCGTCAGGCCACAGTTCAGGGCCATGCTTCTCCCCCTTTAACCCAGACTCATCTCCCCTCTGCCCAGAACACCTTCTAACCAAGGGACAGGGAGCAGGCTGCCTCAGTGCTCCTCACCACCGCCCCCACCAGGCCCCCACATCGGAAGGTTTCCGAAAAACTTTCCAATATCGAATGTCCAAATCATAACAGGAGTTTGTGTTTTAATAGGAAGAATTTCTCTTTTTAAAGTAATCTACATAAATTTGTACTGAGGTTCAAGTTTTACCTTTCAGTCTGTAACGAATTAACTGAGTCTTTTCTAAAGCATGAAAGGAAAGAGATAAAAAGTCAAAACAGAAGCAGAGAATACAACAAACAAACAAATGCTGTTCTTAATCTACGAGAAAATAAAAACATCTGATAATCTGGAGATCTAATGAAAACAGCAAATTAAATTTTGAAAGGAAAATGACTTCATAAGAACTAATTCTATTTTGAAGATTACAAATTTGTTTATAAAATAATTGCAATGTTTAAAGAAGCATCACATAGGAATTCTTAAATGTCTTTATGCTGTTCAATGCATACAACTACAATATATGAGGGTCTTTCAACTAAATCTAAAAGCTCACCATATTTTCACATATAGCTGAGATTAGCAAACTTCACAATGATCATTTCTGATTAAAAACTGAAGAAATTTTATTTCATTTGCAGTGAGTAAACAGAAACAAACAAAAAAGGCCACCATACCTAATCTAGGAGGAAATGAAGTGAAAGGAGCCATGATAAGTTCCACATGAGTTAAATTCACGAGGAAATATTCTTCTAGTTCTGGTATATCGTCCTGCAAAAATTCACCCATTAAATTCTCTACAATTACACTCTCAACGTAATTACCTCTCACAAGCTGCTTTTTGAAATTATCTTTTAAATATATATATTTAAATGGTATACAGAAAATATAAAAATCCAAACACAGAGTAGAAAAGATTTAAGTCAGGGAAAAAAAAAAAAAACCATGTCTTAGCAATGATTTTTTTGCATTTAACACCAAAAACAAAAGCAATAAAAGCAAAAATAAAAAGTGGAACTACATCAAACTGAAAAGCTTCCTCATTGCAGAAGAAAACATCAGCAAAAGAAAAGGTAATCTATCAAATGGGAGAAAATATTTGCAAGTCACAAAGATCCAAAATATATTTTAACAGTCGTGTAAGTCAATAGCAAAACAACAAATAATCTGATTTAAAATGCAGAGGAATGGAATAGAAATTTTTCCAAGGAGGGTATACAAATGGCCAACCTGTATATGAAAATGCACTCAGTGTCACTAACCAGCATAGAAATGCAAAGCAAAACCACAATGAGACATCACTTCACACCTGCTAGAATGGCTATGATCAAAAAGATATCCGTGTTGGTGAGAATGTGGAGAAAGGGAACCCCTTTACACTGCTGGTGAGAGTGTAAACTGGTGCAGTCACTGTGCAGAACAATATGAAGGTTCCTGAGAAACTTAAACATAGAACCACCAGCAATTGTACACCTGGGTATTTATCCAAAGGAAATGAAAATAGAATAATGAGGAGGTATATGCACTCCCATATTCATTACAGCATTATTCACAATGGCCAAGTTACAGAAACAGCCTCAGTGTCCATCGACAGATGAAGGGGTAAGATGTGGTGTATAAGATGGAACATTATTCAGCCACAAGAAAGAAGGAAATCATTCGTTTTGACAACAAAGATGGATCTTGAAGGCATTACGCTAAGTGAAGTAAGCCAGACAAAGGAAGATATACTGTATGGTAGAACTTATATGTGGAATCTAAAAAAAAAGAGTCATACTCATAAAACAGAGAATAGAAAATTGGTTGTCAGGGGCTAGGTGGGGAAGTTGGGGGTGGGGATTGGGAAGGAATTGGTAAAAGAGTACAAACTCAGCTATAGATGACTAAGATCTGAGGACCTGAAGTAAAACACGGTGATTCCAGCTGACAACACCTTACTGTGTAACTGAAATTTGCTGGTAGAGTAGAAATGTGCATGTTCATACACACAAAGATAAACACATGAGGGGACGAATGTGTTAACTAGATATGCAAAATCCTTTCACAATGTAAACATAAATCAAATCAACACAATATATGCTCTAACTACCTTCCAATTTTATATACTTTTTAAGACTTTACATAAGTTTACCACGTAGCATGGGCTAACTGTACTTCAATAAAGCTGAAATTTTTTTTTAAAAAAAACATAAAACTTAAAATTTTTATACCTGATTATATGTTATTATGTTGAACCACATGAAATCATTTTATATTGATTTCAGTTTTTACCTGGACTAATATGTAAACCAATTATATAAACATACAAGCTTAATATTATTTTAAATATAATAAGAAAGATTTTAAATGGCTTTCATATCTAATTAAGAGTGAAGAATAGAATAACACAGTGGGAAAAACACAGGCTTTGTAGTCAAAGAGACCTAGTACATTTCTGTAATTTTAGGTGAGTTGTTAAAACTTTCAGCCCTCAATTCTGCCATCTTTTTTTTTTTTCCCACACTGGGTCTTCGTTGCTGCACGTGGGCTTTCTCTAGCTGCAGTAAGCAGTGGCCACCCTCTAGTTGCTGTGCACAGGCTTCTCATTGCAGAGGCTTCTCTTGCTGCAGAGCACAGGTTCTAGGGCTGGCGGGCTTCAGCAGTAGCGGCTCCTGGGCTCTAGAGCACAGACTTGGCCATTGTGGCGCACAGGTTTAGTTGTCCTGCAGCACGTGGGATCTTCCTGGAGCAGGGATCGAACCTGTGTCCCCTGCATCAGCAGGCAGATGCTTAACCACTGGACCACCAGGGAAATCCAATTCCAATTTATAATGAGGGAAATAAAACAGCTACTTTGGGGACTTCCCCTGGTGGCTCAGATGGTAAAGCGTCTGCCTACAATGCGGGAGACCCAGGTTTGATCCCTGGGTCAGGAAGATCCCTTGGCGAAGGAAATGGCAACCCACTCCAGTACTCTTGCCTGGAAAATCCCACGGACGGAGGAGCCTGGTAAGCTACAGTTCATGGGGTCACAAAGAGTCAGATACAACTGAGCGACTTCACTTTCACTTTCTTTTGGGGGGGATATTGATTAAAAATATGTAAAACTGGTTAAACATAATGCATAGCAGATGCTTAACCACTGGACCACCAGGGGAAGTCCAATTCCAATTTATGAGGGAAATAACAGCTACTTTAGGAGATCCAACCAGTCCATTCTGAAGGAGATCGACCCTGGGATTTCTTTGGAAGGAATGATGCTGAGGCTGAAACTCCAGTACTTTGGCCACCTCATGCGAAGAGCTGACTCATTGGAAAAGACTCTGGTGCTGGGAGGGATTGGGGGCAGGAGGAGAAGGGGACGACCGAGGATGAGATGGCTGGATGGCATCACTGATTTGATGGATGTGAGTCTGAGTGAACCCTGAGAGATGGTAATGAACAGGGAGGCCTGGCATGCTGCGATTCATGGGGTCGCAAAGAGTCGGACACGACTGAGCGACTGAACTGAAGTGAACTTGGGGATATTGATTAAAAATATGTAAAACTGGTTATACATAATGCATATGGAGTACCTGGCCCTAGAGCAAGTCCCTACAGAGTGACAGCTACTAGTGATGGTTAATTTTCATACAATACTATGATTAATGACTAACAAGGCAAGTGCTCAAAACAGGAGGGCTAGCAAAACCACATCATCAGTAACTAGACAGACAGCAATATCTACACAGAAATCCACTATATATATATATATATATATATGAATACATAATATCAGTGTATGTACCTCTCTCTTCATTTTATTTAATGGAGATATGCGGCCACATGAAAAATTAAGAAAATACAAGTCACTGGCTCTGTCTTCTATAATACACGGACCAATGAATTACGAAATCAGCGACATACAGGGACTGTCTCCCATCTACCCCCACTGTACCCCGTCCCCACGGAACAACTCTCCTCAATCTGTATATTCTGTATATATCCCCGCGGTCTGGCTTATTTCTGCACATACAGACTTGTGGTTTTTTAATCTTGTGCTAATAATCTAAGAACGGAAAAGGTTACCAAGACCTAGGGAGAAACAAAGGAAACTTTGAAATTCTGTGTTCATAGAACAAGACTCTGTAAACTAGACCTCTGAAAGGTGACTTCCTGCTTTAAAAACTAACATATCTGAGGAATAATTTATTTTTATTGTTACATTAACAGATACTAATTTTGAAAGAAGATCACCTTAACTGCTACTGCTACTGCTAAGTCACTTCAGTTGTGTCTGACTCTGTGAGACCCCACAGACGGCAGCCCACCAGGCTCCCCCGTCCCTGGGATTCTCCAGGCAAGAACACTGGAGTGTGTTGCCATTTCCTTCTCCAATGCATGAAAGTGAAAAGTGGAAGTGAAGTCGTTCAGTCGTGTCCGACCCTCAGCGACCCCATGGACTGCAGCCCTCCAGGCTCCTCCGTCCATGGAATTTTCCAGGCAAGAGTACTGGAGTGGGGTGCCATTGCCTTCTCCAAGATCACCTTAAAGTTTCATCAAATCTTGTGTCATATGTCACAGACTGAAATATATTACCTTTCATCTGACAGCTTTAGAATTCTCAAATTATTGTATTAGGTCACAATGTCATGGTAATCAACAAAACAAGAATTACTGACTTCAGACGGTAGATGGTTTAGTACTTATAATTTTGTAAATGTAAAAAGCTTCTGAGAAAATAAGAATTTTCAAGAAACAGAACCCCCCCAAATATACAGTAATTGAAAATTCATTTTCTAAGGCAATATTCACTCTCTCCCTTCCTCCACCCTCTGCCTCACAGTCATCTCCTACCCTCTCCATAGGTATTATTTTCATAAACCTCTTGGAAGTGAATTTAGGTAGTTGAAACACCAGGTCCCAAAACAGCACAAGATTCTGCAATGTGAAAAATCATTTAAAACACAATTTCAGTCACAAATGATTACTTTAAGCTTGACCATAATCACATCTTATACCATCAGCCTCTAGTGAGTTTCCTGCTATCTCTAATTTAACCCGTCTTAACAGCTAAGACGCTGACCTACATGGCTTCACTGCTCCAATGAATCCCTCAGAGTAATCAAAATGCTCCTCTGGAATCTCTCAGGCCAATGCCATCTTAAAGGGGACTGCTCTAAAGAAATTTTCTTTATCAAAAGTTGTTTCTATAATAAAATACACTACAACAGATGACCCTATCTAGACAAGAACAGAATCCTTGTGTGGTTAAAAAAAGAAATCACAAAAAGAAATGAGCTGATTTAAAGGCACCAGAGCATTTAATCGATTTCTACTTGTTACCTGGCTATTCACGTTTAGTGCAGCAACAGCAAAATAAGTTTTTTACCTCAAGGATAGTAATGTCGATGGCTCCTGCTGTTTCCCCTTCTTCTAAAATCAGAAAGCCAGTGACCGGGACAAAGTCCACATCTGGCTCAGCGAGGTTTCCTTCTGTTTGGTTCTTTCGGCTCAACATTCCAGGAACTGTGGCATACGTGACATTAATTGCTCCTAAGTGAATTGGATGGGAAAAGATTTTATAATTAAATTTAAAAAAAAATAGGAGGTTCAAGAGGGAGGGGACAAAGGTATACCAAAGGTATCAGTTCAGTTCAGTTCAGTCGCTCAGTCGTGTCCAAAGGTATACCTATGGCTGGTTCATGTTGATGTATGACAGAAACTAACACAATATTGTAAGGCAAACATCCTTCAATTAAAAATAAATAAATTTTTAAAAATAACGTTATGAACTTTTTGACTTTCATAAAAGCACCTCGGAGAAGGAAATGGCAACCCACTCCAGTGTTCTTGCCTGGAGAATCCCAGGGACAGAGGAGTCTAGTGGGCTGCCCTCTATGGGGTCGCACAGAGTCGGACACGATTGAAGCGACTTAGCAGCAGCAGCAGCAGCAAAAGCACCTCAGTAGCGGCACTGTTGGCCCCCAATTCTTCACCCCTTCCTATGTTTCTGGCCTTCACCATGTAATGGCTCAGTGATACTGCGCTGTGGGCAAGGTAGACCGTCCCGCCTCTAGACTTTGGGTTGACTGTGTGACTTATTTTGGCTGCTAGCGCAAAGACAAAGTGATTGTGTGCTAGTTCTGAGCCTAGACCCGATGGACTTTGCATGTTTTTGCTCATCCTCAGGGCCTCTACTGGTGGCAGGAGAAGAATGAGAGGCATATTGGAACAGAGTCACCCTGGGCCAAGTCCAGCTCAGGTAGTGGACCCATAGCCCACCCGCTATCATATGCTGCTGAGACTGTATGACTATTTATTGTACAGCATTTTGTGACACTAGATAGTACAATATTCATTTTTTTCCCATTCCTGGTTTATTTTAGCAATGGCTTTCATCCACCCTAGTAGAATACTTAAAAAGCACCTGCCTGGAAATTCCATTCATTCTAGAGTAACACAAACCTAGAGATCCGAATTCTCTGTTGATGAAAAGCTTAATTGTTGTGTTAGCCTCCTGCAGCAAAACAAATCTTGATGAAAGAGCAAAATTTAACACTCCGTGTGGTTCATCACTGGCTTCTACGGTCAGAACAGCTGCGTATCCTTGAGCGTCGAGCAGAGCGGCGCCTGCTGGTGAAACTCCTAAGAAAGTCAGGAACCACAAGAAATCAAACGGTGACTTGGCATTAACTGCTAAATACTTAAAATATAATCTCACTCTCTGAAACACAGTAAAGTAAGCAGAAAGTGGTTACTGTTACTTCTCTAACAGAAATCTTTAGATTGACAAACAGAAGCTACTTTTCACTTTTCTTCTTAGGTAGTAAATCATGATTCTTTTTCACTTGACCAATTATTGTTATTAGTTGCTATACTGGTCATCTGAATTACAGAAAGTGATGAGAAAGTGAGGAAAATACCCAGATAACTTACACAAATTACTAAATCTAATTTATCCCATATAACTGATCCAGAATCCAAATTGGGAGTTGGTGATGGACAGGGAGGCTGACGTGCTGTGGTTCATGGGGTTGCAAAGAGTCTGAGCGGACACAACTGAGCGGCTGAACTGAACTGAATATAAAATTAATTTCATCAAATTCTACCTTTGGAGATGTATTTTATTCCATAGGAAATACTTAGCAAAAATTCTCCAGTTTTTAACTGAATCTATAAAGATAAGTATTTTCATGCTGAGCTGATTTGTTTGGATCTAAACTGTTGAAGAAGGCTGAGCACCAAAGAATTGATGCTTTTGAATTGTGGTGTTGGAGAAGACTCTTGAGAGTCCCTTGGACTGCAAGGAGATCCAACCAGTCCATTCTGAAGGAGATCACCCCTGGGATTTCTTTGGAAGGAATGATACTAAAGCTGAAAGTCAGTACTTTGGCCACCTCATGCAAAGAGCTGACTCATTGGAAAAGACTCTGACGCTGGGAGGGATTGGGGGCAGGAAGAGAAGGGGACGACAGAGGATGAGATGGCTGGATGGCATCACCGACTCGATGGATGTGAGTCTGAGTGAGCTCCAGGAGTTGGTGACGGACAGAGAGGCCTGGCGTGCTGCGATTCATGTGGTCGCAAAGAGTTAGACACGACTGAGCGACTGAACTGAACTGAACTGAAACTGTTACAGGACAGATGATATTTAAAGTAATATTTTTTAAATCGGTATCCACCTAATCGTTAAATATAAATAGCAACTATTATTTTTTCTGAAAATAACATACCAGAAAAATAACAATAAAATTCTGCATTACCTTGTGTCCTGACATCATACAGAATGACCTGGTATACTTCTTTCTCCTCAGGAATATTGTCATCCAACAAATGCACAGATATTGTTTTATTCAATGACCCCTGTATCAAACACAAAGAAATTCATCCCTCTACTGTCACTGAGCACAAACTACCTTCTACTTTTATTGTCTTTATAAACCGCGCACCCAAACATAGTTTCACATAAACTGTTCTGTGGCTTAAAAAATAAATTATATATTAGAAAAATATGACTCCTTACAAATAGCTGTGAAAAGAAGAGAGGCAAAAAGCAAAGGAGAAAAGGAAAGATATAAGCACCTGAATGCAGAGTTCCAAAGAATAGCAAGAAGAGATAAGAAAGCCTTCTTCAGCGATCAATGCAAAGAAATAGAGGAAAATAACAGAATGGGAAAGACTAGAGATCTCTTCAAGAAAATTAGAGATACCAAGGGAACATTTCATGCAAGGATGGGCTCGATAAAGGACAGAAATGGTCTGGACCTAACAGAAGCAGAAGATATTAAGAAGAGGTGGCAAGAATACACGGAAGAACTGTACAAAAAAGATCTTCACGACCCAGATAATCATGATGATGTGATCACTAATCTAGAGCCAGACATCTTGGAATGTGAAGTCAAGTGGGCCTTAGAAAGCATCACTACGAACAAAGCTAGTGGAGGTGATGGAATTCCAGTTGAGCTGTTTCAAATCCTGAAAGATGATGCTGTGAAAGTGCTGCACTCAATCTGCCAGCAAATTTGGAAAACTCAGCAGTGGCCACAGGACTGGAAAAGGTCAGTTTTCATTCCAATTCCAAAGAAAGGCAATGCAAAAGAATGCTCCAATTACCGCACAATTGCACTCATCTCACATGCTAGTAAAGTAATGCTCAAAATCCTCCAAGCCAGGCTTCAGCAATACGTGAACCGTGAACTCCCTGATGTTCAAGCTGGCTTTAGAAAAGGCAGAGGAACCAGAGATCAAATTGCCAACATCCGCTGGATCATGGAAAAAGCAAGAGAGTTCCAGAAAAACATCTACTTCTGCTTTATCGACTATGCCAAAGCCTTTGACTGTGTGGATCACAATAAACTGTGGAAAATTCTGAAAGAGATGGGAATACCAGACCACCTAACCTGCCTCTTGAGAAATCTGTATGCAGGTCAGGAAGCAACAGTTAGGACTGGACATGGAACAACAGACTGGTTCCAAATAGGAAAAGGAGTGCGTCAAGGCTGTATATTGTCACCCTGCTTATTTAACTTATATGCAGAGTACATCATGAGAAACGCTGGACTGGAAGAAACACAAGCTGGAATCAAGATTGCCGGGAGAAATATCAATAACCTCAGATATGCAGATGACACCACCCTTATGGCAGAAAGTGAAGAGGAGCTAAAAGGCCTCTTGATGAAAGTGAAAGAGGAGAGTGAAAAAGTTGGCTTAAAGCTCAACATTCAGAAAATGAAGATCATGGCATCTGGTCCCATCACTTCATGGGAAATAGATGGGGAAACAGTGGAAACAGTGTCAGACTTTATTTTTTGGGGCTCCAAGATCACTGCTGATGGTGACTGCAGCCATGAAATTAGAAGACGCTTACTCCTTGGAAGAAAAGTTATGTCCAACCTAGATAGCATTTTCAAAAGCAGAGACGTTACTTTGCCGACTAAGGTCCGTCTAGTCAAGGCTATGATTTTTCCTGTGGTCATGTATGGATGTGAGAGTTGGACTGTGAAGAAGGCTGAGCACCGAAGAATTGATGCTTTTGAATTGTGGTGTTGGAGAAGACTCTTGAGAGTCCCTTGGACTGCAAGGAGATCCAACCAGTCCATTCTAAAGGAGATCAGCCCTGGGATTTCTTTGGAAGGAATGATGCTAAAGCTGAAACTCCAGTACTTTGGCCACCTCATGCGAAGAGTTGACTCATTGGAAAACACTCTGATGCTGGGAGGGATTGGGCGTAGGAGGAGAAGGGGACGACCAAAGATGAGATGGCTGAATGGCATCGCGGACTCGATGGACCTGAGTCTGAGTGAACTCCGGGAGATGGTGATGAACAGGGAGGCCTGGCGTGCTGCGATTCATGGGGTCGCAAAGAGTCGGACATGACTGAGCGATTGAACTGAACTGAAGGAAAACAGGCTTAAAGTAGATAGAGAACAAACTGGAAGATTTTGAGTGCTGAGTTAATGTATGTAGATGTTATCTAATAAGCAATGTAGCACTACTAAAACTTCCAGACAATGCAGTAAGTTGGAGAGATTTCTATGGCAGTGGTGAATGGGAGTAACTGGAGTATGGAAAACAAGACCCGTGTTGTAGGGAAACCAGTTAATAGAAGTCAAATGTAATCAAGTAATCAAGGCAGAAGGTTATAAAGGTTTGGCTTAATATTTAGGCAGTGGAAATGAAGAGAAAAAGAAGTAAACATGTCAGCAAACGAGAATTCCTATCAAGTGGTGTGGAAAAGAGAAGATGAAGAGTAACAATAAAGCAATACTAACTTAGTACCCAAGGACTGTTTTTACAGTTATCTTCCACTAATTATCTTCTTCCCAAATATCAGAAAGAACGCCTAAATACAAGCTCAAAGACAATGTGTGAACAAGAGATAAAAAGACATTTGTTTCTAGGGCCATATTAGCTGTTTCACAGCGGTGAAACATTTAGGTTCCAAGGGCAATTCAAGTTCCAAGAGAGTGAGGAGTAAGCAAAGAGGGACAAGAGTCTCCATCATCTGCAGAGTGACACAGCTGAGAGCAACACTGGGAGGGCAGGAGACCAGGAGGGCTCGCCCCGATACGAAGTCAGCGTTTTCTGTTTGCTTAAAGGAGGTCTATTCATACAAGCACACACACAAAAGCAAACCCCCTCCTGACGTCTTAGAAATACTTTGAGCTCCTAAGGAAGTAGCTCCCTCATCAATCTCTGTTAATCCTTGTATCACATCTTCAGAATTTACCCATTTTCCTCACAAAACAGTTTCCTGCAAGTAGTCCAGTACAGTTTTTCTTGGTGCTATTACCTCAGGAAAGAAGAGCTGACCAGTAGAGTTAGCAAAATTGAGTTCTAGGTTTTGCCCAATAATTTTCCAGTTAATGGTAACATTTCCTCGACCAGGGGGTGTTCTTATCACATGGAACTGTAAAATTTCTCCTGCAAGTCAAATGCACAGATTGATGAATGTTTAATGTAAAATGAACTTATTCACAATTGAAGTCAACAAAACCCAAATCCCAAACATGCAACTGCTACAACACCTTTTCTAAGAACATTACAACCCTGTTCTGTTTGCAATTTTCTAGAAGCTTTATACATGCTTAGTGTTTGTTAACACATTTACTGCTGATTCTACTTCTAAATACTTCCATTTAGTAGAACTTCAGGAAGTTTAATGTGTAAAAGTTAAAAGCACATGCTAAAATGGAAAACACAAACTTTTTATACACTCCAAAACATGCACCAGAACAGAAATGTTCTGCAAACTTAATAATTAAGCCCTCATGGTCCAAACTAGCAATAATACAAGTAAATTCTTTCTTCACTTCTCAATAGGACACAAATTCCTTACACTGGTATGCAATGTGATTTTACACAATGCATGCATAAAAATGCTTGCAAATACCTGAAAATCACATTTCTTTAAATTGTAACTTACATATACCATCAATGATTTTGTTTTATAAAAAGAAATACAAAGGAAAAGTGTCAAATCTGTATATCAACCTCTGTAACTTCACCAAAGTTACAGTTATCCTTCCTGGATAATTGAGGCATTTTAGATACTTTCCATTCCTGGCTTTTATCCTCATGTAATACTTTATAAAACTGAAGAAAATCAAAACAGACATCTCTTCTAAATTACTTAAAGTGAAAAGTAAGCTCCTATGGAAACTGGTGATGGCTTGCTGAAAATATGCTGCATTCAAGATTTTGATGATGATGAACATGTTATACTAATGAAGCCTATTACTAAAATGTAATAATAATTTTAAAAATATAAGTGAATTAATGTTTAAAAAGCTTTAAAAGAACACATTCTTATTCAAATTTTATAGCATAGACATATAGTTGAAATCCAGGCATATTCATTTAAAAAATCACTTTTATTTAGTTATCTAAACAAGTTAAATACTTCCGACCTTTTTTAAAGGAGAATAGCAATAAAAATATGAACAGCTTTTCCAAATATATTTTAACTACCACCACTTTTTTACTCTTGAAAATAAAAAAAAATAATTACTTCTAACAGGTTTCTTAAAATATCATAAACATTAATTTAGAGATTATCTTAATTTCAGTTTGTTGTTGTTCAGTCGCTAAGTCATGTCTGACTCTTTGCGACCCCATGAACTGCAGCACGCCAGGCTTCTCTGTCCATCACTATCTCCCTGAGTTTCCTCAAACTCATGTCCATTGAGTCAGTGATGCCATCAAACCATCTCATCCTCTGTCACCCCTTTCTCCTCTTACCCTCAATTTTTTAATGACTATTAAACAAAAAATTTTCATACTAAATTTGAGCACACATAACTTTAATGCAATAAATTATTTGGGGACAGCAGAAAATATAAGAAAGCATAAACATCAGAAAGACCTCTAAATAAAATTTCCCAAAACAATTCAATATTTAATGTATACATTTTTAAATGTTTCAATATGAAAAAAATTTTTAACTGTATCATGTTAGTAGGCTATGACTTGGACTTTTTTGAAACATAGACAAAACACTATTAGAATGTCCAAAGGTTAGGATATAACTGAAAGAATGGGAACAATCAGCAATAATTGCCATACCATCCAAAACATTTATACTTGTATAACTCAGAGGAATAAAACAAAGACACTGAAACCCTAGAGTGGCTTGTATACCATGCAGAATTCCACAGGGGTTTATTACTGAAAGACATGGAGAGACCTTTGGAGTTATTAAGTCGTTTCACCTACAGTGTTGTCTGGTGACACAAATAAAAAGTTATATAGAGTACGGATTTCAAGGAAACATAGTAATATTTAAAAATGAAAATTATGTAAGTTTGAAAACTACTAAAGATGGAATAAAAATACAAATGGCAAAAAAAATGTAGATCAATGAAAACCCATGTTGAAGGGGAACCCGTAAATGTCATAATAAAAAATTACAGTTCTAAGATGGTACATAGAGATTTGGGAATAAATGCACCATTAAAGGTGAAACTAAAAATGAAATGCTAAGAAGAAAGATGTAAAATCCTCCTATGAACTTATTATATGTAAAAATACTCAGTCTAATACCAACTTTAAGACCACTTTTTAAAGTTTAACGATACCACGCAAGTAACTTGCAAGAAAATATGACAAGAAACACAATTTGAAGCACAACACACACTCATAAAAGGTAAATCAAGCATTCCTTAAACACATAATTCTCTAAAGCTACTGAAAATCATATCAATAGTATAAATGATGTGAAGATTTTCTATTAATCAAAAAACTCTGCCTCTTTAAGGCAGACTGCTAAGAATCAGGTCCATTTGAAATGCTTCCTAGGAAAAATTACTGAAAAGCTATCTTCTACCTAGAGAAGGAGTCAAAGAATATAGGAAAAGAAAAAAATTAGAAATAGGTGCTCAGTCTTCTAAATATAAGGGAAGGACAGAAGATAAGGCCTAGAAAGGGAAAGTCAAATTTTCAGATAACAAATGTCTCAACATACTGCTTATAGTTTTTTCCCAGGATGAAGCCCTAGGGAGGGCCCTCCCCTACTGAAAAATCTAACTCCTGAAAGATCATCTTGATATGAAATCAAGAGTCTAGCAAAAGTCAGTGATACATTTCAACTGTAAGCAGATAATCTATCATATGCACTCTTGGCCTGCTGCTGCTGCTGCTGCTAAGTCGCTTCAGTCGTGTCCAACTCTGTGCGACCCCAGAGACGGCAGCCCACCAGGCTCCCCCGTCCCTGGGATTCTCCAGGCAAGAACACTGGAGTGGGTTGCCATTTCCTTCTCCAATGCATGATAGTAGAAAGCCAAAGTGAAGTCGCTCAGTCATGTCCAACTAGTAGCGACCCCATGGACGGCAGCCTACCAAGCTCCTCAGTCCATGAGATTTTCTAGGCAAGAGTACTGGAGTGGCTTGCCATTGCCTTCTCCCGCACTCTTGGCCTAGCCTAACACAAATAAGAACTAGGCATAAAATTTGTTTTAATAACCCAGAGTGTTTCATCTGCTTGTTGCAAAACAAACCAAGATTCTTCTCACAAAGATAAACATCAACTACAATGTGTATAACAATAATGGAAAACTAAAATATGGGAAACGTGTTTTAATAGATTCATGTATACATGGTATATAGGTACCATCCAAATTGACTGTGCTCTATGATGGAAAATGATTTAAAACAATTACAGAAATACAAATAGTACGAAACACATACTGTCAATAAGTTAAGATAGAAAGATGAATGCTTCTAATATAGCAATTTGATAAATTTTTTTTAAAGAATCACATCTCTTGTTCAAATATTTGCCTACAAAAGATATATGCTGTCTCTAAGAAAAGGACATATTTTAAATCTATTGAACATGACATAATGATTCTGATGCTGCAGAGCTGTGTGAAGTGAACCATCTCACACAGATTTATAAAGAGTGCATTTATACACAGCACGCGATAAAAACCTACTCTCCCATATTTCTCAATTCTGCCCATTACATTTGAAAGAAAGTAATATCTACCACTGGGCATCTATCCAATTGCCTTAGGACAAAAATGTAGAAGTAGGACTTTACAGAATTCAATATATTGTCAAACACTAGGGCAATTCCTCCCCATGAACTGAAAATGTATCCTAAAGCCAGAAGTTCAGCACAGTCCACATTTTAAAACTAGTCACATAAATGAAACTCCAACACTAGGTCAAACGCAATGTTAACACTGCCAAAAGCACATATGGCATTTTTATAATTTCATTTCCTTAGCAGTTATCTTTGAAGAATCACCGTGAAGTTTTCATTTCTGTAAACTTCTGCGTGATATATATTTCTCTATGCAATTTTGCAGTAACATAAAGAATACACACACAAAATGCTGAATTCTTGAGGCCAAACATAATGCTTTCGAAAAAAGAAAATTAACTTAGACTCTAAGAAAAGGTTCAGGAGGAAAGGGAAAGAAAAAAACTAAAAAAATAGAAATTTCTTCTATTTTTTATTTGGAAAATGTAAAAAGTCTAGGGAGTACTAATAAATGAAAGCAATTCATCTTTCTGCTTCCTGTACCAAACTCATGCTCACAAGCTGATATGATAAAGCGGCTATTTAACCAATAATACACATGGACCATGTGTTTTAAGAATCAATCATTTTTCCTGCTTGCATCCTCCTGCAGATATTTAGCTGTTGGAAACTGCAGAGACCACAATCTGGCTTTCAGGCTAAGTTTGGTCAGGTGAAAGAGAACACCGATGTCAGAATGTGCAGTTTCTCCAAGACGACTAGGAGCTCAGCAGAGAGCCTAAGTTTCTTCAGAGCCCCCAGCCCACCACCACCACCACCATCCAGATTTCCTTAAGATAAATGTTGTGACACTAGCTCCTTTACAGTTCTAATCCCCTTCAAGTGATCTAGGACATCCAAATACTTTTGTACTCCTAGAAAAAAAATCCCATCATATTGCTGAAAATCATATACCTAGAGCAGCTCTTAAATCCTCCAATAAAGCTAATCCTTTCTGGTTACTGAATTTATACCTTCCATGAAACTAACACTTTTATCTCTTCTTCTACATTACCTTCTTCCCTGTATTTCTTCAACAAAATAAAAACAAGTCCAAAATACTCTGTTTTACTATCTACAATGTAAAAAGTCTAGAGAGTACTAACTAATGAATGGAATTCATTGTCCTGTTTCCTGTACCAAACTCATGCTCACAGGTTGATATGATAAAGCAGATTTATTATATCTATTTTATTGCATCAGATATTATATGATAATCATATCAGCTTTCTCCAGTTTTTCTCCCTTCCTTGCTCTCAGAGCCAATAAGCTGAATATCCCCTTAAGGCAGTGCTTCTCACCCCTAAAGCAGTGAAAGACAAGGGGTTTTTGTTTTGTTTTCCTTGATCTATCACAGACTGACACTTTTGTAAAACAGAAAAAAAATAAATGAGTAGGTAAGTTAAATGTCAAAAGGACACACACACAAAGTATAAGCCCAAAGATATCACTTTTGGATTTCACAGCAAAATGAGATTATAAAAGTCTCTAGATTATTTTCATTTTCGAATTTATCTTGTCACAAACCAGAAGCAAAAAACACTTTGTGTGAAGACATCAACTTGAGGACCAGACTTTGAGGGGCTTACTGCCCCCAGGGCGTCCACATCCTGTCTTTTATCCTCAGTAATTTGCTGTCCATCCCAAATTCTCCTCTAAAATTCCTCTGCAGTTACTACTGTTTCCTATGGTCCATTTGGGAATCTAATCTCACTGGTTGCCCAGTGAGGTTAGTACAGCACAGACACAAGGCTTACTTTCTTCTGATAACTAATGAGAACACACTCTTATCTTGGTCTCTTCCCACTCTGCCGGCAGAGCGTTCTCTCCCCTCTCTCCTTTGCCTTTTGCCTTTCCTGGACTCTTGCCTGGTATTTCACACAGCTCTGTCCTTGACAACTTGCCTTGCTTCCTCCCACCACCAAAATCTTAGTAATTTTCCTGATTCCAACTATTATCTCTAAAAATCCAATTCGTCTAACTCGAGATAGAGTCAGCTTCTCTCACCCATTTCCTCCTCTCACATGGACACTGTTACTCAAATTCATCATTCTTTCAACTCAAATATTTGCCCGACATTCCTGCATAGCCAAGTTCTGCAGTAGACATAAGTCCAAGCAAAACAAAGCTTCTTCTCACAAGGTGCCCTACAGCATAAACTCTGGATTCAGACAGCACTAGGTTTAAGCTCCACCATGAATAACTATGTGTTGGGTAGTCCCTCAAACATTCAGTTTCCTTGTCTGAAAACCTGGTGTATATCATCATACCCACTTCATAGCCCTATTGTTAAAATTAAGCAAAATAATAGATGTAAAATGTCTGGCAGGCAGAAAACACTCAATAAATGTTATTGTTGTTGTCATTATTATTAAGATTAACTTATCCTGTGGTGACTTTTTACTCGTATTATACTACAAATAATTTTTTGAGAGTTGATCATCTGTCTTTAGACTGGATTTACAGCAATTCGTTAGTCACTTTTACTCACTGTTGCTATGACAATCTGAGATTCTAAACCATTAATAAGAGGGAAGAATGTTGGAAAATGTCTCGGATATTTGCATTAAGTTGAATAAACTTGCAAGTTGGGAATATGGTAAGCTAAAACACGATGCACACTAAAATGCCCTCAGTTTCCAGCACGGCCACAACACTGGATAGGATTCTGTCCAGCCACTTAACCTGTGTGTCAGTTTTCTCATCGTAAAAATCAAAGTCCAAATGAAAGATCTCTATCCTTTTCATTTCTTAAATCTTTAAGATACAATTATTTTTAAACACAAATTACAGTGAAACACAATCTATAAATACCAGTTTTATCTCAGACTTATTCAAAGACAAAAACATTGTCATGATGCTTTAAACAAATAAAAGCAGCCTATAAATGTAAACCCTATAAATGATGTAAAATATTAAGTTTCAAAGAAATTACTGTTTTTTATGGGAAAAGGGGATACTTTGTAAATTTTCTAATTTGGCACTTAGTTCATAAATATACTGCCATACAAATGTAAAATCCAGGCTAAAATAGTCACTGATTAGAAACTACTATTTGTTTGGAACAGTCAATATTTCACCATTTAATATCAACAGTTAACCCTTAGCATACATATGCTATGTGCCTAAAACTAGGCTAAGCACTTAGCATTTAGAGCTAATTTAATCCTCACACAGAAACCAATGAAGTTATGAAATAGTATTTCCCGTAATTTAACAGATGAGAAAGCTGAGCATCCCAGGTTTGACCAATTTCCTTAAAATCACTCTAGTAGGGAGTGGCAAGCTGGAACACAATACCAATCTGTGAGGCTCCCGAATCGAGTTAAACAGATCATTATACAGCCCTCTCCCAAATAAGCTCCACATATATTAACACACCCAGCTGTACAAAATAATGAAAGAATTTGTAAAAATGGGAAACTTTAAAAGACAAGACAAAAAATTTCCTCCATGGAAAAGAGAGTGAATGTGCTCAACAATAAAAAGAACCCACCTTCATGACCTATGACAGATCTGGAAGCAGTCTGAAAGCTAACAACGCCCGCCACATTGTCATTGGCCAAAATGTTCACTCTGACGGTGTCGGAACTGGGCAAAATTCTACTTCCACCTTCCGTGTACACCAAACTAACTACAATGATTTCATCATCCTCTGGCTCGGAGTCATCCAAAATGGTCAAAATGGCAACCTTTTTGGTTTCACCTGTAAAGAATTAATGGGATAAAACCTAAGTAAGAAAATCATCAACAGAGAATTAATTCACAAAGGCCCAAAATAACTTCCTTCAAAAACTGTTAAGTTAAAATGTGTGGGTGCTTAGTTGCTCAGTCATGTCGGACTTTCTGCAACCTCACAGACTGTAGCTTGCCAAACTCCTTCCTCTGTTCATGGCATTTCCCAGGCAAGAATACTGGAGTGGGCTGCCAATTTCTCCTCCAAGGACTCTTTCCCACCCAGGGATAGAACCTGTGCCTCCTGCACTGGCAGGTGGATTCTTTACCATCGTGCCACCTGGGAAGTCCTTTAAGTAAAAATACATGAGTGAATTGTAACAGTTCAGTATCTTGAGCAACATTAGTGTCACTGTAAGCAAATGTACTGCAGCCAGAAATTATAAGACACCTGCTCCTTGGAAGAAAAGTTATGATCAACCCAGACAGCATATTAAAAAGCAGAGATATTACTTTGCCAACAAAGGTCCCTCTAGTCAAAGCTATGGTTTTTCCAGCAGTCATGTATGGATGTGAGAATTGGACTATAAAGAAAGCTGAGCACTGAAGAATTGATGCTTTTGAACTGTGGTGTTGGAGAAGACTTGAAAGTCTCTTGGACTGCAAGGAGATCCAACCAGTCAAACCTAAAGGAAATCAGTCCTGAATATTCATTGGAAGGACTGATGCTGAAGGTGAAACTCCAATACTTTGGCCACCTGAATCAAAGAACTGACTCACTGGAAAAAGACCCTGATACTGGGAAAGATTGCAAGCTGGGGGAGAAAGGGATGACAGAGGATGAGATGGTTGGATGGCATCACCGACTCAATGGACATGAGTTTGAGTAAGCTCTGGAAGTTGGTGTTGGACAGGGAAGCCTGGTGTGCTGTAGTCCATGGGGTCGCAAAGAGTCAGACACAACTGAGCGACTGAACTGATATGTTAGCCTGTATACCCTTTTCACTTATAAAGCACTGTAACAGACTGTGGAAAGGACATTTTGAGTTCGGAAAGTTAAAGGGTAAATTATTTCAAGGAATCGTGGTTTTATTTCTGGTGTCTAGCCTGGAACCATGACCTAGCTAGGGGAAGAGACGCTGAAGCAACTACTATTTAGAAATAGTTCCTTCTCGAAAGGTGGATCTCATTCTCATCCTGGTGTTACTGTGAATGATTTTCAGATAACCAACCCAAAACTTCCCTGAAAGACCAAGGGCACTTAGGGAATAGTGGTCAAAATGAGAAAAAGAAAAGGATGGTAAATTCTGAGGCAAAGAGCCCACCTAAATGGGGAGCCAGATGAGATGACAGCATCAAATACTAGTTCCCAGGATGTGGACAATAAGGGAAGGAGGCAGAAGAGGACTTCAAAGCGATCTGTGGCTGCAGCAGGGCCAAGAATTTCCTCTGCGATTTAGTCTAGGACCCCACTTGTAGACAGACCACTGAACACCCCCAAACCCAACACTGCTTCTGCTGTTCAGCCTACAGTAGTCCCCATCTAATTCACTGTTTTGAAAGAGGCTGAAAGGGTGAGAAAAAGCAGGAAAAAGGAAAAAGTAGGTGTGAATGCATGTTCTCTGTTTCATGATGCTGGCGTGCAAGTGCGTGTGCTCAGCCATGTCTGACTCTTTGCGGTCCCATGGACTGTAGCCTGCCAGGCTTCTCTGTCCATGGAATTTTCCAGGCAAGAATACTGGAGTGGGTTGCCATTTCCTACTCTAGGGGATCTTCCCAACCCACGGACTGAACCTGCATCTCTCTGTCTCCTGCACTGGCAGGCGGATTCCTTACCACTTCCCACTTACTTGAGGATCCCCATGACCCTGGTATGTTTTATCAATTCGGTGTTAAGACTGCTTCAAGAGAATATACATTATCTGAGAATACAGGTCAACTACAAAATACAGTCCATTTTGCATGATGCTAAAGTTACAATTCAAGGTTAATACTAACTGTTGTAATGGTACTATATTACATGATAAATTCTTTATAGTTACCAAAGCCACTAAAACATCTAATCTTAAATTTTCAGCTCCACTCCCTCCTCAAATTTTCATTACTTTCCTTGAAATAGGGGAAAATGTTACCAATTGCTAAGCTATGCACATACATACCTCCCACACCAAGTGTATCAGTATTCCATTGTTCCCAAAATCAATTACTGGGAAATAACCATTATAGAGGGCTTCCCTGATGGCTCAGCAGGTAATGAATCCATCTACAATGTAGGAGACACCGGTTCGATTCCTAGGTCAGGAAGATATCCCCTGGAGAAGAAAATGGCAACCCACTCCAGTATCCCTGCCTGGAAAATTCCACAGACAGAGGAACCTGGCAGGCTACAGCCCACAGGGTTGCAAAGAGTCAGACACGACTGAGTGACTAAGCACAAACCCAACCATTATAGACAAGTTTTAAACTAACTTAAAAAGTTACTCTAAAATGTAATGCTTACTAGATGTTTCAAAAGTATACCCTATATGCATCATAACCCCTAATTACTGTTTCCAAAAAAAGTATACACATTAAAGGATAAAATATGCAATGAATTGCTCTAAGATACGAAATTGCAAATAACATTTACTTCTTTCATTTTATTGTATAACCTGAAGCTTTTATGAGTATAATTACTTTCAATCAGAAAAAAACTATGTTAAGAAGCCATATGGAATTTATAAGTGCCCCAAATCATGAGTTAAATAATGATTTCAGTAAAGATATCTTTCTTTCACCCAAAGAAAACTATTTTAAATATATGAATGTTCAAAATTTTCAAATACTTGGTGATTCAATCAACCCTGGAAAAGAATTGGTAAATCTGCACTAATGCTAATTATTGTCCAAGTTCTCTATAATTTCACTGTTCATGAAAATTTAAAATAGTGATCCCATTCAAGTCTAGGACCAGTATTAACAAGCTCATCTATCACTAGGTCACTACATTTAATATAACATGAATAAAGTCACCCAATGAAGTGAAAGTCACTCAGTCGTGTGACTCTCTGCGATCCCATGGACTGTAGCCTGCCAGGCTCCTCTGTCCATGGAATGCTCCAGGCCAGAATACTGGAGTGGAGTGGGATCAAACCCAGGTCTCCTGCGAGCAGACAGAGTCTTTAGCGTCTGAAGGGAAGCCCAAGTTTATACTATTTATGCTGTTGCTGTTGTTTAGTTGCTAAGTCATATCCAACTCTTTGTGACCCCATGAACTATAGCACACCAGTTCCCCCTGTCCATGGGATTTCCCAGGCAAGAATACAGGACTGGGTTGCCATTTCCTTCTCCAGGGATCTTCCCAACCCAGGGACCAAACCTGTGTCTCCTGCATTGGCAGGCAGATTCTTTACCGCTGGGCCACTAGGGAAGCCCTTAGACTATTTATACTTGTTATTTTCTTTGGAGGTTTATCCTGATTTGTCAGTGCATATGAAAAAGCTTCCCATTTCTTGGCTATCAATACTTTTTACTCGCATGTTTAATTGTGGATACATGGCTCGTTCTTATAACTTCCTTTACAAAATTAAAACTGGTTTTAGATATGCTTCTACATTTCCTTAAAGGCTCTGCTATCACACATAAAAGGGATAAAATCCTCACATTCCCTCTTCTCTTTTTATTCAACTAAAAAGATACACGTGTAGGGCCCCATCAGCCCTCTATATGTCAGGTCAACCATTAACAAGCCAACTACTACTTTTTTCATTCACTTTTACATATTAGCAAGAATGGTACATAGTAAGAATGCATATGAACACTATCATAAAAATGGACTATAATGACTTTCCCAGGGGGAACTGAAATCCATTGAGAACCATCACTCACCTTCAGCAAAAGTCAGAATGTCTCCAGCACCTATAAAATCTAAACCTTCAGTAGCTGTTCCACCAATGACACGCCATTCAACTGTCACTTGACCTAAGCTGCCCCCTGTCCTGTGGATCACCATCTCCACTGTGCTTTGAGGCTGCTCCTGAACTTCGACATATAAGCCATCTTCGGAGGTGTTGGGACTAATACTGTAGATCACAAACACTCCAAAGGCATCACCATTTAATGCTATGACAACTGTAGAAGTGTTTGGCTGTCCTATGGTTGGCTGGTTTTTAAAACTGGCTGTGATGTTCATGAGATGAACTTCGAGGAGAGAAATCAGGAAACTCTCATCCATCTCTGGGAAATCATCGGGAAGAATAGAAACGGTGAGATTTGCAAATTCATCGCCTTCCAGCATTATGGCCCACTGCCTCGTCACAGGCTCGTAGTCACTACCAGCCGCAGCCTGACCGCTAAAAAGAGATGCTACCCTGGTCATGTTCTTCTTGTAGGTCCAGAAGTCTGAGTTGTTAGCGGTTGGGCTGGTCCAGGAAGTCATCCAGAAACACTGGGGGCCTTCAGAAGCACTGAGAAAGGAAAACGCTGAGCACGCATGTTCTCTAAGGCACAAAGTAGCACAAGTATCCTGGGGCTCCCCCATCGCAGAGACATTCACCCAAGTTCTCCAAAGTGGGTCCGGCATCCCTTGAATTGGCGATTCATAGTAGGACAGTAAGTCTTGACCCTCCTCAACTGCAAGAGCCACTACATCAATATCAGAAGTGCCGTAGAACAACAACAGCCGACCAAAGTGCCCTCCGCTAAAACGTGGAGTGACAAAAGACAGGTTAGGCATTCAAAGCAACCTGTGCATTACACGCAGAGGCAAGAACGCTGACTGTGGCTTCCACTTTTTTTAAGTGGATAGGTACTAGCACAGACACAACCATGCTTCTTAATTAGCTTTCTGTGTCTCACTGAGTTTTCTCATGTAAGGAAACCTGGTTGATTTTCATTCAGGTAATACTTATTTTTAACCCAGCTATGAAAATATCTTGCAAGATATGCAAATCATACCTATTCCAGAATTTTCAAGCAGAGTTAGAAAATGAATCTTCACTACTAACTTTCACTGAAACTAACAATGAATGATACCGACATGGGTACATTTTCAGGAAATGTAATTACTTGCCACAAGGTTGCAAGACCACCTATTTTTCTATTTCTGAAGAAGCTCAGTGAACAGTATGCTGCCTCACAAAAGAAAGGCAGGAGAAGATAAGAACCTGAAAATCAACTACTTCATATGGCATCTGAATGATCTTCAATTTAGAAACCAGTTGTTTTTAAGTTCTAAGTCAAACAGATCACCAATTAAAGCAATAAATGTCTGGGGTTAGAAAGCCAAATGATGTATAACCCATTTCACTAATAAAAGGTATGGGAAAAATAATGAGTACTTTATAGTGATAAGCATAATTTAATTAACAGATTATAATAACCTGTAAAATATTTTACATTATGTAAAAACTATCATAATTAAATTATTGGATTGTGCAAGAGATCCTTTTCCACCACCCCACAAGTCCCAAGCAGCCATCTCATATACCTTCTCCTGACAGTTATGTTAGCACAGGAACTTCTCTCCAGGGGCTCTTGAACACGAGAAACCGAATGAACAAAGGCTACTGTACCATAAGGATTATCATTGGCAGGAATAATAATATTTGCCACTCGATCTAACCCAATAGTACCTCCACCAGAGGCATCAGTTAGTTGCACTTGGATAACCTAAAAATACAGTGAAAACTTCCTTAACAGAATCCCGGCTCTGAAATTAGAATAAACATGATCCAAGAAAAAAAAAATCAAAGATATCCAAACAAGAACACAGTATACACAGTAGCATGAATAAACATAAAGAAACTCCTCCACCACATTGACAAACCCAGCATGTAACAGAACAACCCCTCACCAGCTTTAACACTAGAGCATGACTGCACGTAAGAAGTACAGGCTGCTTAAGTTCCTTAATATTCTGTTATACAATCGTGTGAATCAATTTTAAGATGCCTCTTTATGTTTACCCCTTCGATAATATGCTTGTAATCCCTATACACTTTTTTACGAAGGGAGAATATTGCATATGTGTCTTATGAATAGTTCATTTATTATGCTTTATTTCCCACATTCTCATAAGTAGAAATTCTCTGACAAAATTTGAAACAAAAATATATCATGATGTCACCTAAATTTAGAGAAAAGGAAAGAGAAATGTTTTATATGTATTAACTAATAACTAATATTTAAGAAGTGAGTAATGACACAATTAACACTCAACTGAAATTTTATGGACTTCCCTTCTACAAAAATTTGACACTATTAAAGAATAAATGCTGTTAAATCTAATTTTATGAGCTCTAGGTTTTAATAATACTTGAATTTCATAAAATAAAATTATCTTCTGCCAATATATGTCAGTGATGAATCAACTTCCCCACTGAGATGCTATCTTTATTTGCCACTGCACTTCTTTATCATGAAAAATAAATATCAGACAAATAAATCTCACATGGAATTTGTCACAGAGTAAATCCTAAAGGATAAATGAATGAGCAGAAAAATCAAAATCCACATATAATAAAGATTGATTGGCTCACACTCAAGCCAAGAAAGATTATGAATACAAATAAATTGTTTATGTCAAACAATATAGCAAACTTTCTGCCAGATTACATATTTTTAATCACTTAACTAAAACATAGAAAAACATAACTGTACAAAAAAAAAATCTTATACTAGTAAACTAGTATGTGAACAAGTATGAGACCTATTTCTAAAATATTTTTGTTTTTGTTTTCTGTAAGGATCACTTTCACACTACCAAATTTTGAACATTCTCACAGAAATAATTTATCGGACACCTCTATAAGTGTCACAACAACAGGCATCTGTTCTAATCACTATAAGACAAGATACAGTTTACAGTGTCATTCTAGACTAGCCGTTCCTCTCACCTCTTCAATCTCCGGAACGTCGTCAGCCAGGACCTCTAACAACAAGGTTTGAATGGTTTCCCCAGGGGCAAAGGTCACATTACCTGAGACAACTCGCAGGTCGCCAGTAGCAAGCTGTCCATTAATAGTGGCAACCCACTGAACAGTAACATTGCCGAGTGTCCCAGAATTTCGAATTATTGGCAGGTTTACCTTCACTGAGTTAAACTCAGGTTCCTCTACAGTAAGTTTAGTAATCTGAAAACCTAAAGGGCAAAGCAGAGATAATTTCAAATACAAAGTGAAACTAAGTCAACATAGAGCGAACCAACTGCCACCCTACACTCAACTATTTCCCCCCGCCCCCCGAGCAATCTCCACAAAATCAGAGAAACATGCTATGATACAAATGCTCAGGCCTTCCTGCCAAATTTTCCAAATTATTTTTCATTACAATAGAACCAGAAATCATAAACTCAGATGCTCACAGAGGTCAGACATGTATCAGTCATGAGTGAAGTGGGTCCCATGACTTCTGGGGTGAATGGCATGGTACAAGCCTGGCAATTGGTATTTTGCTTCGAAGACTGATGCTGTGCAGAAAGGGGGACTTGATGTCACCATACCTTTTTTTTTTTTACTATAAAGAAACCTCAGAAATTCAGATTTTTGTACAAATTTCTGTAAAAAAGTTCTTTTAACAATTGGTCTAAGATTCACAAAATACATCCAGGAGCCAGATCTGACCTAAAAGCCTAAAAGTGTATGATCTCTAGGTTTATGCTAAGAGGTTGATTTCTAACCACAGGTGGTGAACATACATAGATGTCCTTATATATCAGTAATAGCAGGTTAAAAGGAAATAAGATTAAAGCAATTTTGAGGCTCTAAAACTAAAGAAATGTATGAATCTATACAAATAAGTAAGAGACGCAGACTAGTCTCATTACCAAATAATCCATAGGGATCATCAGAGGCCTCAATAATAATGATTGCCTCTGTTAATGCCCCGAGTTTTGCCCCTCCTGTTGTTTCATTCAGCAGTTGCACAAGAAAAGATTCTTCCAGCTCAGGGTAGATGTCATTAATGATATATATTGGCACAGCTTTACTGGTTTCCCCTTCTAGTAAGACCACATCCGATGAAGCTATACTATAATCTTCACCTACAAAGACAAAAAGAAAAATGCTAAAACTTCTTCTAGGACATGATAATAAACTCCACATATACTAAGGAAATACTATGACATATCATAATTCATGGACACACTTTACAAGACGTTTCTGAGGACAAGGATTGCATTTATTTTAAACCTCTCTTGCAAGAATAAAATGGGTTTGATACAGCACAATAATGAAAAACCATCCTGGCTATTCAAGTTCATGCCTTCATTTTTAGAAATACATATACATAGTGTCCTACTGGCCAAATACATATATAGATGACACAAATATACACAGACATATAGATATGCACTGGAGAAGGAAATGGCAACCCACTCCGGTGTTCTTGCCTGGAGAATCCCAGGGATGGGGGAGCCTGCTGGGCTGCCATCTCTGGGGTCGTATAGAGTCGGACACAACTGAAGCGACTTAGCAGCAGCAGCATAGATATGGATATGCACATGAATCATTCACTACCACAAGATGGCCTCTTATTTACAAAAATAAAAAAATATGTAGGGTACTTTCAAAACAAACAAAACAAGAATTCTGATCTCACTGGGGAGACCAATTACACTGCTGTACAGAGATGGGTACATCAATATCATCAATCTTACAGCTGGAAAACAAGAATTTTTCTATAGAGTTGGATTAAAAGCTGCTAATGTATACTCTATATGGATCACAGCCTTGTCATGGTGAAGGGGTTTGCGTAATGCAACGAAGCTATGAGCCACGCTGTGTAGGGCCACCCAAGACGGATGTGTCATAGCAAAGCATTCTCACAAAATGTTGTCCACTGGAGAAGAAAATGGCAAATTATTCTAGTACTCTTGCCTCAAAAACCAAATTGACAGTATGAAAAGGAAAAAAGATATGACACCAGAAGATGAACCCTAGAGGTCAGAAGGTGTCCTATATGCTCCTGGGGAAGAGATGAGGACAATTACTAATAGCTCCAATAAGAAGGAAGTGGCTGGGCCAAAGCGGGAACTTCTTTCTCGACACTTAGCTGCGGATGTATCTGGTGGTGAAAGTAAAGTCTGATGCTCTAAAGAACAATATTGCATAGGAACTTGGAATGTTAGGTCCATGAACCAAGATAAATCGGACATGGTCAAGCAGGACACGGCAAGAGTGAATATTAACAACTTAGGAATCAGTGAACTAAAATGGATGGGAATGGGCAAATTTAATTCAGATGACTATTATACCTACTACTGTGGGCAAGAAAACACTTAGAAGAAATGGAATAGCCCTCATAATTGGCAGAATAGTCCAAAATGCAGTACTTGGGTGCAATCTCAAAAATGATGGAAAGATCTCGGTTTGTTTCCAAGGAAAACCATTCAATATCACAGTAATCAAGTCTCTGCCCCAACCACTGATGTCAAAGAAGCCAAACCTGAATGGTTCTATGAAGACCTACAACACCTACTAGAACTCACACAAAAACGATGTCCTTTTCATCACAGGGGACTGAAATGTAAAAGTAGGAAATCAAGAGACACCCAGAGTAAGCGGCAGGTTTGGCCTTAGAGTAGAAAATGAAGCCAGGCAAATACTAACGGAGTTTTGTCAAGAAAACATGCTGGTCATAGCAAACATCTTTTTCCAACAACAAAAGAGATGAATTTACACATAAACATCACCAGATGGTCAATATGAAATCAGACTGACTATGTTCTTTGCCAAAGAAGCTCTATCCAGTCAGCAAAAACAAGACCTGGAGCTCACTGTGGCTCAGACCATGAGCTCCTCATTGCAAAATTCAGGCTTAAGAAGAAAATAGGGAAAATTACTATTCATGTATGACCTAAATCAAATTCCTTAGGATTATACCATGGAAGTGACAAATAGATTCAAGGGATTAGATCTGATAGACAGAGTGCCTGAAGAACTATGGACAGAGGTTCAACACATTTTACAGGAGATGATGGCCAAACCCCAAAGAAAAAGAAATGCAAGAAGCCAAAGCGGTTGTCTGAGGAGGCTTTTCAAATAGCTGAGAGAAGAAAAGAAGTGAAAGGCAAGGGAGAAAGGAAAAGATATACCCAACTGAACGTAGAGTTCCAGAGAATAGCAAGGAGAGATAGGAAGATCATCTTAAAAAAAAAAAACAGTGCCAAGAAGTAGAGGAAAACAATAGAAGGGGAAGGACTAGAGATCTCTTCAAGAAAACTGGAGATATCAAGGGAACATTTCATGCAAGAATGGACACAATAAAGGACTGAAACAGTAAGGACCTAACAGAACCAAATGAGATTAGGAAGAGGTGGCAATAATACAAAAAAGAACTATAGAAGAAATGTCTTAATGACCTGGATAAGCAGGATGGTGTGGTCACTCACCTACAGCTGGATATCCTGGTGTGTGAAGTCAAGAGGGCCTTAGCAAGAATCACTATGAACAAAGCTAGAGGATGTGACAGAATTCTAGCTGAGCTATTTCAAATCCTAAAATTTATGATGCTGTGAAAGTGCTGTCCTGAATATGGCAGCAAATTTAGAAAACAGTGGTGGTCACAGGACTGGAAAAGATCTAGTTTTCATTCCAAATTAAAAAAAGAGCAAAGCAAAAGAATGTTCAGACTACCATACAATTACCCTCATTTCACATGCTAGCAAGGTAATGCTCAAAACCCTTCAAACCAGGCTTCAGCAGTTCATGAACCAAGAACTTCCAGATGTAAAAGCGAAGTTCAAAGAGGCAGAGGAAATAGAGATCAAATTGCCAACATCCGTTGGATCATAGAAAAAGCAAGGGAAGTCCAGAAAAACATCTACTTCAGCTTCATTGACTATGCTAAAGCCATTCACTGTGTGGGTCACAACAAACTGTGGAAAATTCTTTAAGAGATGGGAATACCAGACCACCTTACCTGCTTCCTGAGAAATCTGTATGTGGGCCAAGAAGAAACAGCTGGAATGGAACAGGAACAATGGACTGGTTCAAAATTGGGAAAGGAGTATGACAAGGCTGTATGTTGTCATCTTTCTTATTTAAATTCTAAGCAGAGTGCCACTAATTCATGCAAAATGCCAGGCTGGATGAATCACAAGCTGGAATCAAGACTGCCAGGAGAAATATCAATAACTTCAGAAATGCAGATGATACCACTTTAATGGCAGAAAGTGAAGAGGAACTAAAGAGTCTCTTGATGAGGGTGAAAGAAAACAATGAAAAAGCTGGCTGAAAATTCAATACTCAAAAAACTAACATCATGGCATCCGGTCCTATCACTTCATGGCAAATAGATGGGCAAACAGTGGAAACAGTGACAGACTTTATTTTCTTGGGCTCCAAAATCACTGCAGACAGTGACTGCAGCCACGAAATTAAAAGACGCTTGCTCCTTAGAAGAAAAGGTATGACAAACTAGACAGCATATTAAAAACTAGAGACATCACTTTGCCAAGCAAAGTCCATATAGTCAAAGTTATGGTTTTTCCAGTGTTCATGTATGGATGTGAGATTTGGACCATAGAGAAGGATGAGCACTGAAGAACTGATGCTTTTGAACTGTGGTATTGGAGAAGACTCTTGAGAGTTCCTTGGACAGCAAGGTGATCAAACCAGTCAATCCTAACGGAAATCAGTCCTGAACATTCACTGAATGGACGATGCTGAAGCTGAAGCTCCAATACTTTGGCCACCTGATGTGAAGAGTTGACTCACTAAAACGGACCCTGATGCTGGAGAAGATTAAGGGCAAGAGGAGAAGAGGGTGACACAGGATGTGATGGTTGGATAGCATCAGTGACTCAATGGACATGAATTTGAGCAAACTCATGGAGATAATAAAGGACAGGGAAACTTGGCGTGCTTCAGTCCATGGGGTCACAAAGGGTCAGGCAAGACTTAGCGACCCATCAACACCACCAGGAGACAGTGGAGGACAGAGAAGAGTGGCGTGATACAGTTCATGGGGGTCACAAAGAGTCGGACATGACTGAACAACAACGGCAAAAGCATATCACTCGGGGTGGCTTTGCCTCTGGCCAAACAGCAGATGAAGAAAAGAGTGAGGTAGAGATGCAGGTTCAGTGCCTGGGTCAGAAAGATCCCCTAGAGGAGCATGGCAGCCCACTTCGGTATTCTTGCCTGGAGAATCCCAGGGACAGACGGGAGTCTGGTGGGCTACAGTCCATCAGGGTCGCAAAGAGTTGGACATGACTGAAATGAATTAGCACGCATGCACTTATAGACTTTATAGGCTAATTTCCTAGAACACGGATCAGTCCTCACAACCTGTCAAAGTGTAAAGCCCTCTGTACATAGGCATTCCTCTGGGCTACATTCCCCCATACACATACACACTCACACTCACTCACACATACACACACTCACGTCATTCATACACACAGCAGGGACTAGGTAAGCCTGCTTTATTTTCAAGCAAGCGTCACATCCAAATGATTTATTTCAAAATATCAATCGGGTTATCCTATCCATTCACACTCATGACCTTTGCTGCTGCTGCTAAGTCCCTCAGTCGTGTCCAACTCTTCGCGACCCCATGGACTGCAGCCTACCAGGCTCCTCCGTCCATGGGACTTTCCAGGCAAGAGTACTGGAGTGGGGTGCCCATTGCCTTCTCCGCATGACTTTTGAGTGCACACTAAAAAGGTTCTAACTGAATAGCTCGTAGGCAAAACTCCCTAAGAGGCCATAACTGAACTACAAAAGAAGACTGTCTCCTAATGTTTGCATTTGGCAATAAAATCCTTCTGCTTATACATAAAATAGTTAATGTTAATAACTGTCTCTACCATGTTTTTCATAAATAAACAATAGAATAAATGAGTTGAGAGACATAACTTTTGGCAATACTGCAATTATACAGCTGCAAGTTTTATCCTGCATTCCTCATTATTTACATATGAATCCCTTCCAAAAACCTTAAAAGTACTCAGGGAGAAAGCCTAACAATGCTTTCCTTGGTTTACTTTTTATTGGTTTGTGCATATTAACCTTTTAAATTCATATACAATTTGCCAACAGTTTTCACAAATTCTGCAAAATCAATGTCATAAATACCTAATAAAAAGTCTAGATTTGTTCCTTAAAAAAATGCAAGGGTATTATTGCTTTCTGGTTGATTTTTCTCACTACATCTTTGACTGGTTTTGTTAATCAAGGATACAATTTCCCTCAAAACACTTCACTGCTCCTTAGATTTCTTTTCTCACCAGCTACTGCAGTTATTGGCACAGCTTTAAATTTCACAGAAACATCTGCAAATGCTCCTCCTGTTCTTGTCACATTGATAATGGGTCCAACATGATTTTCTGCTACTCGAACAACTGGTGCTGAGAGCTGAAGAGTCCCGAAGGCATCATCATTGGCAATGATAATTAACTGAGCAATAGCTTCTACCTTAGGCCCCAGGCGTGGAGAGTTTGGAACTGAAAGACAGAAGAAAAACTAATATATCAAAATTATAACAACTCGTCAAAAGTCATCAAGAGGCCTCAGCCAATTTATAGAATGGATAAACAATAGAGTCCTACTGTACAACAGAGAGAACTATGATTAACATCCTGTGATAAACCATAATAGAAAAGAATATGAAAAAGAATGTATGTGTGGGGTCTATGTGTGTATCACTTTGCTATACAGCAGTAATGAACCGAACACTGTAAATCCACTATACTTCAAAAAAAAATTTTTTTTAAGAAGCCGCAGCAAGATCCATGAACCAAATGGGGTTATCATTTTGTGTTTTCTCTACTTATAGCAAAAATATTTATCAATTACTATGTACCAGTATGAATTTAGATGTTGGGGATACAAAAATAAACAGAAAGTTCCTACTTCCCTGTAATTTCTAGGGTGATTTTTATTATAGCAAAGGAATAACTACCCTACAAGGATTATTTTAATAGGTATTAAAAATTTCTCAAAAGAAAAAATTAGAAGATAATTAATCACTTCACACAATAACAGATAACGATGAAATTTACAGAATGATGCTCTTCCAATTAGTTACCAGCATGCTATAAATTTTTTTAAAGCCACTACAGTTACAAAATTGAGCAGGAAAGTCATTTAGTTCCTTGTCCTCGAAGAGGAGCTGAATATCATCACACTCCAATTCAATTACTGCCTCTCTCCGTGCTTAACTGTCCTTGCCCACAAACCTATTCCCCCTGCGCCATCTCAATTAATAGTCATGCCAAAGCTGCTATAGAAAGAGTGTGCTTACTTATGCTTTTACTGCTATACTTCTAAGCCTATCTTTAAGACTCTCATCTTACTTGCCACTGATTTTAGGGAGCACAAAACTTATTTTGAAGGCATTTAAGACCCTCCACAAACTCTGACTTACTTTCTAGATTCAATTCTGACTTAGCACCCTCGCCAAAACAACTTTTATGAACTTTGACACAAATGAAGCATCAGCAAGCTTCAAGTAAACAATTTTGAATTCATATTTAGAACATTTCCAACTATGGTGGTATTTGAAAGCATGTGACAATGAATAAAATTCAGTATTTTCAGACAACATAATCTAAAACAAGTAATGACACCATTTAATTTCAATGATAAACAGTTCCAGATCACACTAAATTATATAGTTAAAATCAGAAACTGTAAATCGATATAATTAAATTCAACTACATTGGGGGAAAACAGCAGTAACCCAGGGGTGCAGCAGCAGATGACATTTTATGTGTCTACTTGACGGGCATTGTTCCAAGCACTTTCCTTGCATCCAGTAATTTAATTCCCATACCATCTCTGTGTGATGGGTAACACTGTCCATGTCTGACAGATAAGGAATCAGAGGTGCAAAGAGGATGAAGTAGTCAGCTAAGGCATTAGACTAGAACCTGCTGGATACATTGTAGAGACATCATGTAAGGGTTTGTCCAAGCTCCAGCTCCCTTTCTGCAATTCCTCAGGTAGATAACCTTCCTCCACCCACAACTGTTCGTCCTGCCCTCTGCCCGTTCATCACCACTCCTCTCACACTGTCTCCTGAGAGTGCGTGATTCTACCTATTAAAATTGAGACCATATCACATAGATTTGCACTGAATTATTCTTTTTCTTCATTTTTAATGACATTTAGTTTTCTTTCTAATGCACTTAATTGTTCTTTAACTGTTTCACTTCACAGCTTATGCTGAGTCTGAGTTGCCCCAAGTATGCTGCATGGTTCCAGGAACATATCCAGCATAAACAAACACACATTGACTGTTTCTCCCAACCCATAACACAGTGATATCCTGCATATACCACTTTATTAATAATTGTTCACATTTATTTAATGCTTACCATATGCCAGACCCTATATTCATTTTCACCTGTATTATCATATTTAATCTCCATAATAAGTCTGTACTATAGATAAGGAAACTTAGGCTTTAAAAGTTTATGGGCAACAATTTATTATGATACACTGGGACCTAAGTTATCTAACACCAGCATCCACAGCTCCTAGCTAGCCACTGCTACATGTGATCCTTCTACCTGGTTTTACTTCTAGCTCACTTAGTAAACTGCAGTTCCTTGAAAAGTGGGCTATACCATATAATTCTTGTAGTCAGTTGCTCAGTCGTGTCCAACTCTTTGTGACCCCAGAGACTGTAGCCCACCAGGCTCCTCTGTCCATGGAATTTTTCAGGCAAGAATACTGGAGTGTTGCTATTTCCTCCTCCAGGGGATCTTCCTGACCCAGGGATTCAACTGGCATCTCCTGGGTCTCCTGCATTGGCAGGCGCATTCTTTACCACTGCACCACCTGGAAAGCCCCTTTATAATTCTTACTAAGATTAGTTACTGGGTTTTAGTGCACTGTATTGCTAAATGAGGCTAAATCACACTAAGAAAACAAGGGATAGGTTACTGTGTGAGAATTTTAACCCTGACTGTAATCTAAAAATGTAATGATAGCAGTTATCCTAAAAAAAGTAAATTTCCTTCTACAGCCCTTGACTACAATTACAATGTGGGCAAGAATGGTGCTCACTATACAACGTATCAGTAAGGTGACAAAATATACTTGTAAAAAACCTTAATCTATATGGTAGAACACAGTCAACATGTAGATCTTAACTCTTTCGACTATTTAATTCCAATTTTCTTAAGAGAGTTTTATTATATTTTAAAAGATATCTACTTAATATCATATTTACAAATGTTATCCTAAAACTGACATTAAATTGATATTAAATTAAAATCACCAATCTTCCTTCCTTTTCTTACTGCCTTATTCCAGGAAATCTAGATTCCTCTCTCTATATAAAAACCCCTATCTAAAGTTATAGGTCTTCAGAGAGAGATGTGACTAACGAACAAGCTACCGTGAGCCCCCAGCTCAGGTCGGCTCTGTGATAGCAGCCCCCACTCCCTCCAAAGCTACTGAGCCAGGACCCCAGCGGGAGAAGCTGCTCTGTCCAAAGAGAAGCTGCAGAACCAGATCCTCTGCCCAATACAGGTCATCACTCACTCCTCATTCCTCATTCTTATCCCCAACCAGGGCCTTCATCTCAGCTCTCAGGATGACCCCCAAAGTCTTCTCACTACTACACAGCCCTTTCCCCCTTCCCTCATGCAGTTGCCAGATCCACCATCTCCTTGTATTGCTTCCCACCGATACAAAGAGACTCTGTTGGTTAAGGAACCATCTAGGGTGGATTAAGGTGAAAGAGACTCAGGATCTTGCTACCAGGACTGTCCTTGGAACTCCCAGATTGATTTCAGGTTTCAGAAGCTACAATATCTAGCACAAATAGTATGAGAGATCAGTCATACCAGATTCCGTAAGCATTTGTAAAAATTTAGTCTGAGACTATAACAGTTTTAAAACACGACAGCACATTTTCACATGTCCTACTTCCATTTGCCTTATAAACTTTTGTAAGAGGATGCTAGTAAAGTTAGAGCTTACTATTTTTACAGAATTTTTTACTATACTGAATTCTTAATTTGTTTCAGAATTCTTATCTCTAATAATAAAAACAACACACTAATGGTTACTTACTTGGGCGATTCTGCACTTTCTCTGTTAAAGTAGAGTTGAGTAGTTCAACAAACAAAGACTCCGACCTTTCTGGCTCATCATCATCCAAGACTGAAACAGTTATTGTTGCCTCACTCTGATTGGCTCTAAAAACAGCAAATCCAGAAGCTGGTATATAGTCTTTCCCTTGAGTTGCTCTGGCTAAATTAGGTGGAAAATGAGGTGGTTTTTCCATATCATCCAGTGTTGCATATGTGACTTTAACTTTTCCCAAGAGGCCTTTTAACCTTATTATTGACAACGTGATGTTCTGGGTTGCTTCCTCCACTTTAATAGGTCTATTTTTCTCAGAAAAGATGAAGACCCCATAAGGATCATCACTAGCCAAAACTATTAGTGTGGCGTTAGTATGAACGCCTAGAGAGCCACTGGAGACGCTGAGGATGGTCACAGAGAATGCTTCATCCAGTTCTGGATCTTCATCAGGCAATATTTCCACTGTGATGTTGGCGCTCTTCTGTCCAATCTCAAATGTGACATTGCCAGAGGTGAAGGCCAGATCGCCATCAGGGTCAGAGTCTATGCTCCAAAGCAAAGTCACTCGAGACAGAGCCCCATAACTTCTCATAATCTTTAAAATATTTAATATTAAAATATGTTAAAACAGGCATTAAATCCACCAACTTAGAGGTTTGGATATACAAAACAACAGGGTATTAATTTGTAATTTTATTTTATATAAGCTGTTCTGAAGAATATAAGATTCTTGAAGGCAATGCACTACCCATTTTTGAAGACCCTCAGGGAGTCCCACTTAAAATGACTATTGTATGAAATGACAGATTGAAGGAACATGTTTATCTTCTAACTAAACTGCAGCTGTATCATTTCTGCAACTACAACATATATGAGTAATAAAGCAAATGCAATTAACAGTGTATTATATTATACATTCATGAAAATGTTTACATTTCCTGCAAAGATGGTATACACTTTATTGTAAGGACTAGATGACTGATAATTTTTCTGAAAAGTTAGCCATAAGACTCATTTTTTAAAACAGATTATATTTAATTTCAATATACTATGGAAAACAAAAATTCACCAAAAAATATCCTCGACCCAAGGTTATATATTTAAGAAGCAAGGAATGCTTTTGTCAATAGTATGTTAAAAAGAATGAAAAATCTTTTTTTTTTTTAAAGTTTAAGTAACTTTAAGTTACTGTAGTGTTAGTTGCTCAGTCTTATCCAACTCTGCAACCTCATGGATTGTAGCCCACCAGGCTCCTCTGTCCATGGAATTCCCCAGGCAAGAATACTGGAGTGGGTTGCCATTTCCTTCTCCAGGAGATCTTCCCAAACCAGGGATCAAACCCAGGTCTCCTGCATTGCAGGCAGATTCTGTACTGTCTGAGCCACCAGGAAAGCCAGACTTCAAGTTAAGTCCCAACTAAAAGTAATTTTTATACTTAAAATAAGAATGCCGATTCAATTAGAGACAGGAATTTTTATTTAAAAATTTCTTTATAAACTTGATGCTTTCTCTGAATCCTTTTTCTTTTCTTTCGTAATTAGTTATCCTTTCTAAAGCTGTTTAATTTATTCCACAACAGTTTACTGCAGATCTGCCATAAGAATACAGAAAAAATATATTTTGAGTGATCTTTCTTCATCCTTTGAATAAAATCTGAGGACACTGAGCAAGCTTCTGTCTCCTCTAAATTATCTAACAATAGAAGTCTTAATTCCTGCTGGATGAATGTAGAGTAGAAACACATATACATACCCCGCCCCCGCCACACACACACACACAGACCACATAGAGATGGTATTATTATTGCTATTCACAAATGTTTTGCATTTTCTTTCCTTTTGGGAAAGATACAAACCAGGATTACATTTCTCGACCCAATTACTTTCGTGTCGTCATGCGACATGCTTTGATCAAAGAAGTTAAATGGAAATGCTGTGAATGACCTCCAGAAAGAAGCTGAAAAGCCAAGTGTGCAGTTTCCCCCAACCTCTTCTCCCCAGTAAGTGGAAACAGAAGTATCTATTGAGTTACAGCCTTTGCAACCCTCAGTCCTAAGTGATTGATGACAGCCAACTTCAGATGGGACATAAAACATGAGTGAAAAACAGATCTTTGTTATAGTAAGTCAATGAGAATTTGGAGATGTTGCCACAGTCCATCTGAATTAAGATAGAAAACTATACTTTTATATTAATAGATATTTCTTAAGGAGTCAGGAATCCTCAGAATCACAATGTATGCAAAATGAAATACAAAGACAAAAGACAAATCACTGTTTAATTATCAATGTGAATTGTCTGTGCTACTAGATTTGTTAGGGGAAGCACACTGATTGAAACCGCCCACCCTGGCCAGGCACCATAGTAACCATTTGCATGAGTTGTTTTATGACAGGAGACCCCGGTAAGGAATACGGAACTAATAAGCCACCACCAACCGGAAGAGTTCCGGGAAAGGTTGAAAGGAGACACCGCGTGTCCATCCACTTCCCAGAATCCCTCTCGCTAGCATCCATCTTGGCTGAGCAATGCGTGCACCACCAGGAAAGGCTCTGAATTAGAATGATTGGCCAAAGACCACCCGGAAACTAATCCCATCACCATAAAACCCGAGACTGCAAGCCACACGGCAGAGCAGTTCTGGGTTCCCTTACCCGACTGCTCTCCACCCAGGTGCCCTTCCCCAATAAAATCTCTTGCTTTGTCAGCACGTGTGTCTCCTTGGACAAATTCATTTCCGAGTGTTAGACAAAAGCCCAGTTTCAGGCCCTGGAAGGGGTCCCTCTTCCTGCAACAGATTCAGTCCCCTCCAACTTCCATATAAAAAAATTAACATAAAGTATACCTTAATAATACAATAAAACAGTGTTTTTTTAAAAAGAAACAGAAAGGGTCTAGGACTGGAGGAAAGAATGTACTCACATTGAATATAACAGTACTGTATCCATCTTCTGGTTCAGTTCCGCTGACAATGAGTGACTCAGGGCTAAATTCAAATACACCATGAGCATGGTCAGAGGCTGCAATTGTCACTAGAATTTGGGAAGCCACTCCTAGACTGGCTGCATGAATAAGTTCCAACAAACAGAAGAAAATGTTAATCAGTAATTTACAAACCAAAGGGAAAAGCAAGGAACAACTTTTTGAAAAGAGTGGTACCATTCACTGAGTATGTTGCAATTTGCTTTAGAAAGAAAGGCAGACACAGATGGCTGCCACAATATTCGTGCTTTTATGACCTTCCTCTGTTTGGGCTCCAGCGTGACATACGAGTGCTGGATAAGCACTTGAAGATGAATAAGGAAAACTTGTTTTTCTTTTTCTTCTCCATGAAAGAGAACATTCTTCCACACAGAGCATAGGAGGAAAGGCTCTCACGACCTTTGCTGATCTTGGAAGAACGTGAGCCAAAAGGACTCCTACCTTTGTAAAACAGTAGTTTTTCTATGATTTTCACCAACCTGACTGCACAGATTCTTGGCTTCCAAATGTGCAGTAATTCTACTCCTATTTTCATCATATTACGATATAACAGATCTATCTTTCCTGGTCTCACAGAGTCCAGTCCTATAACTAAAAAGATGCCAAAGTCTAAACAAAGAAGCACTTTTGTCCTAGGAAGTATGTTCCGCTTTTATGTTGAACATTAAATATGTGGACAAGACAATAAGGAATCCCAAAATTAGGACAGTAATTAAATATAGAAGTTACAGGAGACATTGGCAGAAGTGAGGAATGAGAAGAGTGGTAACAACTTCTGAAACTAAAATATAAAACCTGACATTGTGAAAAAGGAATGCTTTGTGCATTCTTCAAAAGGAATCTTTTTGAGGGTTAGAAAGAGTTCCCCCTAAAGAAAAACAAATAGTCTATGTCTCTTGTTTCTTGTCTATTGTCTCTTTTTATGAAAAAATATTTGTGGTAAAAAAGCTGAACCATATTTATATATACATCTAATTCAAAAGGCATCCTTTTTTCAATATTTCCTTCAGTCAACTGGCAATTTATTCTCCCCATTTATTTTCTTCTTAATTTCTCTTTCCCATGTGCTTTATTAAATGCAGCATATAATGACTCACTTGCTGTTGTAAAGAAAAACAGTATGACACATTTTACGTGAAAATATAAATATTCTATTTATCTGTTTTTTAGGTACTCAAAGCTATATGAAAGTTTTTTCAATAATCACTTTTGTAAATGGTACCAAGCAAAATTTCTGTTATAATTAGAATCAGGAAACTGCATTAGGTTCACAAAGAGAGGAGGAGAGTCTGAGTTTCAGAGGCAGACAGGATTTGATTCTGACTTGATCACTTTCCAGCTGACTTATAACAGCATGGAGCAAATGATACTTGATAAAGCTGTTCTGCTTAATGAGACAAACTATATAAAGGACCTGCATATACCGGATATCGATAAATGGTTAGTATTGTTGTCTCTAAAAAGAAAAGTTAAAATGCAGAATAGTAAAGGGCCTTGGAATAGCTGCTTACCACGTTTGTGATTAGCTGGAAGGAAGAATTCCATGTCCCCATCACCACTACCACTGCCATCAACCCTAAAGAGTTCAGTCACTTCACAAGGAGAAACACAGAGTCACGACCCACACAACATACATTGACACAATGAGAAAATTGAGAGTTCTTAAAACATATCCAGCAAAGAGGAAAATTCAGAAATACTAGACATGCGTTCTTTCAAATAAAACAGATTAGGTGGTAATGGTATAACATTAGGCAAGCTACCAAGTTATAAAACTTTCATTCATAGCTTCAGGAAAATATTCCATATAGGTTGCACCTGGCATTTCCCATTTCTGCCAATTTAACTAGTTTTATTTTTAAATTTTCACTTTATAGCAGTGTAAATTGTTTTCATCATTTATATAAACATTTTTAAATATTTGTGTGTATGTATCAGCCTATACTTAGTCCTATAAATCTGTGACAGTCACCTTCCCACTTACAACACTATGTGTATTAGTCACTCAGTCGTGTCTGACTTTTTGCAATCCCATGGAGCATAGCCCACCAAGCTCCTCTGTCCATGGGATTCTTCAGACAACAGTACTGGAGTGGGTAGCCATTCCCTTCTCCAGGGATCAAACCTGGGTCTCCTACGTTGCAGATGGATTCTTTACCATCTGAGCCACCAGAAAAGCCCACTTACAACAACTAATTCAAAAATTGGGGAAATGCATCTAACATTTCCCTCTAGCCACACACTTAAGTTCTCACATTTCGGCATCTAGACAAGTGGTCTAGAAAACTCGGCTTCAGCCCTGCCTGTGACAGACACCAGCTGTAAAACCTTCAGCCAGTCACGAAAGCCCTTGGCACTTCATTATTCTCACCTATAAAAGGTGAGAATAAAGGCCTGCTGCCTTTTATACAGAACTGCTGTAAAGATCAAATAAATATCGTAGAAAATGAGGGACCTTGGCAATATATGAAGACTCGTTCTAACTTTACTTCTACTGTGTCTCAGAAGCCAACCATTATTTTACCAAGTATTTGCAAACAAAGAAGGCGGGAAGGGCAGCGGTTGAAAGGAATAAGAGGAGCAAGATGCCATCCACACTATGTGCTTCTACCATATCCTTGATTGACATGTGAGCCTAAGGTCTGTCCTGCTTTTCCGGGCTTCCCCTGCCCGGGACTGGGATACACCAGACATGAGAACTGATGACACCCAAAACCTGAAACAGTCAACGGATTTCAGGGAATATCCAGTGCATGGCTCTGCTTTCATATTAACCACAGGTTACAAGCAAGAGGGGCGAAATTTAATCCCAATGTACCCTGACTAGCACAGAACACCTGCTCAGGTGGCTGTCGTATGTAGAATGGGTCTTACAGGCAAAACTGTGGAACAAGGACTTCTCCTTTAATCCCCACAAAAGTTTAGTTCTACAAGCTATTACACCTCTTAGCAGTCCAGCTATGACTCGAGGAATGGAGGCCAGCATCTAGGTTCCTCTACCTCCAATCCCCACTCAAGGTGGGCTGGGAGGATCAGATTCTCTGGCAGTACTGCCAACTTAGGACAGTGCAAGATTGGTTTTCAAATGAACACTCATGCCCAATGATACACAACGATATATATTCTAGAGATATAGAAAGAAGCTCCTCTATAAAATCACAAGTAAACACTATAATCACAAATAGAATTTCTAAAGAAAATCTGATGTTCCTTATCAATCAATATTAGGTAAGGCTCACTAACATTTTCTCTATTACCCAAGTAGTTTTCACTAGAAGTAATACAAAAAACAACTTTTCAAATACTTTGCAGTGACTTCTGATTAACGAAGTCCTTTCGTGAAAATAACGATCTGGAAATGGGAGGACTTGTCTCTTTGAGACAAGCAAAGCTGCTACTGTTACGTGACACCAGCCCAGCAGGTGTCCAGCTTACTTTCGCTGTTTTATGTAGTCAACCAAGCTGTGGTGCTATTTAATCATTTCCCTGACTTGTCCTCTCCCTTGGTTTCACCGGCGCTTTGGGAGAATAGGGAAGGAAAACGGGGAAATTCAGTCATATTTACCCCAAAGTCTCATTAATACTAAAAGACAATCTTAGTATTTCTGTCCTACCCAATTTCTCCCCCTTGGATGGCTTATTCAGTACTATGACTTTCTTCATCAAAACATAAAAATAATAACAAGATAATAATACCAGCTTTTGTAAGGGAAGAGACTGATCTGATGAATACCAACTCTCAAATTCTTACACTTATAAAGATAATAAGGTACACATCTCATGTATTCTATAAACCCCCAGCAGCACCTGATAATCAAACACCGTGATACTTCTGCAAAGAAACATAATACAGTTAATCTATCTGGGATAAATAAAGACTATAAGCAGCCTCTCTTCAATACAGAGTTTTGCCACAAAATGGACTTTTGACTCCAAAAGTCTGTGATAAATCAGAGTTTTCAGCATATTAGAAATGAGAATATTGTTAACCTGCTTTATTGATAATTACTTCATAACAGGTTTCCTAAAGGGATTAATTTTGACCTATTCTACAACTGGATATAGCTAAAGGAGCTACTGCGAAAACTGAAATAAGGAAGGAGGAGAGATGATTTTAGAGGCACCTACTATGAATGATAACTATAATTTGGTGCTTCAGTATAATTAAATTATTTCACTGCAAAAGCACATCAACTTTAGGAAAAGACCAAAGGATAATGAAAGAGGGAAAACCAGCACAATAGGTTAATTCAAAAGAAACTTATTTACTTAATCCACTATCATGGTGAGTAGACAAGTAAACATTTGATATTTTTGAGTCACCATTCTTACCTCCTCCTTCCAAGTTTAACAACTCAACTTTAAAGGATTTCTCCAATTCAGGAATAGAATTATCAGTGATATTTACAGAAATGTACTTA
This sequence comes from Cephalophus harveyi, assembly GCA_006410635.1. Taxonomy (NCBI): domain Eukaryota; kingdom Metazoa; phylum Chordata; class Mammalia; order Artiodactyla; family Bovidae; genus Cephalophus; species Cephalophus harveyi. The sequence goes on from SJYT01002022.1 coordinate 251,342, forward strand.
AATCTTTCTCCTGGTTGAAATTCTAAGGTACCAGCAACACTCTGAAATATAAATAAAAGGTTTGTTCATTAGATTATAATTATTTTGTGTATGAATGTATAAGATGAGAATGTTTACTATGCCCCAGATTGTTATAAATACTGAAACAGATGAAGATAAATATAAAATTGAAAACATTTAAGTGGCTATGAACAGTGATTAATATAAATTCTAAATAAATACTCTCAAACTAAATAAAGTAGTTGGGTTTTTATTTCTCTTACTTGCCTATTCATCAAAAAACTATTAAGGCAAATAAATCCTTACAGGTAAAATCCACAAATTCCTAAAAAATTAACTCAATGAGATATATGAAATTCCTTTGATTAAGTATACTGAGAACATATACTGAGAACTATTCAGTTTACATCACTGAGTAATTTAAATACTAGGGTATAATAATAATAATGGCATTTTCATTCCAAAAATTTCCCCTAGCAATACTAAATATTGATCCACTGGGCATTAATCGCTCTTTGATTATACTCAAATGAAATTCATAATATAGATTTCCCATCAGAAAAATTCATAACTAAGAGAAAAATAAAGAATTACTTGAAGTCTTAAGGTCCTTTTTTTTCCTATTACCTAATATAAGCATTTTCCCCTCAAGTCATGAGAATAAATTTTAAAGATGTTTAAATTTTTCTGTGGTTAGGTTTTGTGGACAACTATATTTCATCCTGTGGAACAATGAATGATCCTAAAACTAAACTGAGGAACCCAAGTACCAATCCACTTAATCACTCATTTGTTAATTTTTTTACAATATCTTCAAACACATAGCATGTGCATGACATCATTTAGGATGCTTAGGACTCAAAAATAGTCAAGACATATCTCTATCTCCATGAATATATTCCAGAAAGAGTGTTAAGCACAGGACAGAAAACAGTGGCTATAAAACACATATTGTAGGCTCAAGAGAAAAAAAGTACCTTTGCCTAGTGTCCAGTTATCAGAAGAGTAATTCTACAAGTCTTAACAACAGAAATAACATTTGACTGTCTTAGGAAACCATATTATTTAACCCTAGCAATATCTAACTCAATTGGCCACTCCCTCACTCTCTGGTATTCCATGATATCACACTTTCTGTTTTTCTTACTCTTTTGGCTCATCCTTGTGTTCTTTGCAATTTTAACATTCTCCTAGGACCTGAAAAAGCTATTCCTCATCAGATTCTCTCTAGACTCTATCTCTAGACTAGGCTATATCATAGTCTAAGCTTTAAATGTCATGTATACATTTCCAACTCCCAAAGTTCTACTGGCAGACCTTATTTTATTCCACTTCACTTTATTATACACTGCAGACATTGTTTTTTTTTTTTTTTTTTTACAAATTAACAGTGTGTGGCAACCCTGCACAGAACAAGTTTATTTGGTACCAGTTTTTCCAATAGTGTTTGCTCACTTCATGTCTCTGTGTCACATTCTGGTAATTTCTGCCATAGTTCAAGTTTTGTCATAATTGTTATATTTTCTATTGTAATCTGTGATCTTTGATGTTACTATTATAATTGTTTGGAGGCATAGGGAAAGACACTCATAGAAAATAGTTTAGTTCAGTTCAGTCGCTCAGTCGTGTCCGACTCTTTGCGACCCCATGAATCGCAGCACGCCAGGCCTCCCTGTTCATCACCATCTCTCGGAGTTCACTCAGACTCACATCCATCGAGTCAGTGATGCCATCCAGCCATCTCATCCTCGGTCGTCCCCTTCTGCTCCTGCCCCCAATCCCTCCCAGCATCAGAGTCTTTTCCAGTGAGTCAACTCTTCGCATGAGGTGGCCAAAGTACTGAGTTTCAGCTTTAGCATCATTCCTTCCAAAGAAATCCCAGGGTTGATCTCCTTCAGAATGGACTGGTTGGATCTCCTTGCAGTCCAAGGGACTCTCAAGAGTCTTCTCCAACACCACACTTCAAAAGCATCAATTCTTCGGCGATCAGCCTTCTTCACAGTCCAACTCTCACATCCATACATGACCACAGGAAAAACCATAGCCTTGACTAGACGGACCTTAGTCGGCAAAGTAATGTCTCTGCTTTTGAAAATGCTCTCTAGATTGGACATAACTTTTCTTCCAAGGAGTAAGCGTCTTCTAATTTATTTTATTTAATACTTCTAATTTATTTTATTTAATACTATATACCATAAACATCTTTCTATGTCAGTACATAGACATATATCACCATGTTATGGCAGATCATTTTTGCTAAAGTATTTATAATTGAGACAGAGCAACACATAATATACATGTGCTCAGTTTGATGTATTTTGACAACTGTTTATACCCATTACTGCCCAAAATTGTACCCCTGTTACTACCAAAAATAAGACATAAGCTATTCAGAGATGTCCCTTCTGCCCTTTTCCAATCAATTCCCCCCAACAATAACAACCAAAAAAAGACATTCTTACCTTGTGCTTTATATCCCAATAGGTTAGTTTAGCTGCTCTCAGACTCCATGAAGCGGAGTCACGCAACATGCTTTGCTGTCAGGATTCTTCTGCTAACATGTGAGATCCATCCATATTTCTGGATATTTCAGAACCATTGTTTTCACTGCTGAGTGGCAATTCATTGTTTAAATATGGCACAAAATTTTAATTCATTATTCTGTTGATGGATATTTGAACTGTTTCCAGTCTGAAGTCATTATAAGAGATTCTGCTATGAAAATGTCTATGTGAGTCTTTTTTGTGAACATGTTTTTATTTTTCTCCGATAAATTCCTAGGAGGGAGCCCCAGGAATTAGACTCACCTGGCCCCAGCCCTCAGGGCAGGGGAGGGACGACAATGGAATGAAAACTGCATCACAGTAAGCAGTTCCTTCCAAGGAAACAGGAAGGTCTTGGAAAGCTGATGAATATTTAACTTTGGAAAACTCAGGCAGCCTTTCAGAAAGTAGATTTCTCATGTTATATTCCCACTAGCAGTGTAAGAGAGTTACAGTCGCCGCACATTCTTCCCAAGCCTTGGAGCTGTCAGTCCTTTTGATTGTAGCCCCTTTCAGGGGTTTTGGATAGCACCTTGTAGCAGTTTTAATTTGCATCTCCCATGGGAAATAGATGGGGGAAACAGTGTCAGACTTTCTTTTTTGGGGCTCCAAAATCACTGCAGATGGTGACTGCAGCCATGAAATTAAAAGACGCTTACTCCTTGGAAGAAAAGTTATGATCAACCTAGACAGTATATTGAAAAGCAGAGACATTACTTTGCCGACTAAGGTCCATCTAGTCAAGGCTATGGTTTTTCCTGTGGTCATGTATGGATGTGAGAGTTGGACTGTGAAGAAGGCTGAGTGCCGAAGAATTGATGCTTTTGAACTGTGGTGTTGGAGAAGACTCTTGAGAGTCCCTTGGACTGCAAGGAGATCCAACCAGTCCATTCTGAAGGAGATCAACCCTGGGATTTCTTTGGAAGGAATGATGCTAAAGCTGAAACTCCAGCACTTTGGCCACCTCATGCGAAGAGTTGACTCATTGGAAAAGACTCTGATGCTGGGAGGGATTGGGGGCAGGAGGAGAAGGGGACGACCGAGGATGAGATGGCTGGATGGCATCATGGACTCGATGGACGTGAGTCTGAGTGAACTCCAGGAGTTGGTGATGAACTGGGAGGCCTGGCGTGCTGTGATTCATGGGGTCGCAAAGAGTCAGACACAACTGAGCGACTGAACTGAACTACTTGCTGAATAGATGATGGAGAAAATAAGGGAAGGCTTCAGAGGTGAGGTAATATTTCAGTTGAGTCTTAAAGAATAAACAGCATTGAGATTATCCAATGCACAAAAGGAAAAAAAAAAAATTCTCAGCTAAACTCAAGAGCAAATTCCTAAGGAGAGAATAACTGTGACTGAGGACATCCACTTGGTTCAGCAGGTCTTAGAATGGGGTATGAGGGGAGAAGTGACGGAGGGAAGGGCAGACAGGGAGCGGGAACCGGGCCAGAGCAAGGGCGTGCCCAGCGGAGGGGCCGCGCTGGGCCTTTGGACACTGGATGTCACTGAGCCACCTGAAGCCAAAAAGAGACACGGGCAGGCTCATATGCTGGGACCTGAGGCACACTCCTGACCCCCTCTGCCCTGGTTTCCCCAGCAGGAGAATGAGGATAATGCAGGATCTTAGCACACAGGAATGATCTAGGACCAGCTGAACGAGTACATAGCACTGCTGAGAATACGCCTTCCACACTGAGTAGAGTGACACTCAGTTAGTGTTAGCTGTTACTCCTACCCTCGACTAGGGAAGAAGAGAAAGTGAGGCTGGAACTTTAGATCTGGAAGCAGCCTGCACACTTGGAAATTAAACAGCGCTGTGGCGTCGCAGCAGACTGCAGAGGAGAAGCGGCCGCCCACAGGTGAGAGCTGGGCTGTGCAGGCAGGGGCAGAGGAGGGAGTCCCCCAGGGGAGGAGGAAGCTCTGTCCAGCCACACACGCCTGGGGCCAGGAGAAGAGCTCCCGGCCACAGAAGACAAAGCAAGGCAAAAGGCGTGGCCAGCCTCAGCTGCAAAGAGACCCCCTAGGAGGACTGAAAAGTACCCTCAGACAGAGCAGCCCATCAGCACCCCAGGCTTCAGCCCCAGGCTTCAGCCCGCATCTGCTGAGAGAGCAGGGGAGGGAGGAGCCGGGACTGGAGGGCGGGGCCGGGATGGCGCCGGCACTTTCTGAAACAGACGCGCACCTCTGCTTCACCACTGGAACCAAGGTCCTCTGAGCCACCGGCACTGCTTTGACTCCTCTGATGAAAGGCTATGGATCTTTAGGCCCTAAACTCGATCCACACCTGCAATTTACTCTGAACATCACAAGACACACTGTAACTTCTCACTGCTCTGCAAATTTTATAGCAGCCTTTGGTTAGTTCTTCAGGCACTCTATCTATCAGATCTAGGCCCTTAAATCTATTCCTCACTTCCACTGTATAATCATAAGGGATTTGATTTAGGTCATACCTGAATAGTCTAGTGGTTTTCCCTACTTTCTTCAATTTGAGTCTGAATTTGGCAATAAGGAGTTCATGATCTGAGCCACAGTCAGCTCCAAATACCATAAAATCTGACCTGTATAAAATGTATAATAAATTAGCTAGTGTAACAACTTTAAGGGTTATTTTTCCAAGTGAACTCAAGATAAAGAATGTAAGTAAGTCTGCAATATGTTTGCAGTTGTATTATTTAAGAAAGCAACCTCAAACATCTCTCTGATTTCAATAAGCAGAGATAGTTATTAGGACAGGGTAGAAGGTTTACTTAACTATAAACCTAGGGGAAAAAGATGTAAGGGAACGGTAGAAAGATCAAAGACTGCAGGCTTGGCAAAGCAATGCAATCCAGAAACGTGGTCAAGACAGTATCTAACACATACATTTGGAGCCTTATTTCATATCAGAGGTCCACACAGAGAAGTTGGTCAAGATACTGGCAAACACATAAACTGTTCTAGGTTCCAACAGTTCAATGGGCTTCTCACTTGAACACTGGTCTTGTGAGGAAGTAACCTGTAAGATTTAGGGACCTTACAGGCCAACTGAAAGGTTATCTCTGTTATTTGTGACTCACAGACCCTGACCTGGAAGGTTTGACTTTCCAGAGAGTCAGAAAAACAAGCTGTGTAAACTGTGTGTCAACTGCAGATTGTAAAAAATAATATCACCAGACCCTCACGAGCTTATCCTTGCAAAGATCAGCATTATTGTGACCAATCATGATGTATCTATACCTCCCCGCCCAATGTGGTTTTTGTGCTTAAAAACTGTCCTGTAACTGTCATCGGGGTTCGCTCCTTGCTTGAGGAGGACGGAACCCCAGCGCGCCGGCTCAATAAATCCTCTTGCTATTTGCATCGATCCTGTGTCTTGGTGGTCTTGGACGACGGACTCCAGGGCGGAACCTTGCGGTTCAACAGTCTCAATAGCAGAAGCAAATGCTATGTAAAAACCCTTTCACTATCTCAGAGCCCAGAGGGAAAGAAAATGAATATGTAACATGCTGGGTGACAGTCAAAGGAAATGCTAAGGCTAACGGTCCAGCTATTTGAATAAGGGTCCACATTTCTACGTATTATAAATATCAAACAGCATTTAAACTGAATTTAGCTAAAAACTATTCAAATACGAAGTTTAAAAAGTAAAAAGAATGTTACATACCAGTTATTTTCAAAATAAAACAAAAGTAGACAGAAAATGGCCTGATTATAACAAGGCAGTTTCTTTTAAATCCACTGTATATGTGTTACATGGAGAAGGCAGTGGCACCCCACTCCAGTACTCTTGCCTGGAAAATCCCATGGACGGAGGAGCCTGGTGGGCTGCAGTCCATGGGGTCGCTAAGAGTCGGACACAACTGACTGACTTCACTTTCACTTTTCACTTTCATGCATTGGAGAAGGAAACGGCAACCCACTCCAGTGTTCTTGCCTGGAGAATCCCAGGGACGGGGGAGCCTGGTGGGCTGCTGTCTATGGGGTCGCACAGAGTCGGACGCGACTGAAGCGACTCAGCTGCAGCATATGTGTTACAAGTAGGAACCATGACTGTACTTGATTAAACTAAGTCACATAAAATAAAGAAAGTAGACGTTGTCTGCATGAATCTCCTTCGAGTTAACTAGACTTTTCATTTTAAAAAGCTTATAGAGCTGAATACTGCTACCACAGGGGGAAGAACCCAGCAAGCCGTTGCTAGCATGTATTATGAAGATCACTTCCGCTATGTTTCTGTTAAATTCCCATAATCAATTGGTATTCTTCAGGGACAATAAAGCTCACAGAGAACTCTGCTAGAATTAACAGGTTCTTCTCTGCAACAGCTAGCTTGCAAATTTAGCTACAGACATTTAATCCACAGATTCATCTTCAAAAAGGGAAAAACAAACCACTGCATAACCATTACACTAGAAGTCAAAAAAAAATTCCATCAGTCATGTCACTTAGTATAAGCTCAGAATTTAAAATAACGGGAGCAAACCTATGCGTCTTTTTTTTTTCTTTCTGGAACTTTGCTCTCCAACAAAGGATTTGAGGAGAAATATATCAGCTAAAACATCTACTTCTGCTTCATTGACTATGATAAAGCCTTTGACTGTGTAGATCACCACAAACTGTGGAAAATTCTTAACAAGAGGGGAATACCAGACTACCTGACCTGCCTCCTGAGAAACCTGTATAAAGGTCAAGAAGCAACAGTTAGAAATGAACATGGAACAACAGACGAGTTCAAAATTGGGAAAGGAGTATGTCAATGCTCCATGTTGTCACCCTGCTTATTTAACTTATATGCAGAGTACATCAAGTGAAACGCTGGGCTGGAGGAAGCACAAGCTGGAATCAAGATTGCCAGGAGAAATACCAATAACCTCAGATATGCAGATGACACCACCTTTATGGCAGAAAGTGAAGAACTAAAGAGCATCTTGATGAAGGTGAAAGAGGAGAGTGAAAAAGCTGGCTTAAAAGTCAACGTTCAAAAACCAAAGATAATGGCATCCGGTCCCGTCACTTCTTGGCAAACAGATGGAGAAAATGTGGAAACACTGTCAGATTTCATTTTCCTGGACTCTAAAATCACTGCAGACAGTGAGTGCAGCCACAAAATCAAAAGATGCTTGCTTCCTGGAAGAACAGCTATGACAAATCTCAACAGTGTTTTAAAAAGCAGAAACATCATTTTACCAACAAAGGTCCATCTAGTCAAGGCTATGGCTTTCCAGTGGTCATGTATGGTTGTGAGAGTTGGACTATAAAGAAAGCTGAGCACCAAAGAATTGACGCTTTCAAACTGTGGTGCTGGAGAGGACTCTTGAGAATCCCTTGGACTACAAAGAGATGAAACTGCTCAATCCTAAAGGAAATCGACCCTGAATATTCACTGAAAGGACTGGTTCTGAAGGTGAAGCTCCAAAGACTCTAATGCTGGGAAAGTTTGAGGACAAGAGGAAAAAAGAGTGACAGAGAGTGAGATGGTCAGATAGCATCACTGACTCAGTGGACACGAGTGTGAGAAAACTCAGAGAGATGGTGAAGGCCAGGGAAGGCCGATGTGCTGCAGTTCATGGGTCACGAAGAGCAGGGCACAGCTGAGTGGCTGAACACAACCGCACATCAGCCGGCTTTCTTGCCCACAAGCCACACTGGCTGACTCTGAATGGGAAATGTACTGGGGGCTGTCGTGGGCGCCCAGGACTGAGGGCAAGCTACAAGCCCAGGCTAAACAGAGGCCCGGAAACACTGAGGAGGCATGCCCCAGGCACACAGGGGCTGCCCCAGGGCAGGAAGCCTCTTGCGAACAACCCACGCTACGAAGGGTGGCCCCAAGCTTCCCTCCATCTGTTCCCTTCCTTTCACCTGACTACCTTCTCGTCACTGTCCAAGAACTGAAAACCGTGGGAAATAGTAGACTGACCAGCTGCGCTCAGATAACAGCTGACCTGTCTGACCTGGGGCAGGAAAATGGAAGGTGTGACTTCTGTGTGTGGAGACCGTTTCCTAAACGGAAACCAGGGGAATGCAAGGGCGGCAGTGTCAGGTCAGGAAAGGGAGGGACGCGGTTCAGGACACACGCTCTGTTTCGAAACAGACTCCAGGTGTGGCACATGCTATTCCTCACGGGATGGGTTTAAAAAAAAGAAGAGAAAACATTTGGACACATAAACAACAATATAAAGAATCCAGAGCTAAAGGGTAATTAAAAAGCATAGTTAAAACCATGCATTTGAAGCCAGAAGAGAATAGGCTCTACATGACCGATAACCGAATGTGAAGTGGAAAGAAAAAACCTTGAAAAAAATCGCATAAAATGCAGTAAATATAGCAAAAAAACTAAAAGCATATGCCAAAGAGAGACCAGAGGCAACTAGATAACTGAATTATAAGGAAATGAAATAAAAACTAATTAGTAAGAGCAAAACAGATAAGATGAAAAGTATTTGAATTGATAGATGAAAAATTAACAGTAAGTTATACATACCCAGATATATGGCAAAAGAAAACAATAATACAGTTACAGATGATTTAGGAAAAAATATCATATTAACAAAATAACACATAAAAATGTGAATGCTAGTTAAGAGCAGGGCTAAAAGGCAAACACCGAGAGAGAAATATTTCTTCAAGTAAATCACCTGGGCCACTTAGCATTAGTTAGAAAACAGGCAGAAGGAATTAAATAAAAACAGAAAAGTCAAGAGTAAGTATCAGTAAAATGCAAAAAAGTTTTTCAGGAAACAAGTGGGGATACAAAACCAATGAAACTAGTAACAGTGTCAGCCAATCTAATCAAGATAAAAAAAAATAATCAGGTCCCACCAAGTAATAAGGAAAAGAACCTACAGATGGATTAAAATCTTAGAATCTGCACAATCTAAGTAAAACGCTATAAAATAATAATTTAAGAAACTATAAAGCATTATTTATATTCAAGGAGCAACATAAGACCTAGACAGACAGAAAAATTTGTCTTTAAACTTAGTTAAAAAAAAAAAAATTACATATCTGACAAGCACCAATTCCATAGAGCGTTACAGGGCACTTCTTAATTTTTGAAAAGTTGCAAACCAGCGGATAGCTTGATTTTAACTAAGGATGTGTATGTGTGCATGTTACTCTAAATTAGTTGCTCACATTTCAGCTTAAAAAGTCAATACATCTGATGTAGTGTCCTGGAATCCCAGCTTGCGCTGGCAGCCGTCTCCTGTGGCCACACACCGCAAGCGAGGGAGAGCGCGACCCCTGGGCGCCGCAGCGACTGCGGGGAGCGCGGGCCGCTCAGTGCCTCCCGCCCTCACTCCTGACATCTTCTCACCACTCTTGTAAGCATTTTAAGGATGCTATCAGGGAAGAAAAAATGTCTGATTGATAGATAATAATGGAAAGCCAATTCTCCGGAAAATACCTTTAAACATTTAGGTCAATACCTCTCAAAATCTTCCCCCTCTTTTTTGGGGATAGAGTAGGAAAAATTAATCCCAGAGCTCTCTGGGAAAACTAAGCAGTCACTCATTAAAAGAACTTTTCAGTAAAGAAAAATAAGGGAAGATTTAAACTGTCTGTTAATGAAACACCTCATAAGCTTGCAACAATTACAGTTACACGGAAAAGTCTATGAAAGAGGTCAGAAAGCCCAGAAATCAATGCTTATTTAAATACAATAAAGATGGCACTTCAAGTCAGTGGAAAGAATGAATGTGTAAGGGAACAGCTTATGGGGCTGAGGCGGGCCTGGACGGTAAGCAGTGTGGCACGTCCAGCTGGGTGACCCCATCTGTACAATCACGACGCTCACTGGGCTCACTGCACAGGATTACTGCAAAGATTATCAGTTATCACCTGTAAGGTACTTAACACAGGAAGTGATACAGCAAGTGGTGCACATCTGACACTAAGCAAGTGAAAAAAGTAGTTTATCCTAAGACAGACCTCAAACTCCCGGAAGCCAGGCAGGTGGCGCGAGGACAGTAAAGAATAAACCAGAGGGGATAAAAGGGAGCAGTAGAAACACGGGGCGGGGGGGATCTGCTCCTAGGCTGGGTAAGACTCGGGTATGACAGAAAAGCCGGTATCAAGAAAATAGATTAATACACTAGGCTACATAAAAACTTTTGAAGTCTATTTGTCAAACACTAAGAATTAAGAAGAAATTTAAACCTTCAGAAAAAATAAGGGTTCATATGTGTGCATAAATACTCTTAGAAATCAGTAAGGAAAGTACATGATCAAGCAGTTCACAAAAAGTTCTGCCTGCATATATGAGAAAACATATAACACTATCACTAATCAAAAATGCAAATTTTCCAATACTTAAATTGATATGTTTTAGAAAAAGTTACATTGCAAATATGCAGAGAATTTCATCTGCTAATATGCAGAGAAATTGGTACATTTCTAAATGAAGAACACACTGAAACCACCCTTAGAGGGATCACTCTGATTTATATGCTTCAAAAAAAAATCTTTAAAACAGTAAACCCCTTTGACGTAGTAATTTCATTGCAAGGACAAAGCTGGAACATAAGAATTTCAATGGAGACGTTTCAGGTCACTTTTTCAGAAATGAACCAGAATCAAAGTAATAAAAGGATATGGACAAATATTTTAAGTTTCATTTATAAAGCTAAGAATTTTCACCTTCTGAAAAGTCAACACATGTTTCATTGCAAAATTAATGTATTTAATATTACAATATATTATATTCAATATAATTGATATTGAATCAATTGAATCAATATAATTGATTCAATACAATTGAATATAATTGAATACATTATATTCAATATATTAACATTAATATTCAATATTAATATTGAAATCTGGTCTCCTGCACGGCAGGCAGATTCCTGACCGCTGAGCCACCAGGCAAGTCCGTTTATTCTCTCATACCTCATCTAAAATTTCTTCTTCATTAAGTACCCAAAATGAAGAAAAAGAAAACCACAAGTACAATTTCAAAAAGCAATAATTTTAAACAACAAACCTTTTAACAGCATCCTTCTTCTGAACATCTATAGTTTCCCACCACTTCGAAAGGTAAGAGATCTCAGACCATATAAATTTTCTCCGGGGGTCTTCTTTCAACTTGACAACCATATTATTAAAAATATACTGGGTCTTCTCTCTAAAGTAGTCATCAAAGGTCTTCAACCAACCTAAATTAAGACATAAATATATCACAAAGGTCTGATTTAAACTCAGTCACACTCAATTGCATTTTGTATGAACTTAGGGGTTTCATTCATACAAAGACAACTAAAAATTTACCAAATATTTTCAGTTAATGAAATTCCACTGAATGGACATGAGACTCAAAAAGTCACTAATACTGAAATGATAAAAAGACTCTGAAAACTGTACAAATTCGGATATCAATGAGAAAAATGAGAAAGCCGAAAAACATTTATTCATCCTTAACAATTACAGTATCTAATTCATCTACTTATAATTTATCTTGAATTTAAGGAATTTTTTTAAATTTAAAAAACCCAAACAGCATTAGCAAGTTGGACGTAATATTCTTTTAATACGGAATCAAAATTTTATTCTCTCTGCTGCCGCTGCTCAGGCCCACTCAGCTCTGTGACCCAGGGACCACAGCCCACCAGGCTCCTCTGTCCGTGGGATCCTCCAGGCGAGAACGCTGGCGTGGGCTGCCAAGCCCTCCTCCAGGGATCTTCCCGACCCAGGGCTTGAAATCTGGTCTCCTGCACGGCAGGCAGATTCCTGACCACTGAGCCAGCAGGGAAGCCCGTTTATTCCCTCATACCTCATCTAAGATTTCTTCTTCATTAAGTACCCAAAACGAAGAAAAAGAGAACCACAAGTACAAACTATATCAAAAGCCTAGAAACACAGCAATGAGGTAATTACAGAAATATTATGAATACTAACAAGAAGAATTCTGCCAAAAATAGCCATGAGTTCCCAAAAGACTGCTCATTATTCCACTTTTTTGAAGAACAAAGTGACAATAATCAAACAACAAATGTATACACATCCATATAAAGTTGTTTTCAAAAAAGAACTGCAACAACTCAGTTCTTTGCCTTTTCCTACTATTTCTCAAATATCCTGGAAATTTTATCTAAAGACATTTACAATTTGACTATTAAGAAACATTTTTAACAAGATCTGTAGTTCCAAATGCAGCCCCATCCAGCCAAGTAATAAAGCAACACGACAAGAAGCTGAGGCAACACACACCCAGCCATCAATCCACGACTGGCGGGAGAGAGGATGTCCTCTGTGAGAATCACCTCTTATCCGGGACATCTTACAGGAAGGGGCGTTTCTATACAGACAGGCAAAACCGCTCTTCTATTGTTTCCAAGTCTCAAACATGTGGGAGGCCTAAAATACAAAGGGTCCAACTAGTTATTTCTTTTGTCTGTCTACAATCAAGTGAATATTCAATCCATACTATATTTGCTAACAAAACAAGTGAGAGAAGCTTGCCAGGGCTGAGCAGGAGGAGTGCTCTGGACAATGCGAACGCGGGATTCTAACGGGCACCGCCACTGGCTGTATCGCTCCCTTTGGCTCTAACTGAAATCTATTCATTCTACAATTATTTACTAGCACCCACAAAGTGATGGGTATTGGAGCTATGAGCCAGAAAGGATATAGTTTAGAACATTCTTTAAAGAGCTTTCTTGATCTGGGACATTTTTAAGCTAGTTTGTCACCAAAGAATACTACCTGAATAATTCAACTTTTCCATATTGAGTAAAAAGCCTGTACCTACAGAAAACTCAAAAATACCTCAGGAATTAGTGGTTTACACAGAATTCCATCTTGCTTAACAAAGGAATGAACTCGGATCCTGCCCCAGAGCACTAAGGCCAGGATCTACACCCAGATTCCCAAGGACAAGCAAAGAAACTTCCCCCTATCCTGAAATGGAGATGCCCTAATTCCCTGCTGACCATGCAGCACCCCGAGACACAAAACTATCCAGCGCTCAGACCCCAGCCCAGGGCACGCGAGAGCATCGACGGCGTGGCTGCCGCTGCTGCTGCTGCTGTTATAACCATCATCTGCCTTTAACGACCCAAGCCCAGGACACGCGACAGCACCTGACGGCGTGGCTGCCGCTGCTGTTACTATAACCATCATCAGCCTTTAACTCCAGTATTCTCGCCTGGAAAATCCCATGGAGGGGGCGGGCCTGGTAGGCTGAAGTCCATGGGTTCCTAAGAGTCAGGCACAACTGAGCGACTTAACTGTCACACACTGGAGAAGGAAATGGCAACCCACTCTAGTGTTCTTGCCTGGAGAATCCCAGGGACAGGAGAGCCTGCTGGGCTGCCGTCTATGGGGTCGGGTCGCACAGAGTCGGACACAACTGAAGCGACTTAGCAGCAGCAGAAGCAGCAGCCTTTACCCAAGCCCAGGACACGCGACAGCACTTGACGGCGTGGCTGCCGCTGCTGTTATTATTATAATCATCATCAGCCTTTAATTACCCTTTAATTACCCTTTTCATATCTCTACAATCAAGCCAGGTCAAAGGAGAAATAAAAGATATTCCTAACATCCTATTTTGAAAAGTATACAATGTTATTTACAAATTAAATAAACTGCTCCACATCTTAACCATACTGGTTGCCCAATACATTAGCACAGAACTCCTTCTACGTCCCTTTAATGGGCTGGATTTGTCCTCTTGAAATGCATACGTTGAAGTCCTGACAGCCAGTAACTTCAGAATATGACTGTATTTGCACATAATTTCGCCAAAGAGGGGCTTCCCTGGTGGCTCAGAAGGTAAAGCGTCTGCCTGCAATGCAGGAGACCTTGGTTCGATCCCTGGGTCAGGAAGATTTCCTGGAGAAGGAAATGGCAACCCAGTCTAGTACTCTTGCCAGGAAAATTCCATGGATGGAGGAGCCCGGTAGGCTACAGTCCATGGGATAGCGAAGAGTCTCACATGACTGAGCGACTCCCCTTGTCTCCAAAGAGATGATGACGATAAAATGATGTCATGAGAATGGAGCCTAATCCAGTACCAGCGTAACTTGCTTTATTGCACTTTGCTTTATTTTGCTTCACAGATGTTGCATTTTTTACAAATAGAAGGTTTATGGCAACCCTCTGTCAAACAAATAGATCAGTGCCATCATTCCAACAGCATTTGCTCACTTTATGTGTCTGTCACACTTCAGTAATTCTATTTTAACATTTTTAATTGTAATCATATTTGTTACCATGAACTGTAAGCAATGATCTTGATGTTACACCTGCAATTGTTCTGGGGTTCCAGGAACCACACCTGTATAAGACAGTGAACTGAATGTTCTGACTGCTCTAAAGACCATTCTTCATCTCCCCCTCTCCTCCAGCCTCTCTATTTCCTGAGACAAAATAAAATTGGAAGTAGACCAATTAATAGCCCTACAATGTCCTCTTAAGTGTTGAAGTGAAAGGAAGATTCCCACGTCCCTCACTTTTAATCAGAAGCTACAAATGATTACCCTTAGTAAGAAAGGTTTGTTGAAAGCCAAGATGGCCAACAGCTAGATGACGTGCCCTGAAACAGCCAGGCGACGAACGCACAGGAAAAGCTCTTAACGGAAATGGAAGCGGCCACTCCAGTGAACACAGGAACGCTAAAGAGCTGAACGGCCTCACTGCTGATACGGAGAAAGCTCTGGTGGTAGGGATAGAAGATCAAACTGGTAACACATTCTCTTAAGTCAAAGCCAAACCTAGACCAAGGCCTAACTCTCTCCAGTTCTATGCTGAGAGAGTTGAGGAAGATGAAGAAGAAAAGTCTAAAGCTGGTAGAGGCTGGTTCATGAGGTTCACAGAAAGAAGCCATCCCCGTAACACACAAGTGCAGCAGCCAGGGAAACAGCAAGCGCTAGTGTGGAAGCCGCAGCAGGTTATCCAGAAAGCCTAGCTGAGGTCACGGCTGAAGGCGGCTACGTTAAACAAGACATTCGCAATGTGGACGCAAGAGCACGCTATCGGAGGGAGATAGCATCTCAGCCTTTCTTAGCTGATGTCTTTCTTAGCTGATGGAAAAGAGAAATCAGTGCCTGGCTGCAAAGCCCCACAGGACAGGCTGACTGACTCACCAGCGGGTAACGCAGCTGGTGACTTGAAGGTAAAGCCAGTGCTCATGTACCATTCCAAGAGCTCGAGGGCCCTTAACAATTATGCAAACCTATTCTGTCTGTTCTCTATAAATGGAAGAGCAAGCTTAGATAACAGCATGTATGTTTACCATAGGATGTACTGAGTATTTTAGGCCCATTACTGAAATCTTCTACTCAGAAAATAAGATTCCTTTCGAAACAGTCCTGCTTATTCGCAATGGTCAGCTGGTCACGCAGGATCTCTGATGAAGATACACAACCACATGCACAGTGGTTTCACGCCCATTCATACAATATCCATTCGGCAGCTCATGGACCAAGCACTAACCTTGACTTTCAAGTCTTATGCTTTGAGAAACACCTTCCATAAGACTATACAGCTGTCATAGATGGTGATTTCTCTGATGGGTCAGAGCCAAGTCAATTGAAAAACTTCTGGAAAAAACTGACCATTTTAGATGCCATTATTAACATCTGCAATTCATGGGAAGAGGTCAAAATGTCAATGCAACAGGATTTTGGAACGTACTGACTCCAGTCTTCACGGATAATTTCAGGGGTTTCAAGACTTTAGCAGACGAAGTCACTGTAAATGTGGTAGAATTAACAGTGGAGCCCAAAGGGAACTTCCCGGCAGTCCAGGGGTTAGGACTCCAGAAGATCCTCGAGAGTCCCCTGGACAGCAAGGAGATCAAACCAGTCAATTCTAAAGGAAACAACCCCGAATATTCATTGGAAGGACTGATGCTGAAGCTGCAGCTCCAATACTTTGGCCACCTGATGCGAACAGCCAACTCATTAGAAAAGACATTGATGCTGGGAAAGACTGAAGGCAGGAGGAGAAGGGGACGACAGAGGGTGAGGTGGCTGGATTTTCTCACCAACTAAATGGACATGAATTTGAGCAAACTCGGGAGATGATGAAGGACAGGGGAGCCTGGCGTGCTGCAGTCCACGGGGTTGCAAGGAGTCAGACACGACTGGGCAACTGAACTACAAAGACATCACACCTACCACTGTCTACCTGAGTTTGAACAAAGTCAAAATTAATCCCCACTGCTTGGCTTATAAACTCAATTAGAGGAAAGAACTATGAACAGTGAAACGACTCTGAAACTAATTTAATAATAAAATATCAGTGTAAGAGGCAAATTTAGAAGAAATAGTCTTTATGAAGTGTAATAAGTTAAAGAGTTTTTTTTAATACAACTACTTATTTTCATCAGTTATACTCTGTGATGAACTCAGGCCATTTCAAAGAATAGTTTATCAGGGGAGTGTTCATAGAGGAATCACAGTGACTGATTAATCCATTTTGCCTCCAACACTTCATTCGCCCTTCAACAATCATGCAGACAATATGTCAAAGATATTTACGTGAGCCAAAAGACAAGCTCAGAGATGTCAACTTAAAAGGCTTCCATAAAACTCATCTATAATAGATATGAATATCACTACAATACAGCACAATTAATGTAGAATGAACAGAAAGATAGCCTCTTGCAGTTTTCAATACTGAGTAATATAACAGTAAATTAGCTTTTATTGCTCTTATACAATAGGGTAATCAAGTATTCCCTTTTACACTGAATTGACTCTTTCTTCTCTAAATTACTGTAAAACTCCAACTGTATATTAACATGAGACCAGTCACAAAGATAGCATTTTATAAAAACTTGTATGGGATGAATTTTTGTGATATAAAATCACATTCCTATGTCGAGATTTAATAATCTTGGGACATTCAGATGCAAACTGATTTATTTAAATGGTCAATTCACAGCCTTTTTCTTTCCCTTGAATATACTTAGAAATTGAAACAGGGCTAAGAATACCTTTCAACTTATCCTTTTTCATTCTAACAACACCATCACCCATAAAACAGCTAATCACTTTTAAATAAGTGGGGAAATGTTAAAAACAAAGAGTACACAATTAGAAGTTTTATTCAGCCATCATAATTTCAAAGTCACTATCACTATTTTATCAGAAAAATTTTTAATTT
This sequence comes from Cephalophus harveyi, assembly GCA_006410635.1. NCBI lineage: Eukaryota > Metazoa > Chordata > Mammalia > Artiodactyla > Bovidae > Cephalophus > Cephalophus harveyi. The sequence continues at coordinate 268,978 of SJYT01002022.1, forward strand.
CTAAAATATAAAAATAACACAGTTGAAAACTATTGCTTATTCTTAATCATAAGCAAATACACACCTAATAACTGTTCACTAACAAAACACAATTTACTTTTTAAATTGTGGACTACTGATTTAGCTCACACTCTGCACGCTTTGTGGGACCTGGGCGCCTGAGGAGCGCTTCGTCTGTCTGGTGGAGGGCACATACAGGACCAGCCAGGGGCCTGGGCAGGAGCGCCTGCCCTGCGCACTGGACCCCAGGGGTCTCCCTGCTCCTCCTCTGAGCCCACCCTTTCCACATGACAAACCCACCAGGCAAAGGCCATGCCCAGCCACTGTCCTCACCACACAGCCCTGCCCTTCTGCATCCCCGGGGCTTGGTCACCCGGAGCCAACTTCGCGAGCCCCCCAGGGCCTTCTGCTAGGCCAGCCCTGCCAGGGCAGGTGGACGTGCCGGTGGCCGCTAGCCCGGCAGTAGCCAGGAGGTGCAGTCTGCAGGGGTGTGGGAAGAGGGCTGCGGTGTCCGCAAGAAGCAGCCACCCGTCTGGGTTCAGACCAGGCCAGGCTGCCCAGAGGCCAACGCTCCCCACAGCAGCAGCACAGACAATGCAGAAGTGGAGCCCAAGCGCTCTAAACCCTCACTGGGCCTTCCAGATCACTGAGCTATTAAATCCTAAGGCAACAGGAAAAGATCTATTTTATTTAGCAATGCATTCGTTTGATTTATAACGTTTAAATGTTTAGACACAGTGTTTGAGGGCCTCCATGTACTTTTGCCCCAGGTCATGCAAGTTTGAGAAGCGGGCCTAGATAAACACTACAAGCTGAACTTCAAACAAGTCAGTTCTCAGGACTCCAGCACGCGGTACAGTCCACAGCAAAGGTCAGAAGTGCTTGATAGATGAACGAACTATATGGCCAAAAGGAAAGGAAAGGAAGGAAAGTGAAGTCGCTCAGTCGTGTCTGACTCTTTGCGACCCCATGGACTGTAGCCCACGAGGCTCCTCCATCCATGGGATTCTCCAGGCAAGAGTACTGGAGTGGGTTGCCATTTCCTTCTCCAGGGGATCTTCCCAACTCAGGGATCGAACCCGGATTTCCCGCATTGTAGGCAGAAGCTTTACCGTCTGAGCCACCAAGAACTGGAAAAAACATGCATGCAGAGTAAAAAACGCAAATTTACTACTTCAGCTGAAAATCAAACCAAAGGTCAAAGACACCACATACTATTAGCTCTATTGTGTTCACGCTCCCGATACTAACCCAATAATCTTTGAACAATATCTCTAAGTTTCTGTTTTATATTTATAAAGGCTCTGTCAGCCCTAAGATGATTTAAAACACACACATCCGGAAGAAGGCATGCCCGTCAAATCACTGTTACACTGTTATGGTTTTAATTGCTACAATAACGACTTTTTAATGAGTACATTAATTCCACTCAAATAGGTACCAACTGCTAAGAAAACATAAAAAGATTCTGAGATATATCCAGATAATAAACACTGAAAAAAAATCCAACATGCTCAACATAATATTTTCAAATTGAAAAACAGTAGTAGAGTTCATTAAAAAAGAAAGCTCCTTTATTTTAGTAATTAAGTTATTCTATATTAACAAATGATCAACAAGTTTCTTACATCACTTGTCAAACCTTTCAGTGTTCAACTGCAACATCCAATCCTACACTTAAGGGGTTACAAACAACTTTACCTGATGTTACCATAACTCACAGCCTGATTAATTTTAATTCCAGTATTTCTAGTATAAAATAACCTTACTTTTCCCCCTGATAAACTGTGAAAGAGTTTTAACTAACTTTCTGTTCTGGTTTATTCATTCAAACACAATCCAAGCATCTAATAATGACAAAGGAATAAAGCTAAGTTGGATGAAAACATTTTACAGTGAAAATATAAACAAAATGCTGTGGGAATAAAGAAATGCTAAGTTCCTATTAGAAGAACAGAAGACAGATTCTTAGATTAGATGTCATATGGTTAGAGAGAAAAGGGGCAAGAGGAGACGGAAAAGACATTAAGCCGTGAAATGATGTATCAATTTCAGGGAGCAGAAGGCAGCTGGATATGGCCTCACTGCACCTTACACAGTGGGAATACAGTAAGATACTGAATAAACAGAATGAGATCAGACAACTGAAAATCTTCTAAACCATCCTTGTTTCGCACCAAAAACTTAGAAGTAAGTAAGGTAAGGTTTTCTGAGCTGGGTTTTCAAAACTATCTGTACTGTGAGTGTAAAGTGAAAGAAAGTGAAGTCGCTCAGTCGTATCCGACTCTTTGCGACCCCATGCACAGTAGCCTACCAGGCTCCACCATCCATGGGATTTTCCAGGCAAGAATACTGGAGTGGGCTGCCATTTCCTTTTCCAAGGGATCTTCCCAAACCAGGGATCAAACCCGGGTCTCCTGCACTGCAGACCAACACTTTACCATATGAGCCACAGGTAACACATAAACTAACAAGGTAAAACGGACCACGCAGAAGTGCGTTGGCTGAGATGGACTGCGCAGAAGTGCGGCCTAGAGGAGCTACCCCACATCCAAGGTCAGGGGCGGCCGCCGAAAGGAGCTACGCCACATCCAAGGTCAGGGAAGGCTGCCGAGAGGAGCAACCCCATGTCCAAGGAGATGCAACTGCGTGGATGCAGGAGGGCCAAAAGGAGCTACTCCACGTTCAAGGTCAGGAGGGACGACCTCGTCCAAGGTAAGGAGCACTGGCTGCATTTTGCTGGTGCAGCCATGAAGAGATACCCCATGATCAAGGTAAGAGAAACCCAAGGCAGACGGTAGGTGTTGCAAGAAGGCATCAGAGGGCAGACACACTGAGACCATAATAACAGAAAACTAGCCAATCTGATCACACGAACCACAGCCTTGTCTAACTCAATGAAACTAAGCCATGCCCTGTGGGGCCACCCAAGATGGGAGGGTCATGGGGGAGAGGTCTGACAGAACGTGGTCCACTGGAGAAGGGAATGGCAAACCACTTCAGTATTCTTGCCTTGAGAACCCCATGAACAGTATGAACAGGCAAAATGATAGGATACTGAAAGAGGAACTCCCCAGGTTGGTAGGTGCCCAATATGCTACAGGAGATCGGTGGAGAAATAACTCCAGAAAGAATGAAGGGATGGAGCCAAAGCAAAAATAATACCCAGTTGTGGATGTGACTGGTGATAGAAGCAAGATCCGATGCTGTCAAGAGCAATACTGCATCGGAACCTGGAACGTTAGGGCCATGAATCAAGGCAAATTGAAAGTGGTCAAACAGGAGATGGCAAGAGTGAACGTCAACATTCTAGGAATCAGCGAACTAAAATGGACTGGAATGGGTGAATTTAACTCAGATGACCATTATATCTACTACTGTGGGCAGGAATCCCTCAGAAGAAATGGAGTAGCCATCATGGTCAACAAAAGAGTCCGAAATGCAGTACTTGGATGCAATCTCAAAAAACACTCAATATGCCAGCAAATTTGGAAAACTCAGCAGTGGCCACAGGACTGGAAAAGGTCAGTTTTCATTCCAATCCCAAAGAAAGGCAATTGCAAAGAATGGTCAAACTACTGCACAATTGCACTCATCTCACACGCTAGTAAAGTAATGCTCAAAATTCTCCAAGCCAGGCTTCAGCAATGCTAGAACCGTAAACTTCCTGATGTTCAAGCTGGTTTTAGAAAAGGCAGAGGAAGCAGAGATCAAATTGCCAACATCCGCTGGATCATCGAAAAAGCAAGAGAGTTCCAAAAAAACATCTATTTCTGCTTTATTGACTATGCCAAAGTGGATAGTGTGGATCACAATAAACTGGAAAATCCTGAAAGAGATAGTCATACCAGACCACCTGACCTGCCTCTTGAGAAACCTATATGCACGTCAGGAAGCAACAGTTAGAACTGGACATGGAACAACAGACTGGTTCCAAATAGGAAAAGGAGTACGTCAAGACTGTATATTGTCATCCTGCTTATTTAACTTTTATGCAGAGTACATCATGAGAAACACTGAGCTGGAAGAAGCACAGCTGGAATCAAGATTGCCAGGAGAAATATCAATAACCTCAGATATGCAGATGATACCATCCTTATGTAAGAAAGTGAAGAAGAACTAAAGAGCCTCTTGATGAAGGTGAAAGAGAAGAGTGAAACAGTTGGCTTAAAGCTCCACATTCAGAAAATTAAGATCATGGCATCTGGTCCCCTCACTTCATGGCAAATAGATGGGGAAACAGTGGAAACAGTGTCAGACTATTTTTGGGGGCTCCAAAATCACTGCAGATGGTGACTGCAGCCATGAAATTAAGAGATGCTTACTCCTTGGAAGAAAAGTTATAACCAGCCTAGATAGCATATTGAAAAGCAGAGACATTACTTTGCCAACAAAGGTCCATCTAGTCAAGGCTATGGTTTTTCCTGTGGTCATGTATGGATGTGAGAGTTGGACTGTGAAGAAGGCTGAGCACCGAAGAATTGATGCTTTTGAACTGTGGTGTTGGAGAAGACTCTTGAGAGTCCCTTGGACTGCAAGGAGATCCAACCAGTCCATTCTGAAGGAAATCAGTCCTGGGTGTTCTTTGGAAGGACTGATGCTAACGCTGAAACTCCAATACTTTGGCCACCTCACGCAAAGAGTTGACTCACTGGAAAAGTCCCTGATGCTGGGAGGGATTGGGGGCAGGAGAAGAAGGGGCAACAGAGGATGAGATGGCTGGATGGCATCACCGACTCGACGCACCTGAGTTTGGGTGAACTCTGGGAGCTGGTGATGGACAGGGAGGCCTGGCGTGCTGCGATTCATGGGGTCGCCAAGAGTCGGACACGACTGAGCGACTGAACAGGAGAAAAACAGGAATAAAACAGGAGAAAAACAAGACATGAGGCCACTGCAGTCATTCTGCTAAACATGGTGACGGATCTCAGGGGAAGCAAGCGCAGGGAAGTGGAGGCCAGGGAGGCACAGTGCAGGGAACTGAGGAATCGCATTTTCAGAAGAGAGCAGCAGCAGAGTCAAAAACAAAGATGAGTCTCTGAAAACCTACAAACCTGCCGATTCCTCTAAATGCTTTTCAGCTCAGATATCCAAAAGAAGCCAGCCTTTCCGTCAGGTGATTCAGTATCATCTACTAGTTTTTAAAACATATCGCTTCACTTCCATTAACTTGTTTGAGATACAGCATTTTTTTTAACCTGTGTAAGATGCTGTCACTGGAAATCCTACCCAACACCACAAGCGCCCATTTGCATTGCTGTCAGGACAGCTGGGTGTGGCTCACCTGCAGCTGTGTAATGACCAAAGGTGACCTCTTTCTGTATTGCTTTTCTAAATGCGCTTCGTGCATACCTTGATACCTGACACCTGCAATTGTGAGATCACCCTCCAAAGTATTTTCTACATCTGTGCTTCCCTGTGTTACTTCCCTCCCGTGTTAAGAATTTCATCCATGAGTATTTATCTGAACCAAATGAGGACACTTCTGGACTAGTAAGTGGTGTCCAATCAAAGTTTGGTCATTTGAAATAATGAAAAGTATCTATGAGACATGCATACTCCTTCAGGGCATTACTCTTCGGATATGTGAGGAGTCTACTAACCTAGCCTTATAAGCAAGCCAATACTGGGCAAATTATCAAAGTTTCTAGAAGAAATCATTTAAAAGCTGGAAAATACTGATTCTCAGTCACTTTCCAATTGTACAGTATGTAGCAAAGAGAAAAACCACTCACCATTTCATGTACTAATGTAGCATTTAAGGACTAAGCCACCTGTTTCAATAAGGACAGAAGAAAAGAAAGGAAGGGCAGAGTACAGCGTAGTGAGGTGCCTCCTTGAGCAACAGTCGCTAAGATGGTTTACAGGGTTAATACTAAAGTAGATGACAACTGGCTTAGAAAAACTTAAAGACATCTTCTAGAAGCTCTTTTTGTGGTTTCACAAGTATTACCTGCAAGAGGCCATATTAAAATAGTTATGAATTCTGATTCCAGACCCAGGTGACTTGGGTTCAGACCCAGCCCTGCCACAGACATACTGCTTACCCTCTGTTCTGCCTCAGTTTGCTTTGCTTTTTCATCTGTGAAATGAGGGTGAAAGCACGATTTTTATCATAAAGTCACTGCCAGGATTGATGGATTCAAAACATGGCTCAGACAGTAAAGCATCTGCCTGCAATGCAGGGAGAGATCCGGGTTCATCCCTGGGTCGGAAGACTCCCGGAGCAGGAAATGGCAACCCAGTCCAGTAGACTTGCCTGGAGAATCCCATGGACAGAGAAGCCTAGAGGGCTACAGTCCATGGGGTCACAAGAGTCAGACACGACTGAGTGCCTCACACACACACACACAATACCTGGAACAGTGCCTGGAACACGGTAAATTTCCAGTGTACCAGCAGTTAGGTGTACAGCCAGCATAGTGGTGAGCTCTGAAGCACCCAGAATTGAAGACAGACAAAAGTAATCAAAATAGGGGAACTGGAAGATGTTTAATGATTATCTACATTTCAGGCGCTACCTGACATTTGTGCTCCTAAGGAATACAGTCTAGTGAGAGCCCAAACAATGAGACTATTTTCCCTCTAAAACGGAATATCAATATACCAATTGTAGAGATCTCTTAAAAACAAATGCCAAAATTTCTTAACATTTAAGAGTGCCAGATAAAATACAGGATGACAGGTTAAATTTGAGCTTCAGATAAATAATAAATGTTTAGTCTAAGTGTGTACCATATGATACTGCAGCACATGTAAAAAATTATGCATTGTTTACAGGAAGTTAAAATGTAAATGAGCAGCCTGTTGTTTTTCTTTTTTTCCCAGCTAAATCTGGGATGAGATGGCTGGATGGCATCACGGACTCGATGGTGAGTCTGAGTGAACTCCGGGAGACGGTGATGAACAGGGAGGCCTGGCGTGCTGTGATTCATGGGGTCGCAAAGAGTCGGACACGACTGAGCAACTGAACTGACTGAAATCTGGCAACTCTATTAACAAACCAAAGTTCAGATAAACGCGCTAAATGAGCCAACGCCCATAAAGCAAGAGGAGGAGTACCAGCGTCCTCTGAACTAAAAGCAGCTTCAGAGGCAGTATAGTGAATGGAAAGGACCAGGGGCTTAGCATCAGGCAAATCTGAGCCACCTCCCACCCTCGCCGCTTGTACCTGGCTGACGGTGAAGGCAGCTACACTGACCGCAGCCCAATGCCCCGCCTGGTAGCTGGGATTTGCACGCACCCGCGTCAGGGCAGCAGGACAGGCCACACCGGACGACGCACTCCGGCGCTCCCCGAGGCAAGGCGGGCAGTGAGGGCCAGTGTCTCAGCCCCAGAAACTCAGAGTTCCCGTACAGTAGCCAAAACCAAGGACCTCACTCCACCCCACGATACCTCAACAGAGAAGCATGCACGGTCCCCACTGCTGCCACAGGCACAGCGCGCCTCCTCCCGACCGCCTGCTTCCCCCTGCGGTCTCCTCCGGCAGCCGGAGCTCGGGCCCCCCGGCCTTTTGCCTGCAGGGACGTTCACTCACCCACAGGGAACCAGAAATGTTCTCTCCGGACTCTGCTTAACAGTATTTCAACAGAAGAGCTGGGAAATAACATTATCCTGTGGCGTCCTCACGTTTCTCTTTTCCACAGACTTTTTAAGAATAAGGATACATAAGCAAATTCATTTCAAATTATCATATAACACAAAATGCAAAAATTGTTCTCTTAATTAAAAAAAAAAAAGGCTGATAATCCTAAACACTCATTTGAGTCAAAAATTCTGCAAAAGAACTGAAAACTCATGAAAGAAAATTGTTTTCCAGCGTGACTCTTCCTTCTGTTTGGAGTCACACCACATGGGGGGATTATTTTCTAATGTTCACTTTACAAATTGCTTGACTAGCAATATGCTGTCCAATTTTTCATTTAGTACACCTTATCTTCTCTCTACACACTTTTTTCCTTGGAAGGAAAATTAACTGTTTCCACAGTTAACTAGCAGGAAGCAAAGGATTAAGATTGTAGATATAAAGGTGCTGTAATGGTGTTTTAATCAGCCTATTAAATACAACATGAACATGTATCAATCAACTAACATTTAATTTCATGGTCTATGATTCAAAACTTCAAAAGCTAACGGTACACAATTATCAGCATTTACTTAATTCCTTTCCAAGTCTGTTTTAACTCATGTAAACCATATAAAATATTACGTGATAATTGTTACATGTCCTTATGTACTGGAAGAAGACATAGTTAGAAATTTCATTAATATATAAATATAATTTGAAATGTACCTTTTCGATTCAATCCACAAAGAAAGATATCTCCATACACAACAATGCAGGAACATAATTTTTTAAGTACGGTGACTTAATATAGGAATTTCGTAAAAATTTATTTCAAATACTTCTAGCCCCAATAGACAAAACTCCACTGATGAAATCAACTACTGGGCTAAAGTCTGTTTTAAATTGTTGCTGCAGAAAAGGAAAAGCTCCCTATAAATTTCATTTACAAGTAAATTGCACATTCATTTAGGAATATTATATAGATACTGCCCATCACGGAGTCACACATTAACCTGGAATGCATGTGTACACACTCATCTCTTTCCCTCCACTGAAGAGTGGTTTTTCGTGATCTGAATGATTCAGTTTTTTACAGAATAATTTAGTTCTCTAAATTCTATTTTTGTTAAGGAGCAATGAAAATTAAGTCAGCAGGTTCTTCTCTCTAGCACTCTGCTTGATAGCAAAAATTGCTTTAGTTTTAAAAGGTCTGCTTCTGACCATTACTTTTGACTCAAGTGGAGAAGGGCCTAAGGGTAAAGGTCATTAACATCTTTCACTAAGACAAAAAGATTCAACTGTGGTTGCTAGGATACCAACAGACATTCATTTATTAGTCAGAAACAATTATTCAGAATGCCTTCTCATAGAACAACATACTAACTGCAACAGGAAGCTTAATGCAAACAAAGTTTAAAAGGCAGAGACAGTCCCTGCCCTTTAAGAGCTTAATATCATTTGTTATTGGTATTCAAAATTATACAGTGCACTTTAAAGAAGCCATTGTTCAAAGGAATGGAAATAAGCAGACAACAAGAAGGAGGGCAGTTAAAAGTATAGGCCAAAGAATAAGTCAACTGCTTCATCTGAGTCTGCAGAATCAGATTCCTTTGTTCATTAGCTTATTTAACTGAATGAGTCTGTACTATGTACTGGTTACTGTTTGAGGTATTAACAACCCAGTGGTTAATAAGACAAAGTTCAAGCCCTCATTGAGCTTACACTCCAGTAAGAAGACCAATCAAAAGTTTGTATCTGTGCTGATATGCAAGCATGAAGAGTGTGTGTGTGTGTGTGTGTGTGTGTGTGTGCGCACAGTGTGAAAAAGTTGTGGAGGGGCATGGAGGCAAGTTAGTGAAGGCTTTACACATATTTAGCGAAGACTGTATGCCAACTATTGGGCTAGGCAATGAGGAGAACGTGTAACAAGAGACCCATGTGCTCTGCCGCTCTGCCGATCCAGGTAAACCAACAGGGAAGGCCTCTGTGCCGCTTGCTGTCTGTGTAACCTTAGCAAGTTGGTAACGCCTTCATCATGAATAGTGGCACTAACCTTCAAAAGTTATTGTCAGCATTAGCTGTTTATAAAACATCTGGCACACGGCCTGGTAACTACAGATTTTATTATTTCAGTTAAGAGCCCACATTACAGAATAACAAGAAATGAGATCAGTGGAAATTGAGGATGGCAGAAAAGAGGAAAGGATAATAAAGGTCTCTAAAAAATAAAAAAGAAAGGAGAGTTGTGTTCACATGAGGAGGTCTTGTGAAACACACTGGTAAGTGTATTTATAAACCTATAAGGAATTCCTTGGAACTTCTATTATGGATTTGGAATTATGGATATAATGGAATCACATCACAAACCCAATTAAGTGATAAGAATTAAACTATACATGATTGGCAGAGAAAAGAGGAGGAGAGAACAATTTAAATAATAAAACCAGCTTGGCCACTATCTCACTCAATGAAGGGATATTTCAGAGTAAATGAGATTTATAGGAAAAAAAAAATTTGCAGTCCTATGGTCTCAGATCCCATACTTGAAGTGTGAGCACCTCACCTCAATGAGTGAATCCAAATATAAATGAAGATAATATGTCTTTCATATGCGTCCCGTAAATGCAAATGTACTGTTTAATCTGGTGCTCAAGTGGGTAAATAAACAGCAAAAGAAATCTTCATTAGGTATGATTTTCATCACCTTCTGCATCTACTTTATAACTCAATCTCGCTTAAGAGGCTGCTCCACCTACATGACCTCCATTTTACAGATACGCAAATAAACAAGCCCAAGGACACCTGGAGGTCTGCCTCACTCCGGCTGGCCCCAGATCTCTTCAGCCTCTACGCGGTGGAGGCTTTTTTGCATGCTTAGTCGCTCAGTCGGGTCTGACTCTTTGTGACCCTTTGTACTGTAGTCAGCCAGGCTCCTCTGTCCACGGGATTTTCCAGGCAAGAATACTGGAGTGGGATGCCATTGCCTTCTCCAGGGGATCTTCCCAACTGAGGGACAGAACCTGTGTCTCCTACATTGCAGGCAGATGCTTTACCTGCTGAGGTGACGACTTAAAACACATGAGAGGAAACGTTAATGAGACAGACAGAGCTAGATGAAGACATTAAGACCAAAGACAAGGAAGCCAGATCAGAAGCTGGTGTGCAGTACCTGCTCATCGCAGAGTTTCAGAATACTGATTTCATATATATATATATATACATAACACTTCTTCTCATACTAACTATTGCAGTATCCTAGAGATTCACACGTTTCCGCACCCAAGCTCTATCTTGTAGACCATCTGTCACATCTGAAAGCAGTGTGCATGGGCAAACACACACGTGCAAGGCTTCACCAGAGCACACGTCCAGACATAAAGTAACAAGCTCTACTGCCGTAGAAAGAAATACATAGAAACAAACTAGTGGAAAAGAATGTGACAAAACTGAATGTTGAGAGCAAAAACATGCAAAGTAGTAAATGAATACTGTGCCTCTGACAGTAACAATGAGATTGAGAAAAATAACAAACAGAAGCATAAGTCAGTCAGTCCTTCAAAAGAAGTCTTTGGAAGTACATTCCAAAAAATCCTGCAACTTAATTAATGGGTCACTTACTCATTACCAGTCCTCACACTAATGAGCATTGAATTGCATTTCCCATTATCATTTTAGCAACTTTCCTCTACCTTGGGTGGAGAAATCTCTGGCCCCAATAAATACCAAAAGGTGTCATGAACGAATACCAACATTAACGGTGAGACGGCATTATCCCTGAGCTGTGCAGCTGCCTTCAGCCTGCCACTCTATGAAGCGAATTCTTCACCCTGTCTCTACCTGGGAAAAACCTCACTCTGGCCTAAAGCTGTCTGACACTGTTGGGGCTGGGACTCTCACTCACGCATGCTTGCAATCAAGGCTCTTAACCACTTCTACGCTGTTTCTCTATTTAAAGATACAAACCTTCCCACGAGCATTCTGCGTTTTCTAACGCAGAGTTTATGGACATGAAACAATTCTCTCCACAATATTTAAGAAGTAACCAAAATGAGCTGTCACTGCCTTAAACGCATGTGACTTTCCCTCTCCCAAAGCTAAGGCCTTCTCGTGTTTACTCCTATTTCATAGTGCGCAAGTATTACCCTTGAACGGCCCACAAATTGATAAAAGGACAACCCTGTGACAGACAAGCTATGTTAAAAGTCAGAGAACAACATCCCCCAAATTGAAAAGCAGGTTTACTTGATTCTCATTAAGACACTTAGGGCCTACAAGGACTTAGTAACTTCCAGATTTCTGAAGCACAACTTTTACCTGGGTCATTATGGGAGTGGGGCACCACAAACACTTGAAGGGGCTTAGCGTCCCATTCATCAGGCTTGTAAGTGATGTCAAAGCCTTGCTTCCAAACCCCACCATCTGGATTGTCAAAAGGAATCAGACGGTAAACATCCAACATCTAAAAAAGAAAGACAAAAAAAGTTAAGTTTAATCATGTATGCATGTGTGTTAGTAAGTCATGTCCAGCTCTTCACGACCCCATGGACCGTAGTTTGGCAGGCTCCTCTGTCCGTGGAATTGTCCAGGTAAGAATACTGGAGTGGGTTGCTGTTCCCTTCTCCAGTTAATCATGTATAACCATTATTAATTTAAACTTTATGTTGGGAAATATTTGCTCAAAACTACTTGCTGGTGTACTCTGTATATATATATTTAAAAAATGAAGCTACTTCTGCTGACCTTAACTAAAGAGGCTAAGGCAGAACGGATTTTACCATCTCTCAAAGGGTTAAAATAAAGGCTAAAAGTCTGCTGCATAATAAACCAGATAAATAACCCCATTCCTCTTTGGTTCCTAATGTAAAATAGCTTCACTCAGTTCCTCTCCCCTACTTTACTTCCAATGCAATTAATAGAAAAGGATGGGAACTGAAGAGCTAACAAAAAATTTCATTATGATCAAATATTTTAGCATTTTCAAACAAAGTATTGAAAATTATTTTATAATTTGTCTTTATTTTATAACCAATCTACTATATTTTAAATTCTATATCTGAATGGAAATGGATCTATAGATATTCTTTAATTTAGCTTATGTATCTTTACCTTTTTTATACTAAAAGTAAAACTATAAGTTCTAACGTAGTATTTCTTCTAAATAATAATCCATTTGGGGGAAAAAATATTATAAGAAAACAAAGCCAAACGAACCTAAAGACTTATTTTTCATACTCTCTGTGATTCTAAGTGTGACAAAGAACATGACCCTCCTTTGGTAAAATTTAAACTACTTGAGAAATTACATCCTAATTAATACATAAATGGGTTATGAAACAATTTTTACGATAACAAGCAAATTATACGAAAGTGAACACAAAATATTTTAAGAAAATAACATACCTTTCACTTGGAAACTTACAACGTAAATAAAATGCCCCCAAAGATAAGAAGGGACGTTTGTGAAGCAGCAGGAAGAGGAGACAGTCCCCGCTAGCCCCGCGGGCCCCTCCCAGGCCCTGCTGCTCCGAGGCCCTGCTGCCCCCAGTGCCCGCTGCCTTGCTCTGCCTGAGCTCCACGACTGCCCTGCAGCTCCCTTCTAGCCGGCCCAGATTCAGGACCACCCCCAAAAAAGATTTTATTGTTTCCCTTTAAAGGTACTTAATTAAAACCTAAACACAGCCAAGCCCAGGATCCGGATCCCGTGTGAACCTGGCCACACACTAGCTGATGAGGCTGGAGCGCAGAGCCAACCCCACCAGCTTCCGGCCTAACAAGTGGGCCCTGGCCTCGAGAGCATACCATGGCCTCTGTCCCCAAGAGCCAGTGAGCGCTCCCACACTAAAGCAAGGCCGGAGCTAGCTCCTTCTGCCCAATTTTAAAATATTCACTCCTTGGGGTCCTGCACCAAGATCCAGTTTCCGGTCCAAGGTACAACGTTAAAATAGCTCTTTGTCAATTTGTAGAATGGAGTAAATATGAGTGAAACATCCAAAGTTTAAGAAAGGCAGAGTCCTTTCTTACCTTAGTTCTCAACACCACTACCCTCTGAGAACAGTGCTACTGGAGGAAAAAACTGCATTGGCCAAAAAGTCTGTTTGAGTGTTTTCTAAGCTGTTAGAAAACACCCAAACAAACATGCTGGCAAACCAATATAATGCAAGCTACATACATAATTTAAATTTCTCTAATAAAATGAAATCGGTAACCTCCAGTTCAAGGCGGTGGAGCAGAAGATGCGCTCATCTTCTCCTGCCAAAGCACCAAAATCACAACTCGCTGCTGAACCACCATCGATAGGACACTGGAGCCCAACAAAGAAAGACACTCCGTGTCCAACGACGACGCAGCAAGACGCAGCAGGGGCACAATCACGGTAAAGCCAAATCCCATACCGATCGGGGTGAAGAATGAAGTCGCTCAGTTGTATCCAACTCTTTGTGACCCCATGGACTGTGTCTCACCAGGCTCCTCTGTCCATGGGATTCTCCAGGCAAGAATACTGGAGTGGGTTGCCATTTCCTTCTCCAGGGGATCTTCCCAACCCAAGGATCAAACCTGGGTCTCTTGCGTGGCAGGCAGATGCTTTACCCTCTGAGCCACTGGGGAACTTATCGGGGTGGGTGACCCACATACTGGAAACCAGTAACACTAAAGAAGCTTTCCCACTCTTGGGAAGGTTCAGGACCCCACGTCACGCTTCACGCTTCCCAGGCTGGGGACCCTACAAAGGGACGGGAATCCCCAGGGTATCTGACCTTGAAGGCCAGCAGGATTTGATTACAAGGCTTCCACAGGATTGGGGGAAGCAAAGATTTCAGTCTTAGAGGACACAGACAAAACCTTATGCACGCCGAGACTCAGAGGAAAGGAGCAGCAACACCACAGGAAGCTGACCCAGAGCTCCCTGCCAGTGCTGGAGGGTCTCCTGCGGAGGCGTGGGGCAGCAAGGGCTCGCTACAGGCACCAGGGGACTGGCAGCAGCTGGCGGAGAAGGTCCCCTTTGGCATAAACTCTCTCGGAGGTCCCCAATAACCCAATCACAGAGCCAGTAGACCCAAGGGCTGGCTGGCCTCAGGCCAAAAGACTACCAGGGAAGGAGTGCAAATCCAGCAGATAACTGGATTGAAGCTTCACTGAGCAAGGCACTGCCCACCAGAGCAAGACCCAGACTTTTCCATCACCAGTCCCTCCCATCAGGAAGCTTGCACAAGGCTCTGAGCCTCCTCCATCAGAAGGCAGACAGAAGCAGCAAGAAGAACCACAGTCCCACAGCGACTAAAACAAATCACCATGAGAAAGCAGGAAGCTATGTCCCAGATGAAGGGACAAGACAAAAACCCCAGAGAAATAACTGAATGAAGTGGAAATAGGCAACCTTCCAGAAAAAGAACTGAGAATAATGATGGTGAAGGTAACTCGGGATCTCGGGAAAAGAATGGAGGCAAAGACGGAGAGGACGCGAAGAGCGCACACCGAAGGCCTGCAGTGGCCGAGCTCTGGGCGGACGCCGCGAGCTGGGGAGGCAGGCCTGGCGCACTGCGGCTCCTGGGCCGCAGGGGCGGGCACGACCGAGAGACCACAAGAACTAAAGAACAAACAGAGAAGAGTAACTGAGGCAGAAGCACAGACAGATGACCTGGAGGACGGAATGGCGGGAATCACTGCTGCAGAACGGAGTACAGGAGAAAGAACGAAAGGAAATGAAGACGGCCTGAGAGACCTCGGGACAGCACTTAATGCCCCAGAACCCACGTTACAGGGATCCCAGAAGGAGAGGAGAGAAAGCAAGGGCCTGAGAAAATATTTGAAGAGATGTTACTCGAAAATTTCCCTAATACGGGAATCCTCCAAGTCCAGGAAGCACAGAGAGTCTCAGGCAGGATAAACCCAAGGAAGAACACAACAAGATACACAGTAATCAAACTGACAAAAATTAAAGACAGAGATAAAATATTAAAAGCAACAAGGGAAAAATGACAAATAACACACAAGGGAACTCCCATCAGGATACCAGCTGATTTCTCAACAGAAACTCTACAAGCCAGAAGGGAATGGCATGACGTATTTAAAGTGATGAAAGGGAAGACCCTACAATCAAGAATACTCTACCCAGCAAGACTCTCCCTCAGATTTAACAGAGAAATCAAAAGCATTCTAGACAAGCAACGTTAAGAGAATTCAGCATCCTCAAATCAACTCTACAACAAATGCTAAAGGAACTTCTCTAGGCAGAAAACAAGGAAAAAGCCCTACCTACAGAAAATGAACTCAAAACAATTAAGAAAAAGGTAATAGGGTCATGTCTGCAGGCATGCTAAGTGGCTTCCATTGTGTCCACCTCTGTGACCCTAGGGACTGTGTCTCACCAGGCTCCTCTGTCCACGGGATTCTCTAGGAAAGAATACTGGAGTGGGTTGCCATGCCCTCCTCCAGGGAATCTTCCCAACCCAGGGATCGAATTCTGGTCTACATATCAATAATTACCATAAACGCAAACGGAGTAAATGCACCAACCAAGACATAGCCTGGCTTAGCAGACAAAAACACATGTATGTGCACATTTCCACTTACCACATCACTCTGCTTGACCCCCTAAATTGCAAGTGATTATTTTATATTGTTAGATTAATCAAGTTCCCATTATACCTCGCAACTGTAATCTGCACAATTTTTGTACAGATTTTATTTTTTGTCTGGCTATTGATGGTGAAAACTAACAAACATCTTTTACTATTGTGATGATGTAACTATTACTCACTTAATATCATTGTATCATGATTGGTCAACAGAAAAATCATAGATAGAATTCTGTATCACCAAAACTACCACTTAATAGAAAAACCTGTAATCACTTTTTGAAATCTAGATGCATAGCAGAATTATTTCAGTATTTCTTTTAAATACAAATGTCCAGGTATTGCTTTTTTGCAAGAGGTCCAGATATGTTTCTAATGAGCAGTCATGTTTAAAAGCAACCAGACTGTATGAGAATCTTCTACTTTTATCTAGCTTGTTTCACTTTTTCTATTTCATATTCAGTGTTCCCATTTCATTTAGTTCATGTTTTCCAATTTCTCCATCAATAGTTTTTTTTTATGTTCTTTCTCAAGCCTTTTTCAAGCATATTAGAAAAGCTTTTGTATACATATATATAAAAATAATATGCATATATTTTAGAAAACTTATGCATCTTTGCCTAACTAAAAAGTTTATGACATTTTGATTCCACCTGTTTGACTTAGTATCAATAGAATGCTAGATTTCTAATTTTAAAAAATAGATATGCAATAAGCAACAAAGGTTTTCTGTATAACACAGGGAACAATAGTCAGTATCTTCTAATAACCTATAATGGAAAATAATTTCACAAATAACATATAACTGAATCATACACACACACAAAAAGAATTTTACTTTCTGAAATTTAGTTATGTCTTCCTTTTTGCCAGCTTTTATAAATGTCCCATGCACATCTAAAATCAATGTGTGAAATACAAAACATTAAGTATATTTGTGCACGATATGATTAATATAAATTAATTAAATCACTGCAGATGGTGATTGTAGCCATGAAATTAAAAGACACTTACTTCTTGGAAGGAAAGTTATGACCAATCTAGATAGCATATTCCAAAGCAGACACATTACTTTGACAGCAAAGGTCCATCTAGTCAAGGCTATGGTTCTTCCAGTGGTCATGTATGGATGTGAGAGTTGGACTGTGAAAAAAGCTGAGTGCCGAAGAATTGATGCTTTTGAACTGTGGTGTTGGAGAAGACTCTTGAGAGCCCCTTGGACTGCAAGGAGATCCAACCAGTCCATCCTAAAGGAGATCAGTCCTGGGTATTCATTGGAAGGACTGATGCTGAAGCTGAAACTCCAATACTTTGGCCACCTCATGCGAAGAACTGACTCATTTAAAAAGACCCTGATAATGGTAAAGACTGAAGGCAGGAGAAGGGGACGACAGAGGGGGAGATGGCTGGATGGCATCACTGACTCGATGGACATGAGTCTGAGTAAACTCCAGGAGTCGGTGATGGACAGGGAGGCCTGGCGTGCTGCGGCCCATGGGGTCACAAAGAGTTGGACACGACTAAGTGACTGAACTGAACTGAATTAAACATAAATCAATTATATTTAAATTATTAATGATATCATTCAAGATGCTCCTATTCTTATTTTTTCTGCACTTGATATTTTCAGAGAAATGTTAACACATCTCATTATGATTTTATATTTTTCTTTTCCCTCATATTTCTTCTGATTTCTCCTTTACATCTTTGTTTCTTTATTGTTAAGATGTCTAATGATTTATGTCATCTATCTTCTTTGTGAATTGCACCTTCTATCATTAAAAATATTCATCTTTGTTTCATTTTAAGAAAAAAAGAATCCAGGGTAGAGGAAAGTTTCTGTAAATAAATGCAAAAATGTAAAGAAAATAAAATCACACTACCTAGATAGGAAAAAATAAACAAATAAAGCCAGCAGCCTTCACCCTGGACAGCTCTGGAGCTCTTCCCTTCCCCTCGCACGCAGGCATGGGCAGTAAAAGAAGGCAACGGTGCACTGTGGGAGGCCTGTTGTGTATAACAGATATACAGAAAGAGTAGGGCTTTTCTTGTATTCTCTAAAGGAAGGGGGGGAAATTCTCTTTGCCAAGATTTAAACCTCTAAAGGTCTTTAACAAATATAGAAAATAAAACCTAAGAAGCACACAGAAAAGGCCATAGTCACATAGTATAAAAGAAAGAAAAACTAGGAGAAAATAGAATTACAGAATTTTATCACTAACAAGAACATCAACGCTCATGTGACCAATTAAATGACTTTACAAAAATAGAAACTGTAATCCAAAGAATTTAGCAACTATGAACAGGTACCAAATCAAATCTAAAAAGACAAAAGCAAATCAAATCCCAGTGCTTATTAATGAATGCATGCATTACCTGCACATCTGAACTGTGACTTCCACTTTGTGAAGCAAACAGGCAGTCTCCAGGGTCCACTGTGAGGGACGAGTGCTTCGCGGGCAGGTGAGGAGAGCCGGCACCGTGGCTGGAGTTGCCTTGTGAGTTTTTTGCACCATCCTCCACAGATTCACTCAAATTGATGACTGAGTCTCTAATGTTTGAGATGATTTCATTATTCTCAGCTAGCAAACGTTCCAAATGGTCTATTTTTTCTTGCAACATTGAAAGCTGGCCCTATAATAAAAAAGAAAAAGACAGCTATATGAAACTCTAAGATAGCTCTACTGAGACAGACAACAGTTTTTTCTAAACGATGTGCCTGACCAGGAGGCAGCCACGCACGCTCCACTCCTCTCTTCCTGAGTGGCGTCCCCGACGCAGGGGCGCGGGCAGGGCGGGCGCCAGCGAGCAGCAGGCCTGCTCTGCGGCGCAGCCTCCGACCAGCCGCAGCTGGAGACGTGCGAGACACAGGCCAAGGGTATCTGGGCCTGTATTTCCTACTGCCCCAAACCCAGTGCTGAAAGACCTTCAGGCCTCTAAAATCACTATGTGCAATGTCAGATTATATTCAGGTACGAAATTTTAAATTGAGGTACAAATGAGTCCAGTTACTTAAAAGAACAAGAAAGTGGGAACTGGAAAACGACCGTTCCATTTCAACCAGTAACACCAGTGAACAATCCTAGACAAGGGCTGCCGTCAACAGAAGCGCCTCGTCAGCTCTTCTAATGAGCCGGACTATGCAAAGCCTGGCACGAGCCTCCCCAGCAGCTGCCCTGGCAGCCACTGAGACTGCTGCTACCCTACTGTGTGCTTCTGTTTCTGTTAATTGATCCTCACACGCAGAGGCCTGCCACCTCTAAACAGAAACTTTCCTTCACAGAACAAGCCTTCACCCTCCGATCTGTGGGAGGCTGCTGTTTCTGTCACACACGTGCAAGCGAAGGGGCTCCTCGGGTGGTTCAGCCACAAGATATTGACATTCTTCTTTCCACACTAAAGCTCAGCACTGTGTGGGGTATCAGTGCATGCCTCAACTCAGACTCGCCACGCCTGGCGGCTGCGCAGCCCAGTAGCCAGCAGCCTTCACCCTGGACAGCTCTGGAGCTCTTCCCTTCCCCTCGCACGCAGGCATGGGCAGTAAAAGAAGGCAACGGTGCACTGTGGGAGGCCTGTTGTGTATAACAGATATACAGAAAGAGTAGGGCTTTTCTTGTATTCTCTAAAGGAAGGGGGGGAAATTCTCTTTGCCAAGATTTAAACCTCTAAAGGTCTTTAACAAATATAGAAAATAAAACCTAAGAAGCACACAGAAAAGGCCATAGTCACATAGTATAAAAGAAAGAAAAACTAGGAGAAAATAGAATTACAGAATTTTATCACTAACAAGAACATCAACGCTCATGTGACCAATTAAATGACTTTACAAAAATAGAAACTGTAATCCAAAGAATTTAGCAACTATGAACAGGTACCAAATCAAATCTAAAAAGACAAAAGCAAATCAAATCCCAGTGCTTATTAATGAATGCATGCATTACCTGCACATCTGAACTGTGACTTCCACTTTGTGAAGCAAACAGGCAGTCTCCAGGGTCCACTGTGAGGGACGAGTGCTTCGCGGGCAGGTGAGGAGAGCCGGCACCGTGGCTGGAGTTGCCTTGTGAGTTTTTTGCACCATCCTCCACAGATTCACTCAAATTGATGACTGAGTCTCTAATGTTTGAGATGATTTCATTATTCTCAGCTAGCAAACGTTCCAAATGGTCTATTTTTTCTTGCAACATTGAAAGCTGGCCCTATAATAAAAAAGAAAAAGACAGCTATATGAAACTCTAAGATAGCTCTACTGAGACAGACAACAGTTTTTTCTAAACGATGTGCCTGACCAGGAGGCAGCCACGCACGCTCCACTCCTCTCTTCCTGAGTGGCGGCCCCGACGCAGGGGCGCGGGCAGGGCGGGCGCCAGCGAGCAGCAGGCCTGCTCCGCGGCGCAGCCTCCGACCAGCCGCAGCTGGAGACGTGCGAGACACAGACCAAGGGTATCTGGGCCTGTATTTCCTACTGCCCCAAACCCAGTGCTGAAAGACCTTCAGGCCTCTAAAATCACTATGTGCAATGTCAGATTATATTCAGGTACGAAATTTTAAATTGAGGTACAAATGAGTCCAGTTACTTAAAAGAACAAGAAAGTGGGAACTGGAAAACGACCGTTCCATTTCAACCAGTAACACCAGTGAACAATCCTAGACAAGGGCTGCCGTCAACAGAAGCGCCTCGTCAGCTCTTCTAATGAGCCGGACTATGCAAAGCCTGGCACGAGCCTCCCCAGCAGCTGCCCTGGCAGCCACTGAGACTGCTGCTACCCTACTGTGTGCTTCTGTTTCTGTTAATTGATCCTCACACGCAGAGGCCTGCCACCTCTAAACAGAAACTTTCCTTCACAGAACAAGCCTTCACCCTCCGATCTGTGGGAGGCTGCTGTTTCTGTCACACACGTGCAAGCGAAGGGGCTCCTCGGGTGGTTCAGCCAGTCAGGAATGCAGGCAGTGCGGGAGACTGCCCGCCGGGCCACAGGCCAGGGTTCAGTCCCAGGGTCGGCAGGATCCCCAGGAGGAGACGGCAACCCGCTTCAGCCGCAGTCCACGTCTTGTCCACTCCGCTATCCTGGGTCCCAAGACACAGTGCTTCAACGCTTGTCGCAGAGCTCTCTACACTTCCTCCACGCATCACCCTCCGCGCAGGCACAGCGCTCCGTGCTGGAAAGGCAGGTGAGCACTGGATACGGCTCCCTGCACTGAGCAAGCAAGGCGACAGCGTGCTCGCGCCACAGCAACAGCCGGGCCCACGGCTGCAAAAAGGCTGCATTAAGGTTAACAAATAAACGCACAGAGAGCAGATCCAATCTGGACACCCAGAAACAAAACTTCTCTCACCAGTAAATAACAGGAACACAGAAAGGAGAAAAGGAAAAACATCTACATGTCCCAAAGTGAAGGGCTGGTCAAACAATATTACTAACATCATGAGTAGTTTTTACTCACTAAAAATTTAGAAATACAACTTCTTTTAAAAATTGAAAAGCCATTTTCAGAAGATAAAGTGATGAAAACGGTTTTAAAACTGTATGTATGACATGATTACTCACCTTTTTAATAAAAGATAACATACAGAAATAAATAAGCAGCGTGACAATATGCAGCCTTGACGCACTCCTTTGCCTATTTGGAACCAGTCTGTTGTTCCATGTCCACTTCTGACTGTTGCTTCCTGACCTGCATACAGGTTTCTCAAGAGACAGGTCAGGTGCTCTGGTCTGCAGATGGTGACTGCAGTGATGAAATAAAAAGACGCTTACTCCTTGGAAGGAAAGTTATGACCAATCTAGACAGCATATTAAAAAGCAGAGACATGACTTGGCCAAAAAGGGCTGTCTAGTCAAAGCTTATAGTTTTTCCAATAATCATGTATGGATGTGAGAGTTGGACTATAAAGAAAGCTGAGCACTGAAGAGTTGATGCTTTTGAACTGTGGTGTTGGAGAAGACCCTTGAGAGCCCCTTGGACTGAGAGGCAAGCCATCCAGTCCATCCTAAAGGAAATCAGACCTGAGTGTTCATTGGAAAGACTAATGCTGAAGCTGAAACTCCAATACTTTGGCCACCTGATGCAAAGAGCTGACTCATTTGAAAAGACTCTGATGCTGGGAAAGACTGAAGGCAGGAGGAGAAGGGGATGACAGAGGATGAGATGGCTGGATGGCATCACCAACTCCACAGACATGAGTCTGAGTAAACTCCGCGAGTTGGTGACGGACAGGGAGGCCTGGCGTGCTGCAGTCCACGGGCTCGCAAAGAGTAGGACACGACTAAGCGACTGAACTGAACTGACATCCAGAAAGCCGTAATCAAGGCTGTAAAAACTGGCTACAGGTATTTACTTTCTTTAGTCTGTTATGAGTGGTTGCAGATTTTATAATGGGGAAGCCAAGAGAAAGAATAATTCTAGTCCCAGGTATTGGCCAGTTCAACAAGAGGAGGGAAGAAAGATCAAGAGTGCCATCTACCAAAAGAAGGCCACTCCAGCCAACCGGGTGAGACTCACAGAGGTCTGAAGGGACTGGGGAAAGGTTTCAGAATAAGAAGGAGGTCAGCAAAAGGAGAGGCAGTCCAGCAGGCAAGGCCCTTCACAGGCAGGGCGGGGGCAGCGCTGGGGAGGGCGGCGGGGGCCCTGCCTGCGGAGAGACGAGGAGCACGCGGCGGCAGGCAGCGGGGCCCCGCGCCCAGAGGCGCCCGCCCGGCCTCCCCGCGCAGCCGCCCACTGGGGGGGCCGCTCCGCCGGGGCCAACCCTGGCGAGCCCACGCCCTGTGCCCCACAGGCTCCTCTGCCCAGGCGATTCCCCAGGCAAGAGCACTGCAGTGGGTTGCCACCTCCACCCTGAGGGGGTTCTCCTGACCCGGGGACTGACCCCTGGTCTACCACACTGCACGCGGTCTCTTGCATCGCCCGTGGATTCTTTACGGACTGGGCCACCAGGGGAGCCCCCTACTTAGACACATCGGACGGAAAGAGCCCCTCAGGTCAGGACTGCAGCCCTTTAAGGCAGCAGAGGGGGGGCCACGTTTCCAAAGGGAGCTCTCAAGCCTGTTCATCAGCCTAGAGAGAAGCAGGAAGCGCCAGGTCTTAGCGAAGAACGCACCCTGCAGGACAAGCCCACTTCTCCTAGTGAAGAGAGAGAGACTACAGATCCATCCTGGACTAGAAACGGCAGAGCAAAGGAAACCCGACGGGCCGGCACAGCACTGGCTCAGGGTCCAAGAGAAGCTAGTGAACCATGGAGGCTGCAGGTCAGCAGTTCAGCAACGTTACAGAACAAATCTACAGACACACATCCCTACTGGCTGACTGGTTCTCTGTGGAAAGGTCAAAGGCAAAGCCTTGGCATAACCCAAAGTACAACCAGCGAAGCTAAAAATATTTCAGAGTTAGGTATATGGTTGTCAAATCTATATATATTTTCCTAAATGGACCAACACGTCTGTCCAGTCAAGGCTCTGGTTTTTCCAGTGGTCATGTATGGATGTGAGAGTTGGACTGTGAAGAAAGCTTAGCACTGAAGAATTGATGCTTTTGAACTGAGGTGTTGGAGAAGACTCTTGAGAGTCCCCTGGACTGCGAGGAGATCCAACCAGTCCATCCTAAAGGAGATCAGTCCTGAATACTCATAGGAAGCACTGATGCTGAAGCTGAAATTCCAATACTTTGGCCACCTGATGCGAAGAGTTGACTCATTGGAAAAGACCCTGATGTTGGGAAAGGTTGAAGGTGGGAGAAGAAGGGGACGACAGAGGATGAGATGGTTGGGTGGCATCACCAACTCAATGGACATGAGTTTTAGTAAACTCTGGACAGGGAGGTCTGGAGTGCTGTGGTCCATGAGGTCGAAAAGAGTTGGACATGACTGAGCAACTGAACTGAACTGAAATGCACTATCAAAGGCTGTCTGAAATAAGGGAAAATTTTTCTTCACTCATCATCACAATACCCCAGACTGAGGCTTTCTGAAATCACTTCTGATGCATTCTGTTGAATATTTCTAGCACCAAAGACACAAGCCTACTTCAGTGATACTTACAATTTCTACCACAGCAGGTAACAACAGTAAATCAAGTTCCTCTGATTCCAAGCAGAATTAGAACGTGTTGACTTGTCTGGCCTGCAGTAAAAGCTACACACTCACAAAATAAAACCTTACTCTAAAATACCACCATTCCAGAGCTTTTAAAGATGCCATGTATTTTACCAGACTCTTACAAAGTATAAATTAATTCACGGGTGCTATGTTTCTCCAGACCTTTCTGTACTTTGAGGAAAAGATAATTTTGGAGCCATGCACAGTGCAAAGTTACTTGCAGCTTAAAAGAACACACTGAAAAAGAGTTAATTAAGTTCCTTTTGGGAATGTTCTCACTGTGACCCCAGTCCCATAACCCATGGATGATAGTACTATGCAAAATAAACATTACAGGTGATCAGTGTTCCATGAAAAAGGATCCAGCTGGCACTTAAGATGACTTTTAAGTTCATTGTAGCTTTAAAGATACAATGAATGATCAGTGCCTGGAATTCTGTGCTGAATAATAAGTCCATAGAGAAAATCATGGCCTGGGGATATGTCAGCATAATGGTCTAGGGAGAATCATTTTTTAAACTATATTATGCGGTAGAATAAAGTCTTGCTCCAAACAGCTAAAATTCCTGAAATACACATACTTTCATAAGCAAAATCTGTATACATGTCAGAGAAGAGTGATATGACTTTAAAGATACACTTGCAGTCTGCATTAAAGTAACAGAAATCATAGATAATGTTTCAATTATGCTGACAAGTCAAAGAACACTGATAGTAATATTGGAAAAGACAATTTTCTGCAAGGCAAGAAAATGACTTGTGAGAAAACCACTTTATTCTTCGATTTGCTAATCAGTTCTCAAGGAAGGACACAGTGTTGACTGCCATGGAGTGGGAAAGAAGGTCACGATACTCGATTTATTCTGCTTTTGGTGAAAGAGAATAACTGAGTAAAGGAAAAAAAAAATCACTGATAGCAAAGACTTTTAAGAGAAAATTCAGAGCGTACTACCAGCAAATCAGGATCAGTACTCACAATGCCCTGTGAGCAGAATCAATCTATGTACATCTACTGCTAAATTAAACAATCATCATGCAATTATCTGCCCATATAAGACACTCGCTGCTGGGGTTGGCATAACTATGATCACCCGAGCACGGCTGTATCTGCACATCACTCTTCCTTCCTGTTACAACTGAAAAGAATATGTGCCCTCCTCTCTCTCTGCTTCAAAGACCAACACTCTACTGGTGATTTCTACACCCATCAATGGCTCAATTCCCTCAACACTGCGTCATCAAATTCCCCTTCGAAAGGTAACTCCGCCTCAATAGTACAACATTCAGTTCAGTTCAGTTCAGTCGCTCAGTCGTGCCCAACTCTTTGCGACCCCATGACCTGCAGCACGCCAGGCCTCCCTGTCCATCACCAACTCACAGAGTTCACCCAAACTCATGTGCATCGAGTCGGTGATGCCATCCAGCCATCTCATCCTCTACCGTACCCTTCTCCTCCTGCCCCCAATCCCTCCCAGCATCAGGGTCTTTTAAAATGAGTCAACTCTTCACATGAGGTGGCCAAAGTACTGGAGTTTCAGCTTCAGCATCCATCCTTCTAATGAACACCCAGGATGATCTTTAGGATGAACTGGTTGGATCTCCTTGCAGTCCAAGGGACTCTCAAGAGTCTTCTCCAACACCACACTTCAAAAGCATCAGTTCTTTGATGTTCAGCTTTCTTCACAGTTCAACTCTCACGTCCATACATGACCACTGGAAACACCATAGCCTTGACAAGACGGACCTTTGTGGGCAAAGTAATGTCTCTGCTTTCCTTTCAAGGAGTAAGCGTCTTTTAATTTCATGGCTGCAGTCACCATCTGCAGTGATTTTGGAACCCAGAAAAATAAAAGTCTGACACTGTTTCCACTGTTTCCCCATCTATTTGCCATGAAGTGATGGAACCAGATGCCATGATCATAATTTTCTGAATGTGGAGCTTTAAGCCAACTTTTTCACTCTCCACTTTCACTTTCATCAAGAGGCTTTTTAGTTCCTCTTCACTTTCCGCCATAAGGGTGGTGTCATCTGCATATCCGAGGTTATTGATATTTCTCCCAGCAATCTTGATTCCAGCTTGTGCTTCTTCCAGCCCAGCGTTTCTCATGATGTACTCTGCATAAAAGTTAAATAAGCAGGGTGACAATATACCGCCTTGACGGACTCCTTTTTCTATTTGGAACCAATCTGTTGTTCCATGTCCAGTTCTAACTGTTGCTTCCTGACCTGCATAGAGATTTCTCAAGAGGCAGGTCAGGTGGTCTGGTATGCCCATCTCTTTCAGGATTTTCCACAGTTTATTGTGATCCACACAGTCAAAGGCTTTGGCATAGTCAGTAAAGCAGAAGCAGATGTTTTTCTGGAACTCTCTTGCTTTTTCCATGATCCAGTGGATGTTGGCAATTTGATCTCTGCTTCCTCTGCCTTTTCTAAAACCAGCTTGACTGTCTGGAAGTTCACAGTTCACGTATTGCTGAAGCCTGGCTTGGAGAATTTTGAGCATTACTTGACTAGCGTGTGAGATGAGTGCAACTGTGTGGTAGTTTGAGCTGTCTTTGGGACTGGAATGAAAACTGACCTTTTTCAGTCCTGTGGCCGCTGCTGAGTTTTCCAAATTTGCTGACATATTGAGTGTAGCACTTTCACAGCATCATCCTTCAGGATTTGAAACAGCTCAACTGGAATTCCATCACCTCCACTAGCTTTGTTCGTAGTGAGGCTTCCTAAGGCCCACTTGACTTCACATTCCAGGATGTCTGGCTCTAGGTGAGTGATCACACTATCATGATTACATTAGGTCAAAGAATATGAAATTACCATTCTCTTAAGCTAGAAATAGTCAAATGTCACCAGTTTCTCAGGGTTCAACTTAATACTACAACCCATCCAAAAAAACACCTCTGGCATCTCCCTCAGCCCCGCCGTTCCCTTCAAGGGCCCTACCCTCCTCTTCTGCTTCCATCAAGAGAGTCTTCAGTTCTTCGCTTTCTGCGTAGCCACACCCGTCCGACTCTTTCCGACCCCACGGGCTGCAGCCTCCAGGCTCCTCCATCCATGGGATTCTCCAGCAAGAACACTGGAGTCGCCATGCCCTCCTGCAGGGGATCTTCCTGCTGCAGGGACTGAACCCAGGTCTCCCACACTGTAGGCGGGCTCCTCCTGCCCGCGCCGCCAGGGCAGCCTGCCCGCTGTCTCGCCTCCACCCCCAGCCGGCCCCTCTGTAAGCCGCGCTTCTCCGCTTCCCAGATGCCCCCTCTGCACGGTCTTCTCCAGGAGTCCGCTCTACAATAGGCCTCCTCGCGTCATACTTCATGTCAGCTTATTGTTTTGCTTCTTCCACAGTATTTTTGCCTATTTTATTCGTGTATTTTCTTCCCCATCTTCATCACTAAATGAATCACTATATTTAGAACAGGCACTACAGCTGTTTACTCACCATTGTACCCACTGTATTCTGATGCCGAGCACAATGCCTGGCACAAAACAGAGCTGAAAATATTTACTTTAAAAAAAAAGTCTGTAACACTTTTTTCTAAAACAAAGAAGAAGTAACTGTCATTTTGTGGCACATACACCTATAGTACAAATACAAATAAAAATGAAACTAACCATTTTTAAAGAAAGATAAAATCTTCACTGTAACCCGAAATGTAGGTAAGAAAAGAATGAGGACTCCAAAACAAATCGGATGATCTTTATGGACTGTCTGGGAAATGAGAGGGAAACTGATCCATATGCAGCCACAGGGTGACCATCATGACCTCGTGAGGAGAGCAGAAAATGTGGTTTCCTTTCTAACGCAGAGATCACGGATTCTGTACAGTCCAATCAAACGTGTTCCGGTTTCACAGCCGTCAGTGACTGTGGCTCAATGAGCTATGATTTTCAGCTGACGAGGGTTGACTGAGGGCGCTTGAACCCTGAGACAATTCTAGAATCCTTCCTACCATGTTAGTGATATGAAATCTTTATGCAACCAAATCAAACTTATAATTAAGGGAACTCTGAATGAGGTGAAGTCGCTCAGTCGTGTCCGACTCTTTGCGACCCCGTGGACTGTAACCTACTAGGCTTCTCCGCCCATGGGATTCTCCAGGCAAGAATACTGGAGTGGATTGCCATTTCCTTCTCCAGGGGATCTTCCCGACCCAGGGATCGAACCCGGGTCTCCCGCATCAGAGGCAGACGCTTTAACCTCTGAGCCACCAGGGAAACTCTAAGGGAACTCTAGAGGAAATAATATTACCTGTACATAACCAGCATTCTAAAGAGGCAGCATTCTAAAGAAAAAAGCGTGACCCCACTGTGTGCTTGTGTGTATACCTGATGCTTCTTCCCCTTTAAATCTAATTTTGTTATAGAGTCAGCTATCACTCCATCACATCAGGATTTTTCTGCATTTGGATTCTGTCACTAAAGTGCCCTTCGTGTAGTGAGTGTAGTTGGGTGAACAGGCTCCAACAGTGACCATCAAAACTCATTGTAAAGGCTGCTCAAAAGTACAAATCCCTGGGATCCACCCTAGAATGTCACATAGGGCCCCAGAAACTGCTATGTTTATGCTCCACAGGTGACTCTGGTGATCATTCAGATTTGGGACCTGTGGCTCTGAAGTCATGCATCTCAGTGAGACAGCAGGGGCCCAACCTCCAGAATCTAATGCTTGATGGTCTGAGGTGGAACTGATGCCGTAATAACAAAGGGCACGAGATATGCGAGGCACCCAAGTCATCCGAACCTTACCCCCCAACCTCGGTCAGTGGAAAAGTCTTCCACAAAACCAACCCCTGGTGCCAAAAAGATTGGAGGCTGCCGCCTAAGAGGATGCAGCAGACAATCAACCATTTGGCAAATCATCCCTCAGCTCCCCACAGGGTGGCGTGAATTCACAGACCTGCACCATCTGATACTCCATCTAAACCAGACAGTAACTTTCACCCATCTCATGTTCTTGTGGCAGATCACATTTTTATTTTTAATAGCAGCAAATAATGATTACTTTTATTTTTAATGATTCCTTTTACCAAATAAAGGTAAAACCAGTTTAGCTAAAAAGTTAAAAGTACATGGGTGCTGGACCACACTTTTTGGGTTCTAATCCGAGCTTCAGCACTTACCAGCACTGTGACCTTGAGAAAGTAGCTTAACTTTTGGAAGCCTCAGTTTCATTCTAGGCAAAATGTGGTGCTAATACCCACTGCTCGCAACGGTTATAAATGAATTAGTACTGAGTCTGCCACCAATGGGAAGGGCTTCCCTGGTGGCTCAGACAGTGAAGAACCTGCCTGCAATGCAGGAGACACAAGAGACACGGGTTCGATCCCTGGGTCAGGAAGATTCCCTAGAGAAGGGAACGGCTACCCGCTCCAGTATTCTGGCCTGGAGAATCCCATGGAGAGAGGGGTCTGGCGGGCTACGGTCCATGGGGCCGCAGAGTCAGACACGACCGAGCGACTAACACTGTCACCTCTGCCACCAGGAAAACCCTCAGGAAGACGTCACTGCCGCTACTGCCGTAGCCGAGGTCTGGCTTTCTAAAATTACACTGAAGGGAACAGCAACCGTGACTCAGAGCAGACTCTAAACCAAGTCAAACGAGTGGCGTCACCAAAACAGCTGCATGGAAGACCCTCACTTCCATCTCCCCACAAAGATCAACAATTCGACAGGTATCCACAAACAAAATTGTTCTGGGAGAGCTCTGGAGGCTACTCACAGAATTTCAACAGCACAGTGGAACAAAAAACCCTCGAGACTACCACACACAGAAAAAAAGGACGGCAGCTTCACTGTGCCTGCCGCATCCCAGCCCCCACGCTGGCGCTGCTCAATGCCAAGAGGGAACTCCACAGCTGGAAAGAGTTCCTCTTTCTGGGAAAGGGAAGCAGGGTAAGGGGCCAACGTCCTCAGTGCTCGGGAGCACTGCGTGGAGAGACACGCAGAGCCCGGGAGGCACGGGGAGAGCGGGCTCGGGGCGCAGTCACAGCGCCGGGGAGGGAGAGGCGCCGCGGGCTGCCTCCCGGAGAAAGCCTCAGCTGCCGCCCCTGGAGGAGCCCCGCAGGCCCCACCAGCTCCCGCCCACAGGCGGCACGCTCCCCGCCACCAGCCCCCGAGCCCCGTCCTGCTCTCCCCACCCAGGCAGGAGCCTGGCAGCCACACAGCAGCCGCTTCAGGCCCCTGGGGCGGCCAGCCAGGCGTTGCAAGATGCCGCCAACCTGATGCCCATCAGCTGCCTCCGCACATGACACTGTGCAGCCCGGGAAGGCAGGTGGGCAGCCAGGCCCCGCAGCGGCGTGTCGGGCAGGATGAGGCCCCGTCTGCCGTCAATGCAGGCACCGCTGTGCCCGCGGGCACAGGCCCGCCAGCTGTCACCTGCGCAACACCTGACACCGGTCCCCAGAGCACCGCTGCATGCCCACAGTGGGACAGAGCCGCCATCAGAGACACCAACCAGCAGGCCACCTGCGACCCCCTGTGCAGCCGCAGCTGGCTCCAGCGGTGCTGCCCGACCTGGAGCCCCGCAGCCACACGCACGTCTGCAACCAGCCCGGCCACTGGCCTGGGCCCTGCAGCTGGGCCCCCCGGCCAGATGCGTGCGCACCCCCACGCTGGCCATCATGCCATACGGTCTGATGCAGAGCTGCTGAACCCAGGAGGGCCCCTGAGGACTCAAACAGCCCTGGAGCCCTCTGCAAACAGCTGCAGCACTCGCCAGAAACCACACACGTCAACGCGACGGAAGGCAGGGGCCCAAGCCAAAGACGTCACTTGCCCCAAAGCTGACGCAGCCACACGCGGCGGCACTGCAGCCCGACCCACCAGACCCGGGGTCGCAGCGCGCACGGCAGGCCCCACGCACGGGGAGTGGCTTCAGCCACGAAGCTGGGGAGGGGACGCTGCTTCTTCAAACGCAGGCACCTTCACTAGGCTACAGGGGACACAAAGAATCAGGGAAGCAGGACTCCACCAAAGGAATACACTAACCCCCAGTAACGAGTCCCAAACAAAGAAGATGCAGGATTGCCCAACAAATCACTCAAAATACTTGTTGAAAAGGTGCTCAGAGATACAAAAGAACACAGATAAGGAATACAAGAATATCAGAAACACAATATAACAACAAAATGAGAAGCCCAATGAAGAGAAGGAAACTACATGCAAGACCCAAACAGGAAATCGTGAGCTGAAGAACACAATGACCAACAGAAGTTCTAACATCAGACGCGACCAAGCAGAAGAAGGACGTGTGAGCTCAAAGACAGACCAATCGAAGTCATCCCATCAGAGGAGAAACAAGGAAAAGGACTGAGAAAGAATCCAAAAGCCTACCTGTTCTGCGGTGTACCAGTAAAAGACCCAGTCTGCAAATGATTGGACTTTGAGAAGGAGTAGGATGCAGAAAGCTTCTTGAATGAAATAATGGCAGAGCACTTTCCCAAACTAAGGAGAGATCTGGATATCAGGTTCATGAAGCTAACAGGTCACCAAATAAACTTACACAGATCCACACCAAGACACAGCGTAATAAAACTGACAAAAGTCAAAGGGAAAGCTAAACAGCAGGAAGAGGCAAAAAAGCCGGAAATTTTAGGGGAGCCCCCCGTGAGGCCATTAGTGGACTTCTAAGCAGGAATCTCAGATACCCCGCAGGGCAGGAGAGAGGGGGATGATGAATTTAAAGTGCTGAGAGAAGAGTAACACCAGCCAAGGATACCTCACCTGGCAGAGTTGTCTTTCAGAAATGAAGAGGAAATAAAGACTCTCCTAGTAAGAGAATTTACTACCACAACACCTACCTGTCTTACGAGAAATTCTGTAAAAAAAATCTGCAAGCTGAAAGCATACTTATTAGTAACACAAAAACATAGAAAATTCAAACTACACTGCTAAAGGTAAGTATGTAGTCAAATTCAGAATACTCTAATACTGTAATACGGCAGCCTGTAGTGTTACCTCTAACTAAAAAAAAAGCTAAAGAACAAGAGCATTAAAATAACTATTACCTACAGTAATTTGTCAGTGGATATACAATATAAAAAGAGGTAAATCATGATATCAAAATATCAAAAGGGGGAGTAACAGGTAAAAGTTTTTGTCTGTGATCGAGGGTAACTTGTTATCATGGTAAAATAGACTGTTATAACTACAGAATAGGAAGGAGAGATAAGAAAGCCTTCCTCAGCGATCAGTGCAAAGAAATAGAGGAAAACAACAGAATGGAAACGACTAGAGATCTCTTCAAGAAAATCAGAGATACCAAGGGAACATTTCATGCAAAGATGGGCTCGATAAAGGACAGAAATGGTATGGACCTAACAGAAGCAGAAGGTATTAAGAAGAGGTGGCAAGAATACATGGAACAACTGTACAAAAAAGATCTTCATGACCCAGATAATCATGATGGTGTGATCACTCACCTAGAGCCAGACATCCTGGAATGTGAAGTCAAGTGGGCCTTAGGAAGCATCACTATGAACAAAGCTAGTGGAGGTGATGGAATTCCAGTGGAGCTATTTCAAATCCTGAAGGATGATGCTGTAAAAGTGCTGCACTCAATATGCCAGCAAATTTGGAAAACTCAGCAGGGGCCACAGGACTGGAAAAGGTCAGTTTTCATTCCAATCCCAAAGAAAGGCAATGCCAAAGAATGCTCAAACTACTGCAAAATTTCACTCATCTCACACGCTAGTCAAGTAATGCTCAAAATTCTCCAAGCCAGGCTTCAGCAATACGTGAACTGTGAACTTCCAGACGTTCAAGCTGGTTTTAGAAAAGGCAGAGGAAGCAGAGATCAAATTGCCAACATCCGCTGGATCATGGAAAAAGCAAGAGAGTTCCAGAAAAACATCTACTTCTGCTTTATTGACTACACCAAAGCCATTGACTGTGTGGATCACAACAAACCATGGAAAAATCTTAAAGAGATGGGAACACGAGACCACCTGACCTGCCTCCTGAGAAATCTGTATGCAGATCAAGAAGCAAAAGTTAGAACTGGACGTGGAACAACAGACTGGTTCCAAATAGGGAAACGGGTACATCAAAGCAGTATACTGTCACCCTGCTTATTTAACTTATATGCAGAGTACATCATGAGAAATGCTGGGCTGGAAGAAGCACAAGCTAGAATCAAGACTGCCGGGAGAAACATCAATAACCTCAGATATGCAGATGATACCACCCTTATAGCAGCAAGTGAAGAGGAACTAAAGAGCCTCTTGATGAAAGTGAAAGAGGAGAGTGGAAAAGCTGGCTTAAAGCTCAACATTCAGAAAACTAAGATCATGGCATCTGGTCCCATCACTTAATGGCAGATAGATGGGGAAGCAATGGAAGCAGTGAGAGACTTTATCTTTTGGGGCTCCAAAATCACTGCAGATGGTCGCTGCAGCCATGAAATTAAAAGACGCTTGGTCCTTGGAAGGAAAGCTATGATCAACCTAGACAGCATATTAAAAAGCAGAGACATTAATTACTTTGCCAACAAAGATCCGTCTAGTCAAAGCTATGGTTTTTCCAGTAGTAACGTATGGATGTGAGTGTTGGACTGTGAAGAAGGCTGAGCGCCAAAGAATTGATGCTTTTGAACTGTGGTGTTGGAGAAGACTCTTGAGAGTCCCTTGGACAGAAAGGAGATCCAACCAGCCCATCCTAAAGGATGATGAAGCTGAAAGTCCAATACTTTGGCCACCTGATGCGAAGAGGTGCCTCACTGGAAAAGACCCCGATGCTGGGAAAGATTGAGGGCGGGAGGAGAAAGGGACGACAGAGAATGAGATGGTTGGATGGGATCACCAACGCGATGGACACAAGTCTGAGTGAGCTCTGGGAGTTGGTGATGCACAGGGAAGCCTGGAGTGCTGCAGTCCTTGGGGCGCAAAAAGTTGGACATGAGTGAGTAACTAAACTGCACTAAGCTGACAGGACTTTAACCCCCACTTTGAACAACTGACAGATCATCTGGACAGAAAATCAACAAGGAAGCACTGGTCTTGAGCCAAACTTTGGAACAAACAGATCTAACAGACACATATGAAACATTTCATCCAGGAGCAGCAGAACACGCATTCTTTCTGAGCACACAAGGAGCACTCCCCAGCACAGATGATATGACAGGCCACAGAGCAGGCCAGCAAATGCAGGAACACTGAAGGCACATCAGGATCCTTCCCACCAGCGTGGCCTCTAACCAGAAACTAACTGGAAATCAACTACCTGGAAGAATGGTGGAATATTCAAAAATACGCGGAAATTATATAACACACTTCTGAATAACTGATGGGTCAAAGAAGAAACCATAGGGAAATCTAAAAATATCTTTACACAAATGAAAATGGAAACACAGCATACAAAAACCCAGGAAATGCTGCAAAAAGCAAGTCTAAAAGGGAAATTTATAGTGATAAATGCCCACATTAAGAAAAAGAAAGATCTCACACAACTTACTTTACAACTCAAGGAATAGAGAAACAGAAATAAACTAAGCCCAAGCTAGCAGAAGGAATTAACATATATTAGAGCAGAAATGGGAGAAGGCAATGGCAACCCACTCCAGTGTTCTTGCCTGGAGAATCCCAGGGACGGGGAGCCTGATGGGCTGCCGTCTATGGGTTGCATAGTGTCGGACACGACTGAAGCGACTTAGCAGTAGCAGCAGCAGAGCAGAAACAAATGGAAAGATCTTCCTTGTTCATAAGTTAAAAGAACAATTATTATTAAAATGTCCACATTACCCAATGCCACCCCTATCAAAATTGAATGCAATCTCTATCAAAATTCCAATGGCATTTTTGACAGAAATGGAACAATCCTGCAATCTGTATAGAATGATAAAAGACCTCAAAAAGCCAAAGCAATCTTGAGAAAGAATAAAGCTGTCATTTCCTGATTTCAAGGTGTACTGCAAAGTTACAGCAATCAAAACAGTATGTTACTGGCATAAAAAGTGACCCACAGGCAATGGAACAGAATCAGAAGCTCAGAAATAAACCCTCCCATATATGGTCAACTAATATTTAACAAGAGAGGCAAAAATATTCAATGGAGAAAAGACATTCTCTTCCATAAATGATGTTGAGAATAATGAAAAACCACAAGCAGAAGAACTGAATTAGAACCCAAATTATACCACTGAAATGGATCCAAACATAAGAATTGCAACTATAAAACCCCTAGAAGAAAACATAAGGAAAATGTTTGACAGCGATCTGGGCAACAATTTTTTGGATATGATTCCAAAAGCACAAGCAGCAAAAGGAAAATCAATAAATTGGACTACATCATCAAACTAGAAGTTTCTGCACAGCAAAAGAAGCAAACAACAAAACAAAAAGGCACTTATGGAATAAAAAGAAAACACTTGCAAACATGTATCTAGTATGGGGTAAACACCCAATATATGAAGAATCATAGAATTCAGTAGCTTAAAAAAAATCTGATTAAAAATTGGGCAGAGGAACAGATTTTTGCAAAGATGACAGACAGATGGGCAAGAAGTACATCAAAAGGTGCTCAGCCCCACTGATCGTCAGGGAAGCACATGAAAACAACCGCATCGCCTCAAGTTCAAGCTGGTTTTAGAAAAGGCAGAGGAAGCAGAGATCAAATTGCCAACATCCGCTGGATCATGGAAAAAGCAAAAGAGTTCCAGAAAAACATCTACTTCTGCTTTATTGACTACACCAAAGCCATTGACTGTGTGGATCACAACAAACCATGGAAAAATCTTAAAGAGATGGGAACACGAGACCACCTGACCTGCCTCCTGAGAAATCTGTATGCAGATCAAGAAGCAAAAGTTAGAACTGGACGTGGAACAACAGACTGGTTCCAAATAGGGAAACGGGTACATCAAAGCAGTATACTGTCACCCTGCTTATTTAACTTATATGCAGAGTACATCATGAGAAATGCTGGGCTGGAAGAAGCACAAGCTAGAATCAAGACTGCCGGGAGAAACATCAATAACCTCAGATATGCAGATGATACCACCCTTATAGCAGCAAGTGAAGAGGAACTAAAGAGCCTCTTGATGAAAGTGAAAGAGGAGAGTGGAAAAGCTGGCTTAAAGCTCAACATTCAGAAAACTAAGATCATGGCATCTGGTCCCATCACTTAATGGCAGATAGATGGGGAAGCAATGGAAGCAGTGAGAGACTTTATCTTTTGGGGCTCCAAAATCACTGCAGATGGTCGCTGCAGCCATGAAATTAAAAGACGCTTGGTCCTTGGAAGGAAAGCTATGATCAACCTAGACAGCATATTAAAAAGCAGAGACATTAATTACTTTGCCAACAAAGATCCGTCTAGTCAAAGCTATGGTTTTTCCAGTAGTAACGTATGGATGTGAGTGTTGGACTGTGAAGAAGGCTGAGCGCCAAAGAATTGATGCTTTTGAACTGTGGTGTTGGAGAAGACTCTTGAGAGTCCCTTGGACAGAAAGGAGATCCAACCAGCCCATCCTAAAGGATGATGAAGCTGAAAGTCCAATACTTTGGCCACCTGATGCGAAGAGGTGCCTCACTGGAAAAGACCCCGATGCTGGGAAAGATTGAGGGCGGGAGGAGAAAGGGACGACAGAGAATGAGATGGTTGGATGGGATCACCAACGCGATGGACACAAGTCTGAGTGAGCTCTGGGAGTTGGTGATGCACAGGGAAGCCTGGAGTGCTGCAGTCCTTGGGGCGCAAAAAGTTGGACATGAGTGAGTAACTAAACTGCACTAAGCTGACAGGACTTTAACCCCCACTTTGAACAACTGACAGATCATCTGGACAGAAAATCAACAAGGAAGCACTGGTCTTGAGCCAAACTTTGGAACAAACAGATCTAACAGACACATATGAAACATTTCATCCAGGAGCAGCAGAACACGCATTCTTTCTGAGCACACAAGGAGCACTCCCCAGCACAGATGATATGACAGGCCACAGAGCAGGCCAGCAAATGCAGGAACACTGAAGGCACATCCGGATCCTTCCCACCAGCGTGGCCTCTAACCAGAAACTAACTGGAAATCAACTACCTGGAAGAATGGTGGAATATTCAAAAATACGCGGAAATTATATAACACACTTCTGAATAACTGATGGGTCAAAGAAGAAACCATAGGGAAATCTAAAAATATCTTTACACAAATGAAAATGGAAACACAGCATACAAAAACCCAGGAAATGCTGCAAAAAGCAAGTCTAAAAGGGAAATTTATAGTGATAAATGCCCACATTAAGAAAAAGAAAGATCTCACACAACTTACTTTACAACTCAAGGAATAGAGAAACAGAAATAAACTAAGCCCAAGCTAGCAGAAGGAATTAACATATATTAGAGCAGAAATGGGAGAAGGCAATGGCAACCCACTCCAGTGTTCTTGCCTGGAGAATCCCAGGGACGGGGAGCCTGATGGGCTGCCGTCTATGGGTTGCATAGTGTCGGACACGACTGAAGCGACTTAGCAGTAGCAGCAGCAGAGCAGAAACAAATGGAAAGATCTTCCTTGTTCATAAGTTAAAAGAACAATTATTATTAAAATGTCCACATTACCCAATGCCACCCCTATCAAAATTGAATGCAATCTCTATCAAAATTCCAATGGCATTTTTGACAGAAATGGAACAATCTTGCAATCTGTATAGAATGATAAAAGACCTCAAAAAGCCAAAGCAATCTTGAGAAAGAATAAAGCTGTCATTTCCTGATTTCAAGGTGTACTGCAAAGTTACAGCAATCAAAACAGTATGTTACTGGCATAAAAAGTGACCCACAGGCAATGGAACAGAATCAGAAGCTCAGAAATAAACCCTCCCATATATGGTCAACTAATATTTAACAAGAGAGGCAAAAATATTCAATGGAGAAAAGACATTCTCTTCCATAAATGATGTTGAGAATAATGAAAAACCACAAGCAGAAGAACTGAATTAGAACCCAAATTATACCACTGAAATGGATCCAAACATAAGAATTGCAACTATAAAACCCCTAGAAGAAAACATAAGGAAAATGTTTGACAGCGATCTGGGCAACAATTTTTTGGATATGACTCCAAAAGCACAAGCAGCAAAAGGAAAATCAATAAATTGGACTACATCATCAAACTAGAAGTTTCTGCACAGCAAAAGAAGCAAACAACAAAACAAAAAGGCACTTATGGAATAAAAAGAAAACACTTGCAAACATGTATCTAGTATGGGGTAAACACCCAATATATGAAGAATCATAGAATTCAGTAGCTTAAAAAAAATCTGATTAAAAATTGGGCAGAGGAACAGATTTTTGCAAAGATGACAGACAGATGGGCAAGAAGTACATCAAAAGGTGCTCAGCCCCACTGATCGTCAGGGAAGCACATGAAAACAACCGCATCGCCTCACAATGGGTAAGACGCTGTCATCAGAAGGACACGCGGTAACAAGTGTCGGTGAGGGTGCAGAGAAAAGAGAGCCTTTGTGCGCTCTCCGTGGGGATGCAAACTGCATAGGAAAACAGCATGCGCTTCCTCGAAAGATTAAACGCAGAACCACGACAGGGCCCAACAGCGCCCCTTGTGGGCGCGCACAAGAGGGAAATGAAAACAGGGTCCCAAAGAGCCGCCTGCATCCCCGTGCTCACCGCAGCTGACAGCCGCCGGGACAGCAGAGGCGCCAGGCGTCCATCAGCAGGAGCGGGAGCGCGGTGCACACACCGCAGCCACAGAAGCAGGAGGCGCGCCTCCACCGACGGCACAGAGGAGCTCTGAGGGCGTCATGCTACGGGAAGGAGGCCAAAGAAACGCACGTGGTATATGTGGAACCTAAGACATCACAGACACAGAATGGAGTGGCAGGCACTCGGGGCCTGGCAGAGGAGAAAGTGGGGAGATGCTAACTAGAGGGCATGAACCACCAGCTGTAAGATGAGCACACTCCGGGCTCTGGTGTACAGCACGATGATCACAGCTAAAGAGACTGGGTATGCATGCTTTCTCACCAAAAAAAGAAACAGTGAGTATGTGAGGTGATGGATATGTCAACCAACATTATTTCACCATACATGTATCAAATGATCACTTGTACACCTGAAGCTTATGTGCTATATGTCAATTATTTCTCAATAAAGCTGGAAAATAAAACAGGATAAAAATAAAGCCAAGCCAAATTTGAATTATGGTTCCACTATAAATGGCTCTATAACCTCGGGTAAATTATATAACTCCTCTGCTTGAGTCTCCTCATCTGTAAAGCAGGGATCACAGGTAAAAACTAACTTATGAGACACTTAGGAGTGTTAAGTCAGCTTTCACACGCAAACCAGGTTAGACAGCGCCTGGTGTGGTAGCAAAATGGCCCTCAAAGACGTCCACGCCCTAACCCCTGACATCTATGAGTCTCTTACTTTACATGGCGAAAAGGACTTTGCTGATGTGATTAACAGAAGATTTCTGAGATGGGGAGACTGTCCTAGAATATTCAGGAAGTCCAAACATAATCACACATAATGGAAAAGAAGGTGACAGATGCATAAGAATCAGAGGAGACACAGAGACAGAACAGGAAGTCTGAGTGACGCTGAGCTGCAAGGGGACCTCAGAACCAGTGAACACTCGCAGACTCCAGAGGCTGAGAGGTGAGGAAATATTCTCTCGTGAGGCTCCAGAAAGAGGCAGCCCTGCCAACATCTTGATTTTAGTCAAGTAAGACCTATTTCAAACTTCTGACCTGAAGAACTATAGGATAATACATTTTTTCTTGTATAAGCCACTGTTCATTGTGATTTATTAGGAAACTAATACACCTTCATTGACTACACTAAAGCCTTTGACTGTGAGGATCACAAAAAAAATGTGGAAAATTCTTAAAGAAATGGGAATACCAGACCCATATCTGCCTCCTGAGAAACCTGTATGCAGGTCAGGAAGCAACAGTTTGAACTGGACATGGAACAACAGACTGGTTCCAAATACAAAAAGGAGTACGTCAAAGCTGTATATTGTCACCCTGCTTATTTAACTTATATGCAGAGTACATCATGAGAAACGCTGGGCTGGAGGAAGCAGAAGCTGGAATCAAGATTGCAGGAAGAAATATCAATAACCTCAGATATGCAGGTGACACCACCCGTATGGCAGAAAGTGAAGAGGAGCTAAAAAGCCTCTTGATGAAACTGAAAGAGGAGACCAAAAAAGTTGGCTTAAAGCTCAACATTCAGAAAATGAAGATCATGGCATCCGGTCCCATCACTTCATGGCAAATAGATGGGGAAACAACGGAAACGGTGACAGACTTTATTTTCTTGGGCTCCAAAATCACTGCAGATGGTGACTGCAGCCATGAAATTAAAGACGCTTACTCCTTGGAAGAAAAGCAATGACAAACCTAGACAGCAAATTAAAAAGCAGAGACATTATTTTGCCTACAAAAGTCTGTATAGTCAAAGCTATGGTTTTTCCAGTAGTCATGTACAGATATGAGAGATAGACTATAAAGAAGGCTGAGGACCAAAGAATTCATGCTTTTGAACTGTGGTGCTCAAGAAGACTCTTGAGAGTCCCTTGGACTGCAAGGAGATACAACCAGTCCATCCTAATGGAGATTAGTCCTGGGTGTTCATTGGAGGGACTGATGTTGAAGCTGAAACTCCAATACTCTGGCCACCTGATGCGAAGAGCTGACTCATTTGAAAAGACTCTGATGCTGGGAGGGATTGGGGGCAGGAGGAGAAGAGGATGACCGAAGATGAGATGGTTGGACGGCATCACTGACTCAATGGACATGAGGTGTGAGTAAACTCGGGGAGTGGGTGGTGGACAGGGAGGCCTGGTGTGCTGCAGCCCATGGGGCTGCAAGGAGTCGGACACGACGGAGCGACTCAGCAACAACAGACAGCTGGCAGAGAGCTGACCTACGTGAAGCTCCACCCGCAGCCTTGCCCTTGCGGCGAGAGGAAGTCTGTCCAAACGCGCGCAGAAGGGGTGGGGGGCTGCGAGCCTGAGGGGCTGAGAGCTCGCACCATGGAGCAAGGAAGGTTAGACCATGTGACTTTATCCGCTACTTTCCCAGGGGTGCTGTGACCTAACAAGATTATATATTATCTTTACATAAAGGAGGCGGGAAAAGACATGGTTAAACATATTTTACCAGGAAAGAAACACCCATATCATCACTGTGGACGCTTTGGGATCAAAGAACAGAAAGCATTTTAAAGCTCCTCTGGAACTGGAGCGCAGCATGGAGTAAGAGGTGGCTGCAGTTTGCCGGGTAAACACCAGGGTAACCAGGGCCAAGGAGGCCAAGGTGGAGGAACGTGAGAGGCTCTGCCAGGACCAGCGAGCCGGGACGTGCGGGGCACCAGGAGAGAGAGCAAAGCGGCCCCTTAGTTTTGCTCAGGCAGCGGGGGAACTGAGAGGGTGGGGTGGCATCCTGAGAAAACAGGACACGCTGGGGAGGAACCGAGAGGGGCAAAGGTTCTGTCCTGGGGCCATCAGACAGCTCAACGGTGGTGTCACACAGACAGGCACGTCTGAACGGCAGGAGAACGTGTAAACTTGAGTGGTCAGTGCCAATGTGGATTGAAAGCAGTGGAGACAAATGGGATCACCCCGAGAGAGAGTGCACAGATCTGCCTTTCATCATGTTTAAAGGGCTCCCCAGGCAGTTCCCACACGCCCCCAGCTAGGAGCCACTGCCTTAAAGCTCACTACGGGAGCGGTGACTGGCAAAGCGAGTCCACGCTTCCAGCAGGGGCGCCGCCAGTACCACCCCAGCCCAGCCAGGGAGCTGCGGTTCAACCATCAGAGAAACCCTCCTGTTTAGTCAGATCTCAGGCTCTTAACAGGAAGCATTTTGGTTTGATTGAATGACAAGTCACCCAGGTGGCCACTCACCCCTTAAGATGTGCACTGCTGAGGCCAGAGAGCATGTGAACTAAAGCTGTGGCCACAGCTATGCATGTGACTCTATCAACAAGCCACAGACCAATTACTAACGACCTCTGAATGATTTCCCAAACTGGGCTTATCATGCCTGAAGCTCTTCCAAGGCACTGTCTTTGTGCTTCTACTTGTCCATCCAAGGAAATAAACGCCCTCACGATGTGAGCACCAATACTGAATTACATACTACCCCGTCAAAACACAGGGGCCAAGGCACCTCGGCCCCGGAAATCGTCCCTCGTAGGTCACGCTCCCGCCGAGGCGCGACAGTCACAGAGGCAGGGTGGTGGAGCGCCGAGCGGCCCTGAAGGGCCGAGCTGGGACTCCACGTCCACCCTTACTGCCCGCAGAGGCCCAAAAGGGCCACGGCCACACGGGGACCACCACCCTGCAGCTGCTGGAATCCCCGCAAAGGGTCCACCCCAGGCCCGGAACACCAGCAGGCCCCGTCCTCGGGACCGCATCCGGCCCACGGCCCGCCGCGCGGCCAGCACTGCGGCTGCCAGCAGCCCCTGCCGGCTCGCCTGCCCCGCCGTGGGCGCCCAGCGCTCACCGAGGCCAGGGCCCAGCCGCGCCCAGCGCACCGACCCAGCGCAGCTCCTCGGTGGGGCAGCCTACAGGCACACAGGCGCCACACAGAGTGAAGCCCTGCAAAACGGGCCTCTGCTTAACAATGATGATGAGAACGAGGACGTGTAGACAGCACAAAATGTTTCAGCTGTAAAATATTTTCATACAGTGCAATTTTATTACTCTCAAATACATTTAATAGCTACAACTGACACTAGCAAATGAGGTGTTGACTAACAGAATTCTTTAATTCCACACTGTGCAAACTGTTCTAAGGAATATTACTTTTCTTTATATTTTGCAACATTTAAAAAAAAACCACACTGATTTTTCTTCCAAAACATTTCATATTTTAATGGAATTTCTATTCTTAAATATAGCACTCTAAAATAATATGTCAACATTGTATCCCACCCAAGAACCTGCATAAAAGTTCTTGAGACACACTTTCAGAATGCAAAAATTCCCAGAGAACCAGGGTTATGCGTCTCATATTTCTCTCATCAAGCCTTCTGGTCTATGCTGTTAATCTGTCTCATATTTCTGACATATGCCTGTCTCTGTGCACAGGTTATTATGCAGGATCTGTTTATCCACCTAAACTCATTTTCCATGAAGGAAAGACATCTATTATATTCTAGGTCCTCCTAATAAAAGTTCTATCGACATAATTTTACACAAGTAGTCTTGAGAAACACGATTTTAATGTAAAAAGAGAGTAACCGCCAACAATGGAAAAAGCAAATCGACCTAAACAGCATTAGCCTATTAAAATAAAGGCAATTGTCATATCTAAGGCAGTTTTTCACATAGAAATTGTTCAGGGGAACCTCCTGAAGGCAGGACTGTAGTAGGCAGGTAATCAGCCTTAGTCTTATTTATACTAACCATTTCCTGAATAAGCCCCTCTATTCCTTACTCACAAGAGTCAGGTGTTTAGACAAGCCCCATCTTAATTATTATAAATTCTGAATTCCCTTACTTTTATTTACAAGCATCAAATATTCTAAAGTTTACCAATCCTTTCCTGCTGCTGCTGCTGCTAAGTTGCTTCAGTCGTGTGCGACTCTGCGCGACCCCAAAGACGGCAGCCCACCAGGCTCCCCCGTCCCTGGGATTCTCTAGGCAAGAACACTGGAGTGGGTTGCCATTTCCTTCTCCAATGCATGAAAGTGAAAAGTGAAAGTGACGTCACTCAGTCGTGTCCAACCCTCAGAGACCCATGGACTGCAGGCTTCCAGGCTCCTCCTTCCATGGGATTTTTCAGGCAAGAGTACTGCAGTGGGGTGCCACTGATCCTTTCCTCATGACTATAAAAATCGGTATGATAGTGAACAGACTTGTGGTTGCCAAGGGGTGGGGGATGGATGAGGAGTTTGGGATTAGCAGATGCAAATTATTACACATAAACAAGAAGGTCCTACTGCATAGCATAGAGAACTACACTCAACATACTGAGACGAGGCATCAAGGGAAACCGTGAAGAACAACGTGCAAATGGTATATACACGGATACCCGAATCACAGAGCTGCACAGCTGAAACTAACACAGCACTGTTCATCAACTATACCCGA
This sequence comes from Cephalophus harveyi, assembly GCA_006410635.1. Classification (NCBI taxonomy): domain Eukaryota; kingdom Metazoa; phylum Chordata; class Mammalia; order Artiodactyla; family Bovidae; genus Cephalophus; species Cephalophus harveyi. The sequence goes on from SJYT01002022.1 coordinate 313,267, forward strand.
ATAAAATAACTGCTTTTAAAAAGAGGGTCTGAACCAGCTGCTCTGCAGGGTGCAGAGGGGCATGATGTCCTCGTGGGCACAAGTGTGACAGCGAGGCGTGCGGCATTTCACACGCGGAAACACAAGGCAGCGGCACGCTCGATGCCACACGGTCGGCTGCCAAAGAGCTAGAGATGCGCGTCGCTTGGGTTCTTCTTTTTTTAACAATTACTAGTTTCATCTCCCCTGAAAGTCACAAGAAGTATCTTGCATCTTGAGTGCTATCATTCGGCCCTAACAATTTTCAAGAATTGCCCTGAGGACCAGAACGGTTCTTCAGTTTGGGGTGAGAGTGGTGTGGGGGCCAGTCACCAGTCAGACGGGAGAGGCTCTCCTTCACTCTGAACAAGAGGTAGTTAGGGGTGCTCGCAGACGTCTGAGATCTTCAGACCGACCTTGAGCCGTGAGGCCCTTTAATCTCCACTCTCTCTCCCTCCTCCAGCCTCCAACACAAACCTGCACACATAATCTATTTTCGTTCTTATAACCTAGAAGAAATAATTCCAGACCAGAATTTGGGCCAAAGATGAGATGGGTCTTTTTTCATTTCCTACCAAAATGCTTCTTTGAAATCCTTCTTTATGATAGCATTATCTGTTCTGAGATATGCTCATCAATAAGCTGATTTCTGAAAATTTGAATACAAGCTGCTGCCTTTTATTAACATCTGCTACACAGTACTCTCAACCTAAGACGCGTGGGTTCTGGCTATAAGGAACGTTGCTTGGCGCATGGCTCTCCGTTCACAAAGCCAAGTCCCAAGTGTGTGCCCCATCCACCCGTGCCAGGTTCCTCACCCGCGTCTTCCTCCCCTTCTCTCCCTCTGGCAAGCCAGCGCACTTGGCTATTTCCACGCACAACCACCTCATCACAAACCAAACTGCACTTGGCTTCCCAAACCAGCTTATCCTTCCAACTACCCCCTTCTGCAAACAGTACAGCAAGCAGTCTCCAAATGCCCCAAAGGACAAAGGTGGGAGAACTTGTTTTAACCCCAGCCACCTATCCTTACCCTTTATCAAATCTGTGAGGAAGCCTGGATGCTTCTTTTCACAAAATGTCTCATTTCCCCTCTGCCTCTTGATTCCAGCCAATTCAGTACTGGTACAGGGATTTACTGCCTTATGTCTGTATTACCTCAAACAGATTCTCAGCTGCCTTCCTGCTTCTGAGTCTTCCTACACACTGTTACCAGAATAATTCAGACTGAATATTCTCTTAGCTCCCTTCCAGGTCTAAAATTTTCTATGAAATTAATTCTCCAACACTGGTTCTCTCAAGCAGCTTCCTGACACACTCAACAATTCTGAATGGTTCGCCCCCATAATTCCCCGCACTGGCTCGCAGGGCAATTCACAAACAGGTCCCAAAAGACCGACTGTGTTTTCCCCAGCCACTCTACAAGTTCAAAGGTCATAAATGAAACCAATCCCTCACCCCTTCTCATGCGGCCAGGCTCCCCTGGGACTCCAAGCCTTTGGGGTGTCATGCTTCACACAGGAATGTTCTTTCTCCCTTCAAAGTCCTCCCCATCAGGAAAGCCTAGCCCTGTCCTGTGTCTATGATCAGTTTGCGCTAGGCCGCTACATGAACTTGGTTCTAATCCTAAGCCCCTTGCCCTTACGCTAAAAGCACGAATGAAGACCTTGACTCTTGCTTTGCTCTTAGCTCCCATGCTCCCAGAACCCACCACAGTGCCGGGCGCCTGACATGCACTCTTTAAAGCTGTTCATCAGCAACAGCCAGCATTTACTGAGCATTTGCTATGTGCCAGGAAGTCTTCTAACTTCTCAAAATTAATTCTTTTAAAGAATAACTAAACGCTCAACTGTCTCTAGTATCTCACAAATGGCAGTTGTGTCTCCACAACCAAGAAGCTCTACCAAAGCAAGGCACGTATCTGCTATGTCGGTCACAATTTGCACAGGACCCAGCACACAGAGCATCAGCAAGTGATGCTGGCGACGGTGCAACAGGACGCTCCCTGAGTTACGGGACAGCAAGCAAGCCCCGAGAAGGCCACGGCAAGGAATGGACGCAGACCAAAAGGAGGACCGCCGAGGCCCCGTTCACACGTCTGCATCCTTATCTGAAAAATCAAACACTAATTACCAACCCTGGAAGGGCCTGCCCAGCTCCAAAACTCCCGTGGAGTTTTCATATGACTTTTCTGGAATTCTGATGACTGCTAAGAGAATGACTACCTCACTGGATTCTAAAAAATGCACGTTCAGTATTATTTTATGCAGAAGAGAAATCTGAGAATGATTCAGACTGTCAGGCTTCCATCCTCTAATGCTCCAAAGGTAAAAATGTTGCCACCAAGGCCAAGACCACAGAGTCCACACTCCTCCACACCCGCGGCAGGGAAGAGAGGGCAGACGCTGCACAGTACACCACCAGCCCAGAGCACCGCTTCACTCTGGAGAGCAAGGGCTCCCCGCCTCCCACCACAAAACTAAACACCGGCAGATCTGGACAACACATGTATCTAGAAGAAAACAACCATCGGCAGGTCCCCTGGCTCACCAGATCCCTGATTCAGGACAGTGAGGTTCACTGGTAGGATCAGGCCTCACTTGAGACCTGCTCTGACTCTCCAAAAGGCATTTCGTTTCTCTAGACTTCTGAAGGTGACAACATGCAAAGGAAGCCAGTGTGGAAATCTATGTACATATGAAAAATGAATACATTTTAAAATGAGGGAAAAAACTTTAAAGTTGCATCACTCAATGAGATGCATTACACCCGTTTTGTTCATGTGAAATGTATTGCATTTTAATGGTGACAGCAAAGTCTCTGAGGATGTAAATGGGAGAGTGGCCTGTGCCACAAGGAACGATGAAAATCACACATAATCTTTAAGAAGCATGAAGAAGGTTCGAAACTAACGGGAATTAATTACTCCTGGATAAACAGACTAGCACAGGGCCCTGCCGACGCCCTGGAAGTCAGCTCTTCGCCTCCAAGCTAACCAGTCCTCGGGGTCCCAGGGATGACTGCCGAGTTCTGGCCTGGATCTCTGGCTTATGAAGAAGATACCTGGACCTGGGCAATCCAAGCAGTCAGATTAGATTCAGGATTCAGCCCACCTGTGAATTACAAGAAATCTAAAATGCAACAAAGTCACAGTTTGCATCTCAAGACTATGGATCAATTTTGCATAGTTCATGCCCCAGAACCCTCCATCCCAGAGCAGTCCCAGAGTAAGAAATCTTTAGGTGGGAGAAGAGAAACAAATTAAACATGTCAAGCATATCAGTGCTGTAACACAGAAGTTCCCCAAGGACATCTGAAAAAAATCTATGAAGCATGCAGACAACAGGAGTTTTAAACGATGCACTCAAAACACAAACTAAATTTGAGTAATGCTAACCTAATAACCAACTTACAAGAATTCTGTTTGTTTTTAATTAGCCCATGTCTGCTTCAACAGATCTAACCACACAGCTTGCTTCCAATGTTAATGACAGAGAAATACAGTTTAAAGCAGGGGTTGGTGAACTTCTGCAAAGGGCCAGACAGTAACTTAGGCTTTGTGGGCCACGCTGTTTTTGTCCCAACTACTCATCTCTGCCCTTACAACACAAAAACAGCCAGAGACAATTCGATTCACAGAGGAACAAGCGTGACCACGTCGTGAACTATTTAACCATTTAAAAATGTAAGCTCGAGTTTCCCATTGTGGTCCTGCAACAACAGGCGGCAGGCCCGACCCGGCTGAGTTACCTGACTGCAGAGTTCAAGCCCAGAGGCCTGAAAGAAGGGAAGGAAGGAGAGCCCTTGCGCGGAGCTTCTGGCACTCCTGTCCCACCAGNCCATTTAAAAATGTAAGCTCGAGTTTCCCATTGTGGTCCTGCAACAACAGGCGGCAGGCCCGACCCGGCTGAGTTACCTGACTGCAGAGTTCAAGCCCAGGGGCCTGAAAGAAGGGAAGGAAGGAGAGCCCTTGCGCGGAGCTTCTGGCACTCCTGTCCCACCAGTCTCCACCCCCTTCTTTAAAAAGCCTAGTTAGGCCAAAATGAAATGAACAGGAAGGAAGTCTCCATCAGCAACTTTCTAGTTTCCTTCCCAGCTTTTTCTGATCTCAAGAAGGAATAAAAAATGCAGTAACCAAAGTCATCAGAATTAGAAGAAATAAAACAAGTAATACTCTGAAGAAAGTAAATGGCTTGCCTGAGAAAGCTTCAGATCTCTCAGATCATGTGTGCATATGCCTTTCATACTACCTTGTTACTAACCAACATATCTCATCTTCCTGTGCTAGAAGGCACGGGAAACAAGTCTAAACCTTTAACTAAGTTTGCATAAACGAAAAGATGGCTTATTTACTATCATTTGATCAAATGCTTTTCTCAGAATAAAAAGCTCACCCAATTTTTTTTTGTTTCATTATAATAATATTCCATTTTTAACTTCCATATGAACATAATCTGCTCTTGTATTTTCTGTAACATATTGTAATGAGGAATCCTAAAAATGTAAGTGAATTTTGGGCATCTAGTTAAAGGACACATTTCAGTCATGAAAAACAAAAAAAAGCTAGCTATCCCTGAGTATTAGAACTAAGCCTTTTGATTTAAATATATGACATGACACCATAAAACTCCCAGAAGAGAACACAGGCAAAACATACTGCGACATAAACTGCACTAGAGTTTTCTTAGTTTCCCAAGGCAGTAGAAATACAAGCAAAAACACACAAGTGGACCTACTCAGACTTACAAGCTTTTGCACAACAAAGAAAGCCACACACAAAAAGACAACCTATAGACTGGGAGAAATTATTTGCCAACAATGAGACCAACAGGGCTTGACTTTCAAAATATACAGATAGTTCATACAACAAAAAAACACAGTCAGAAAATGAACAGAAGACCTAAATAAACACTTCTTCAAAGAAGACACACAGACGGCCAACAGGCACATGAGGAGAGACGCTCAACATCTCTAATGCTAGAGAAATGTAAACCAAAACTACAAGAGGCACCGCCTCACACTGGCCCAAACGGCCGTCATTAAAAAGTCTACCAACAAGAAACGCTGGACAGAGTATGAAAAGAAGGGAACCCTCCTACACTGCTGCTGGAAATGAAAATTGGTGCATCCCCGATGGAGAACAGGAGGAAGGTTCTCAAACAACTAAAAACAGAGTTGCCATGTGATCCTGAAACCCCATTCCTGAGTATATCTTCAGACAAAATTCGAAAAGATACATGTGCTCCTATCTTCATACCAAGTTAGTCGCTCAGTCGTGCCCAAGTCTTTGCAACCCCACGGATGGCAGCCCGCCAGGCTCCTCTGTGCATGGGATTCTCCAAGCAAGAATCCTGGAGGGGGTTGCCATTCCCTTTCTCCAGGGGATCTTCCCGACCCAGGGATCCAACCTGGGTCTCCTGCAGTGCAGGCCGAGTCCTCACCACCGAGCCTCCGCGGCAGCCCCCTGTGTTCACAGCAGCACCATTCACAGTAGCTAAGACAGAGGGAGAATCTCAGTGTCCCTCTCCAGATGAGCAGACACAGACGCCGTGGCACACACACACACACACACACACACACACACACACACCGGAGTATTACTCAGAAACAAAAAAACAGAATGAGACAATGCCATTTGAAGCTACTGGACAGACCTAGAGACTATCATACCACTAAACAGAGTGAGTAGAAACAGAAAGAATCACTGTATGATGTCACGCATACGTGTAATCTAAGGCACGACACACATCAACTCACCGCGAGACAGACAACAGACTCACAGGCACAGAGAGACCTGCGCAGCCATTTGAAGCTACTGGACAGACCTAGAGACTATCATACCACTAAACAGAGTGAGTAGAAACAGAAAGAATCACTGTATGATGTCACGCATACGTGTAATCTAAGGCACGACACACATCAACTCACCGCGAGACAGACAACAGACTCACGGGCACAGAGAGACCTGCGCTTCCACGGGGCCAGGGCTGGACTGGGACCAGCAGACGCAAACTACACATAGCGAATGGATGAACAACAGAGCCTTGTGCATAGCCCAGGGAACTATAGTCGATATCCTGTAATAAACTACAGCGGGAGGGAATCCATAGAAGCACACACACACGTACGTGTAACCAAACAGACTTTGCTATTCCCCAGAAACTGGCATAATGTTGTAGATCAACTCTAATTAAAAAATAGAGGAGAACTGAGCCTTTTAATCACTTTTTCCTAAAATGCAAAATCCCAACATAGTGCAATCAGCATAAAGAACACGTCTTTGGCGAGAGTGAAGTCAAAGAGGTTTTCAAAGGGTTGATTTTTCCTCAGGAGGCCTTTTAGCGATGTCTGGAGACACTTTTGGTAGCTCCCAGTCGGACAAAGGCGTTTCTGGCATCCCCTGGTAAAGACCAGGGATGCTGCTACACATCCGAGGGTGCGTACGGGTCCTGGGACAGCTCTCCACCCTGAAGACCGCAGCCACAGACGCCATCAGCAAAGGCAGCGAGGCGCCAGAGGAGGAGCGCGCACACGTCTAAACCAGGGCACGTCGGGGGGTCCTCCTTTAGAAACAGTTAAATTTACAAATTTAACATAAAATACTTACCGGCTACCAACTATGCACGGGCTGGCATAAGAGTATAAATAACCTGACCCTAAATGTAAACACGCCGTCTCACAGAGACCTACACTGTAACCTCAGGAGGCTGAGCTTACTCAATCCAAATTATTTAATTCTTCCCTATCATCAAGCAAATTTACCAATACCCAAGCAGCTGGTCTGAATTCCATTTCGGTACAATCGACCCTCAAACCTGTCTGAACCTAAACATGGTTTCGACCTTAAAAATAGCAGTTTTGCTATTAACACCTGTTACTGAAACAGAAACCTGTTTTAGTTAAAATGGCCTACCTCCTCTCCTGATCAACTTACTAATCACAACTATGAGCAGAAACAAAATTTGCTCTTTAGAGTTCCTCCTCCTCTCCTGAGCGCTCCATTTACTGTAAGAGATGATGCTACCAGGACAGAAGGTCCAACCCAGCAGCTGGAGATTGTATCCTAGTTGTTGAATATCCTCCTGTTTTCTTAAAGACAACCATGGAAACGAGGGAACACGGGAAAACTAAGAGCAAGGCAGGGAATCAGCTGCAGCTACTGAGCGACTATCTCAACACTTAGGCCAGTCTGCTAAAAAAAAAAAAAAAAAAAAGGCCAAACTTTCAACAGCTATCACCAACAGCAATAGCTGACTTAAAAACAAGTAAAAGTGGTCATTTTAATGTGTTTTATCCACAGCCCAGATATCCCTTAATGCTAATTAATGAGTCACAGAGAAAATCTCCTTTAGATAAACAGGATTGCAACATCTCCAAAGCAAAAGTATTTAATTAAGTCCTAATAGCAGTGCTGATCTGGAAATGAAACACTGAATTCAACTTAAAAATTAATAAATTTAAACCTTCAAACCAGGTGCAATCCTGAGTGTCTGTCTCTAGGAAGCCCCTTGAGTCTTAGTAGGTACGAGGAGTGCTGAAGGACTGCGGGACTTGGGAGGAGGAAGAGGAAACCAACTCTCTTCAGGGCTTTCCTGTTGTTTTACTCATTTCTCTGAAATCCCTGGATGCCACCATGGTCAAAGTTCCATCAGTTCTCAGAAGGCACAGGTCTCAAACAGCAGACCTCAAGAAATGAAACAAACTCTCTGATACACACCTGCACAAACCCCAGCAACAAGTCCTCCAATTTATAAATGGAGGGCACTGAAGTGTGGAGAAGCAGAGAGATCATATTTTTCTATTTATTACTCTTAAGAGTCACAGATGTTAAAAACAAGAAAAAACAAGTGGGGAACTAAGGTCAACTTTTATTAAAGACATACTATGTTAACTCTTAAGAAAACAGTAGAGATGCAAAGTGTTCTAGCATATTTTTATAGGTGTATTATATTCTCATAGTCAAAGACAAAAAAACAAAAAGGGCAGAAAAGTCTCCCTCTACCAGTGCCTTTCTATCAGATACTTAAAGACATTCACACTTTGTCACTTGATAAATGTTATCTGGGCACAAAGATAAAATCTGAACTTCAATTTTACATTTGCCATCAATCTCAATCTCTGACCTTTCAAAAGGTAAAATTAATCCCTATATCAAATGCTATACTAAAGATCGATAATTTGTTATACACAACCTGAGTCATTAATTCTCCAGATCCAAATATAAGACATTAATACGCCATCTGCTTAAACACAATGTAGATAGTAAGCAACGTGTGAAATCTGCTTGTGAAAAGTGATGAAGAATTTCGGGAACCCCTTAACAATGTCTCTCCTTTCCATTTGCTTGAATTCTTACATGACCTCAAAGCATACTCAGGGCATTAGGCCCTGGTCAACCTCTCATTCAGAGTGGAATTTTTATTAATTTTTCTAGCTGAGATTTAGTAACCCTGAAATAGACACACAAAAGCCACTGTTCCCTCAAGGCTTCAAAGGAATTCCTCCAAGAAACAGAGAGGAAAGCCTTCTAAGGACTATATGCAGGGTGGAGAAAGTGGAGCACCCAGAGTCGGGCTCATGTCCACCGGTGTCTGGCCAGGCCGTGGAAAACACAGACCTGTGGGGGGAGGGAAAAAGAACGAAAGCAAATCGACTGCTCTCAATGCAGACAGTTTTAAGACGTATCCTGTTTACATGATGGACCATGTAAGGTTCCATGTTAACTGGAACAAACTAAAATGGACAATTCAGAGCAAATCAACCCCTTCTAGAAACCACTTCACTAGACACCAAAAGTGGTTTACAGCGACTGACTACCTCAAAGAATTCAATACCCAAACTCATAAAGAAATATAATTTAGTGCCACCTAGTTTCACTGTTTGGTGTTCTCATCAGATTAAGGTTTACACAGGCGTTAGAAGGAGTGAAAAAAATAAAAATCAACTCAAATGCTGGGATGCTCTGCTGCATAATGGTTTCCACTATAACATTTAGCTCTCAAGTGAGCTGGAAGATATTGTAGGAGAGGCACAAATCTCCAGCATTAAATGTTTCCTAAACAGGAGCAAGTCAGGGGTCTAGAACTGTAGCCACAGCATCTCTGAGGTGTGCCTGTGCAACGCGTGTGTGTTCACGTGTGCAGTGTGTGTGTGCGTCCTCAGTCGAGTCCAGCTCTTTGCGACCCCGTGGACTGTAGCCCGCCAGGCTCCTCTTTCCATGGGGATTCTCCAGGCAAGAATCCTGGAGTGGGCTGCCATTTCCTCCTCCAGGGGACCTTCCCGACCCAGGGATGGGCCCTGCAGCTCCTGCACCGGCAGGCGGATTCTCGACCATTGAACCACCTGGGAAACTCTATGTCTGCACCATATGACCCAGCAACTGTATTTCTGGGCATTTTTCACAGAGAAATCAGGACACTTGTTCACACAAAAACTGTATGTGAATGTTTGTAATGTCCATAGCAGCTTTATCCAAAATAAACTATCTCAAACTGGAAACAATCCAGATATCTTTCAACTGGGTGAAGGTTAAACAAACTATGCTCTGTCTATGGAATAGTCACTAATAATAAGAAACAAAATAAAAATGAAAAGATAACAACATCAACAAAAAATAATAAGGGACAAACTTGTAACAACCTGGATGTCTCTCCAGAGATTTACACTGATTGGAAAAAGCCAATCCCCAAAGGTTGCATACTATGTGATTTCACTTGTCATTCTTGAAATGACAAAATTATTGAAATTGAGGAACAGATGAGTAGTTGCCAGGGGCTAGAAGGGGAAGGAATAGGAAGGAAGTGGTCGTGGCTATAAAAGGGCAATGTAAGGGGTACTCGTGGCAATGGGAATATTCTGTATCTTCATCATATCAAGATATCCATATCCAGGATGTTACCCTACAGTTTAGGAAGATGTTACCACTGGGGGAAACTGGTAAAGGATACATGCTGTCTCTTTGTATTATTACTTATACTTGCATGTGACCCATAATTATTTCAAAACTGACAAATTTTTTAAAAGCATCAAAGGAAAAAAAAAAAAAGCAGCAGCACATTCATTAGGGCTTCATAGTAAAAATTCCTTCAAAAAAAAGTCATACGCTAAGAAGCCACAGAGCAACATGCTCTTTTTTTCTACAAGGAAGCTGGGGCCTAAACAGTAGGCAAAGGATCACTAGGGGCAGCACAGCACAGTGGCTGAGAGCTTTAGACTCCAAAGGCTGCCTGTTGAAATCTCAGCTTTTAGCTGTGTGACTTTGGGCAAGTTACTCTCTTCATGCCTGAGCTTCCTCACCTACTAGGTGGTGACTGGGTGAACAAGTCACCCAGCTTATCAAGACTAAAACACATCGGCTAGTATCAGACATACAAGGGTATAAGAATATCCAGTCCATCTGCCTGGGGATTCAGTGGCTCTTCAAAACTAAATCAGCAAAGGTGTCTTTTGTACTGAAAATCCAGTATGAAAATCTCAGAAAGACAAACAAGTATAAAAAGTTCCACTTTCCAAACCCTCTCCCCTTGCTGCTGCTAAGTCGCTTCAATCGTGTCCGACTCTGTGCGACCCCATAGACGGCAGTCCGCCAGGCTCCACCATCTCTGGGATTCTCCAGGCAAGAATACTGGGAATGGGTTACCATTTCCTCCTCCAATGCATGAAAGTGAAAGTGAAGTCGCTTAGTCGTGTCCTAAAACAAAATACACAGAAGGCCTTCTCTTCCAGCAGCTACCATCACTTTCCATTAAATGCTTTATGCTCTAAGCAGAACTTCAGTCCCTTGATGAGAACTAGGGCTGGATGCTAAAATATTGGAATTAACTTCACCTAAGACTTTTCAGAGACCAAATGAGTCACTCACTATTCTTTAGAAATAGTAAAATGTCAAGGTTGCCAGAAAACCCAACCTCAGATGTTTACATAAATCATTTCCAAGTGATCGTCAAGTCAAACCCAAAGGATATTACTCAAGATAACATTACGAGTAAGATCAGTTTTTATGGTTTTTCCTGTAATGGAGAAAATTCTGAAATTTTATTATTATTGAAAATGCAAGTTGTGTGTCTGGTGCACAGTGAGGCCAAACAGCACTAAAACATTGGGGTTTGGAACAGAGGCAGGTTTATTGAGGGTCATACAAGGAAATGGGTGGCTCATGTCTTAAGAGCCCCAAATTTACTCAAAGCTTTCACGAAAGCCCTTTTAAAAGCAAAAGGTGAGGGAGGGGCATGTATACAATTTCATACCCTTGTATGTCTGATACTAGCCAATGTGTTTTAGTCTTGATAAACTGCGTTCACCCAGTCACCACCTAGTATGAGGAAGCTCAGGCCTGAAGAGAGTAACTTGCCTGAAGTCACACAGCTAAGAACTGAGATTCACCAGGCAGCCTTTGGAGTCTAAAGCTCTCAGCCACTGTGCTGTACTGCCCCTAGTGATCCTTTGCCTACTGTTTATTGGGACTACTGGGACGAAAATCACAGCAAGTTAAGCCCCAAAATTATACATATTTTAGAAAGGCTTAAAAACCCAGGGTGTCACCCCTCCCCCCACTTTTTTAAACTGTTTTATCCAATCTCATCAACAAGCACTGGACAAACTCTAAACTCCGTATTTAACGATACCCCATAGTGCTCATCCCACCGTATTTTCTCTATACTACTACCTAAAAGTGTAACGAGCAAGGCGACTGCAGCCCTCGGAGCAGAGCCATTGTTGCGCATCACTACGCCATTACCAGGTAACAGGTCCTGCTCAGCCATTGGTTAGCACTGCCCACTGGCAACCAATGGTCAATGAGAGACCGTTAGTGGTCCTGCTCAGCCACTGGTTAGTACCGCAGTGGGCCCCGCCCACGGGCAACCAACGGTCAATGGGGGTTTCAGCCTATAGTTGTAGGGTGGAGGTCATCAGGTGGAGAGTGAGTTAAGAGGCGGATCCTGACCTCCCCCCACCCCTCCAGCCTGTTCTCTGGCCTTGAGCAAGTGGATGAGCTGCAGGTCCCAGGGAACAGGCTGAGAGCCGTGTCCTGCCGGGCTCCAGAGCCCTCCCCAAAGTCACCGCTAGCCTCGGCCCAGGGCTTCCCGAGCAGCTCGGCTGGTAAAGAACCCGCCTGCAGTGCAGGAGACCCCGGTTCGGTTCCTGGGTGGGGAAGTTTCCCTGGAGATGGGACAGGCTACCCGCTTTCGTATTCTTGGGCTTCCCTGGTGGCTCTGCAGTCAAGAATCCGCCTGCAATGCAGAAGCCCTGGGTTTGATCCCTGGGTCGGGAAGATCCCCTGGAGGAGGGCCTGTCAACCAGTGTTCCAGTGTTCAAGCCTGGGGAATCCCCACGGACACAGGCGCCTGGCAGGCTACAGCTCAGTGGGTCACAGAGTGTTGGACATGACTGAGTGGCTAAGCCCAGCACAGCAACCCTTGGCCTAGGCCTGGAGGCGGCGGTGACCCTCTCCTCCGTCCCTGCCTCTGCGACCTGACGGCAGTAGCCATCTGCGCAAACACAGCCTGGGCCCCTGGGCCCGCCGGCCAGAGCCTGAGGAGCCTGCGGGCCAGCTGGGTTCCGGGCCAGGCTTCTCAGCGATGGCCGGGCAGGGTCTGGGGCCCTGGCCCTGAGGGAGCCGCAGCTGAGACCGCCACCTCTTAGCCGGGACCTGCACCTCGGTGGGGAAAATTGTGCCTTGGGATCTCGCCCTTTTTCTGTCCGGACAGAGAATAATATTCATTACATAGAGATTTACAGGAACATCCTTACCTTACCATGACTTGACTTCAAGAATAAAGGGTTTGATACCACGAAGTCTACAACAACTAACCATGCCCCTCCCTCACCTTTTGCTTTTAAAAGGGCTTTCGTGAAAGCTTTGAGTAAATTTGGGACTCTTAAGACATGAGCCACCCATTTCCTTGTATGACCCTCAATAAACCTGCCTCTGTTCCAAACCCCAATGTTTTAGTGTTGTTTGGCCTCACTGTGCATCAGACACACAACTTGCATTTTCAATAACAAAAGCAAAAGCTTTTAAATTTTTTGATACATCTGTTTACAATCAGATTACTAGTATCTTTCACCTGCAAAGCATTTTGAGTGCACTGTACTGATGGCACCATTCACAATGGGCACATGGTCTCCACTTTCATAATCAGGTAAAATTAGTCTAATTTCATTAAATTTAAGCTTTTTGTCCCAGTGTATCACCGGAACAAAAGGCAAAAATATTCTTTGGTTATTTACACTGTCACACAAAAGATAAAAAACGCCAACTTGTTCACGTCCTACGTTTCTCTGCTGTTAAGTAGCTGATGTATCAGCTTGTCCGGGTTTGGGGTTCTTCAGGTTCATTCATTGCAGAGGATACTACACATTACCCAGTTTTACTAAAATTTCTAGATCTTACAGATCATTGGCAAATAACTTGAAACAAATCGCACAGGCGGCGCGGTATCTTCCCAAATAGGAACCGATTGTTCCGTTCGCTTATTTTTAGTAACTTTGAATAAAAGACTGAAGATGCGTCGTTATCCCAGATCCCTTGACAGTGTGACCGTGGCCCGGGACGGAGCGCCCCACAGCTTCCGGCTGGAGAATGACACGCGCTTCCCCAGGTTCCCCCGACTGTGCCCAACAAACCCGAGGTAACAGCTGAAGAATGACGACACCAAAATCAGCCCTACAGATTTTCATCCTGGAGGTCTGCAACACCAGATAAACTTTTACGTCTCCGGAGACAGTGGAGTTAGAAAACAAATAAAACACCCAGATGGGGTCTGCTCGATCGGGTTCCGCGACCGAGGTCGCGCAGGGGGTCTGCGGCGGCTTCGCCCTGTGCAGGCCGGGGACTCCCCAAACAGCTGTCAGGGGGCGCTGCGCGCGAGCGAGCCGCACAGCGCGCCGGCGCCCCGGCCGGCAGGTGAGCGCCCCCGCAGGCCCGGGCCCCGGGCGTGATCCCGCCCCCGCAGGCCGCCCGGCACTTCGCTAACTCCGCGCGCCCCGGGAGGCGGCGGCGCCCCCGGCCGCGTCCACCGCCGTCCGAACGCCGCGGCGCCCGGGTGGGAGGCGGACCCGAGCCTCCCCTGTCCAGCTGGGCCTCGCCCTGCCCGAGCGCGCAGCCTCGGCGGAGCAGCGGGTAACCACCGGCCCCGCCCGCACCCTCCCGGAGCCCCGCGACCCGCTCCCCGGGGCTCACCTGCGGGAAGGAGCCCTCGCGGCGCGGGCTCTTGGGGTAGTCCAAGTGACCGCGGTCCAGCATCAGGTAGAGCGAGAAGATCACCACGCAGAAGATAGCGCTGCCGAAAACGGTGAACTGCCGGCTCAACTTCATGTTTCCCCGATAGAGCCGGCGCCCGAGCACGCTCCCCGCTCGGAGCCGGCGGAGCGCGGACACCGGGAAGCGGCGGCCGGAGGCTCCCGGCGCCTGGGCTCTCGCCCTGTGCGCGCCCCTCTCCGCCGCGGGCGCGGGGCCGGGCGGCGCTCCTCACCTCGTCGCCGGCGCCCCCACGCGCCCTCGGCCCTCGGCCCGGCCCGCCGCCCTCCCCGGGGCGGGACGCCTCACGCCCGGAAGGGGCCCGCTCGCCTCGGCCGCGGACCTCCGCGCCGGCCGCCGGCGGGGCGCGCGGGGCAGGCGCAGGCAGGGTCGCCGCGCGGACTTGCTGCCGCCGTCGCGAGCACCGGGTCGGCAGGAAAAGTTTTCTCGAGCCGGGCCGGCGCGTCCTCTCCGCCAGGAGCGCGGGCGCGGCAGCTCCGCGCCGAGGGACCAGGTCCGCGGAGCCGCGGGGAAGGAAATCAGGCGGGAGGGGCCGGGCCCCACAACTTAGCGCCGGGACGGCCGGGCCCGCCCCGAGGCGCCGCCCCCGCCCGCCGGCGGAGCCCCTTCCTGCCGCCGCCGCCGCCGCCGGGCCGGGCCGGGACGGGCGCCCCGGCGGCCAATCAGCGCGCGCCGCCCGCCGGGCCCGCCCCGCGCCGGCCTCGGAGCGCCGCGGCGGGAGGGCGGCCGCGCGGGAGGGCCGACGCCGGGGCCCGGCCTCGCCGCGCTCTCCCCGCCTCCCTCTCGTCGCCCGGGTCTCCTGACCCCGAGGCCCAGGCCTGAGGGGCCGCGGGCAGAAACCCGTGGGGAGAAAGGGGCCGCGCGTTGTGCTCAGACTCACCCTGCCTCCGCTGCCTGCCTGACTTCCGGGCAAACCCGAGGGCAGGAGCCCCCGACGGGTCCAGGCACCAGGCCGCCGCGCCGCCGTGCGCCCCCGCCAGTCACCCTTTTTGGCTGCGCTGGGAAGTGGATCTGGGCCTTGCGACGCGAGCGCTCCTCGGCCCGCAGAGGGGAAGCCTTGCCGTGGCGAAGGCTGGAGAGACGTCCCGGGGAAGAACCGCGCTTTCTGCCGGCTTGGGCGGGCGGGCGCCGGCGGCGGCCCTGCTCTCCCCGGCCGCGCTCCTGCGCTGCGCGGGGCCCACGGTCTGCGGCACGTCCGCCGCTCTGTGCGGTAGTTCAGTCAGTTCAGTGGCTCCCTCGTGTCCGACTCTGCGACCCCCTGGACTGCAGCTCGCCGGGCCTCGCTCTCCGCCACCAGCTCCCGGAGTCCACTCAGACTCCTGTCTGTCTAGTCAGCGATGCCCTCCGCCGTTCTCGGAGTAGAGGGCTAAAAGCAGACGCGACCTGGCGATCGACTTCCTGAGCACGCTGGAGGCCGGGTTCACGGGAGCCCCGAGGGCGGGCCCTCTCCGCCCTGCACGGCCAGGCCCTGCCCCTCCAGGCAGGCCCGGGGCTCAGCCCTGGCGAGGACAGGCGAGCGTCCTCAGCAGCTCACCCCAGAGAATTCTCGGAGTAGAGGGCTAAAAGCAGACGCGACCTGGCGATCGACTTCCTGAGCACGCTGGAGGCCGGGTTCACGGGAGCCCCGAGGGCGGGCCCTCTCCGCCCTGCACGGCCAGGCCCTGCCCCTCCAGGCAGGCCCGGGGCTCAGCCCTGGCGAGGACAGGCGAGCGTCCTCAGCAGCTCACCCCAGAGAAGACTGCCTCCGTGTAGCGGCTATTTCTGTATCTTCACTCATCTTAGTAGTGAATCTCGCATTAGTCCAAAACCCCGTGGTAGTTAATAATTCTTTTTATTAAGCTTTTTTTGTAGTCCCAAGAGGTCGTTCAGTTTGATTGGACACTTGGGCTTGAGCTGGGTGCTGAGTTCCTTGACAGAAGTACGAGGCTAGGGCTTCGTGGTGCTGGGGGCACCTCGGTTAACCAGCCGCCCGTGGCTGAATGGGACGGGCTGCCAAGCGCCTGGGGCCCCCAGTGGCACTTACACTGGACTGTTCCGGCTGTAGCTGTGAGGACTGTGGTGCACGACGTGTTCTTTTGAGTTCCTTTGAATGCTTAAAAAGAGAAATAATAACCACAGTTCCAGATCACGGTAAGAGAACCAGAGAGATTTCATACAATTCTAAAGGAAGCTCATTGATTGTAGTGGCAAAACGATATTGCTGAAAATCAAACACGTTTTTGTTTTCATGTTACTGCATTACAACTTCTGTCAAATTCACAGATATGCTAAGTTTCTCATGTAAAAGGTAGAGTGCTATTAAATAACAGGATCCCCAAACTTGGAGTGTGTTAGACCCAGAGAAAATGGACAATCTTGCACCCACGCGTCACTCTGAGCCTCCCTCACTAGTGGAAGTAGGTTGCCCTCCAGTTTCTGAAGAGGTAGGCTTGAAAATTCACCGGGGGCAGATCTCTTGAGAGGAAATTCACATTCTCCTCAAAAACCATGGTCATCGCCTTCTCCTACCAGTGTCGTCACAACTAAAATCAATTTACAGCAAGTTCCTGGGGATATAGGTACACACTGTGATGGAGAAGAAGTAACTTGCATGCAAAGGAATGAGGAGACTTTTCTAATATATAGACAGAAACCTGGAGAACATGTGTTTGTATGGATTCTGAGGTGTTAGACCATGGATGATGGAATGTAATAGTGTGCTGAGCCAAGTTTATTAATATGCTTTTTATTTTATGTGTTAACTCATGTAGCTAAAGATGTTCTAGTACTTTACTTGGTTGATTGATGGAAACTCAGACTCACTGGTTGCCTGAACTTTGTGAGGTTGAAATGCTGAGCTTCCCTGGCATAATGTGCAGCGGGGAAATCCAAAGTTGAGGGAAATGTTACCCTAGACTTACCGCATGTAATCTGCATACCCATCCCCCCAAGGCCCAGAAGACACTCCCCTCACTGAAGAATTGAGAAATACATTCATGAGAGGAAGACATGCATCTCTGAAAATTTCTGTGGATGTTTCCCTCTGTAGGCCATGGATGACTGTCAATGATGCCACTATTCATAATGGCTCATTGATAATAATGGACTCATTGATAATGATGGGGATAATAAAACCCCAAATTAGCACAGACTACACTGATGATGCGACTGCATCTGCCTTATGAAAGGGCAGCAGGTGTGTCCAGGCAGTCAGAATGCCTTTGCCCACAGAGAGGCCCTTGGAAAAAGAAAGGCAACCTAATAGAACGCTATGTGTGCTCATTCGCTTCAGTGATGTCCGACTCTGCAACCCCATCGATTGTAGCCCACCAGGCTCCTCTGTCCGTGGGATTTCCCAGGCAAGAATACTGGAGTGGGTTGCCATACCCTCCTCCAGGGGACCTTCCCAATCCAGGGACTGAACCTTCTGCATTGCACATTTGTATTCTTTACCACCTGAGGCCTCAGGGAAACCCCCTAAGAGAATACTACTTGATATTTATTAACAAGAGAAGCTCTAAAGCAGGTGGCCAAAATCCAACCTGATTCACCACAGTGGATTCTCTCAGTTTTTAGACCTGTATCAATTTACAGACCCAGAACCCCTTGATTGAAGGCGAGTCTGTGTACTCTTTAGGAATTACCTTGCACCATTGCCACGGTGGCTCAGACGGTAAAGGGTCTTCCTACAATGCAGGAGACCGGGGTTCAATCCCTGAGTCGGGAAAATCTCTTGGAGAAGGAAATAGCAACACACTCCAGTATCCTTGCCTGGAAAATCACATGGATGGAGGAGCCTGGTGGGCTGTAGTCCAAGGGGTCACGAAGAGTCGAACGGGACTTCACTTTCATTGCCACTACATGTTGTAAATGATCCCTCAACCTTGTCCCCCCAAAATGTGTGGCCATATACTAGAGAGGTTGTACAATGGAAAAAAGGAAATAGATCTTCTGAGGTTTTCTGGATCTTGGATCTGAATTGATGCTAATTCCTGGGGACACACAACACCACCGTGACACTTCAACTAAAGCTGGAATTTATCTTGGTCAGTTGATAGATGAAGCCTTAGCTCATGTCCAGCTCACAGTTGGTCATTAGGTCACTTGATCCACACACCAAGTGTGTAATTATTTTCTGAGGTCTAGAACAGATCATATCCCCATTTTGGCTTTCTTATCCCTGGGATGAGGGCCATTAGAGTAGGAAGAGCTAAGTGGAGGCTCCTGGAAATTTCACTCTCTTCCAAGACACTGAAGCAATAATATCGTTAACCAGGCCCAAGCTCGTGCTGCTTGCTTCACGACAAGCCAATAAATCAAGAGACAGTGTGTGGGGACAAGGAATAGTGACTTTATCAGAAAGCCAGCAGTCCTAGAGAATGGGGGATTAGTGTGCCAGTGAACTATCTTGCCTGGATTTGGATGCCAGTCTCTTTGACAGAGCAAGAGGAGGAGATGAAGAGATAGAATAAAAATGGAGGATACGTTTTTGCAAATATTTCTGAGTTCTAGCCAGACTCTGGAGGAGATATTTTAATTTCTTCTTTCCTGCAGATCTTTACAGGTGAGCCTGGTCAGGATGTTTCTTGTGAGTTAAAAAAAAAAGGATTTTAGCTTAAGATCAGTCAAGGGAGGCTGGACTCCCTGAGATGGGCCATTACGTATACTTTAAGCTATAGGCAACATCCCTTAAGTAATTAACCTACAGTGAAAGTAATAGAATACAAAGGTTAAAGTAAAAGAAATAGACCCAGTATAGAGTCAGCTTTGTTCTTCTCCGTTCAGTGTCACCATAAAAGACTTGAAAAAAAGCACGGGTGCTGATACCGATCTTATTCTCATTTAACTCACCAGTTTGGCCAGTGCAAAAGTAGATCTTAAAAACTGACCGTGGACTATTATAAACTTAGCCAGGATGTAATTCTAATTGTGGCTGCTATCCTCAGCTGCAGTATTTTTACTGGAACAAATCAACACAGTACCTGGCACTTGGTATAGCTACTGATGTGACTAATGCTGTCTTCTCTATACTTATTTGTAAAAACCACCAAAAGCTGGCTTTTACCTATCAAGGCCAACAGCATGTTACTGAGTCCAGGCTTGAACTGCTCACTGCAATAGGCCAATAAATCAAGAGATAAATTATTAGAACAAGGAATAGTAACTTTATTCAGAAAGCCAACAGATTTAGAAGATGGTGGATTAGCATCCCAAAGAACCATCTTTCTCTAGAATTCAGGCTTCTTTCATACTAAAAGGGGAGGTGCGGTTGGTTATAGCAGACTTCTTGGTGTTAGAATCCTTTGTTCTTACAGCTGTCCATGTAGATCCTATCACAATACTCTTGTAAACACCCAGGAAGAAAATGTTATTCTTTGTTCTGCAACTTTTTATTTCTATGCGAATGGAAAAGTGTTATACTGTTAAAGATGAGAGTCTTGAGAATGGACTGTCTTGTTTATTTCAGGCTATGGGCATCATTCTCATAGCAAAAGCAACAGAATACAAAGGTTAAAGTAAAAGAAACAGATGAACTGTGGGGCCAGATTGCTCCTTCCCTATTACAAGTATACCTCTCCATTCTCCTTACTGTACTTCTTGCTATTCTTTGGAACTCTGCATTCAGGTGCTTATATCTTTCCTTTTCTCCTTTGCTTTTCGCCTCTCTTCTTTTCACAGCTATTTGTAAGGCCTCCCCAGACAGCCATTTTGCTTTTTTGCATTTCTTTTCCATGGGGATGGTCTTGATCCCTTACTGTAGCCTACAGAAACGTTGATCATCGGCATTCCACAGAATATCACACAGGTTCGTTTTGGTTGTTCATAATGACAACAGTAGGCTGATTGGAGGTAATAAGCAGGAAGCAGCAAGTATTTAACACACCTTCATAAGATCTATTTGAACTAGAGGGCATCGGATAATTAAGAACAAGAGATAGCAACTCCAAAATGTTCCTGCCAAGACCCATACCTCAGGGGCGGGATAGCTTCTAGGATGGTACAAACTCTACTAGGAAAAAGACATTGAGAGATAAATTCAAGCAGATGATGTTGGTTAGAAATTATAGGATTGGAAAAACCAGGGAAGTGGGTGCTGCAGACTTGGATTGTGCCGCTCCTGTGGCTGTGGAAGGAAGGCAACAGCACCCCTGGGAGGGAGGAGCGCCTAGAGCCCCAGGAAGGTGAGAACTGGGGGAAGCCTCGTTGACCTCCCAACTCTCACCTGCAGAATACCTGGCCTGGTGTCTCAGGATGCTTTGGCAGTTGAATACCCATTCTTAACTTAGATCCTAGACTCTTAGACCTTTTAGGACACAGCTCCTTGGTCCTTAGATCTTACACTCAAGACTGTTGACCTTTTGGATGGATGACTTCCATCAACAATGACAGAACGAGATTAATTTTCTGGACATTAATAAGGTTGCCCCAGCCTGAGATTACTCAGTCACATGTGCTCTCGGTTTGCTAGCTAAAAGAAAATTGTCTTCTACACTTTCCCCAGACTGTAGCTACTGCTCTGAATTTGACTGTTGTATCTATCACTGTCTCCTGACCCTACTGCCAACTACTTAACAGATGTTCCTTTGGACACTGAAAAATCAAACCTTGACCCCCATGTCAACAAAACATTGTTGCTGGACTACAAGCCTATTAGCAGAATCTAGTTTACCTGGAGCAGTCCTCACTGTAAAGGCTAGGCTGGTCGGCTGTGACAGGCAGATTGTTCTCCTCAGAAGCACTGCGCCCTCCTCTGCAGGAATGATTTAGGGTTAACCAAGGGGCTTGTCCATCACAAGGGACACAAAGTTGACTTGCCCTGATAAAGGACTAGAAAACACTCCTAATACAGTCTATGCCCCTAGTAGGGGAGGCATGGCAACCCACTCCAGTATTCTTGACTGGAGTATCCCAAAAACAGAGGAGCGTGGCAGGCTGCAGTCCATAGAGTCACAAAGAGTCGGGCATGACTGAAGTGACTTGGCACACATGCACACACGGCACTACTTCTCAATGTGGACATCAGACTTATACTTGCCTGACAAAAACCAGTATGAACTATGTAATGCAACTGCTTATAGACACTCACATCACTCCTGACCAATCAAAGTGAAGTACATTCAAATGCCAGCACCGTTGCTGCACTGAGATGAATAAGTCAGGGCAGGTGGAGCGATGTATCTCCTGCATTTTAGTGGCTCTCTAAGGTCTGTCTGGGGCTTCCCAGGTGACTCAGTGAGTAAACATTCTGTCTGCTAATGCAGGAGACACAGGCACAGGCTTGATCCCTGGATCAGGAAGATCCCCCGGAGGAGAGCATAGCAACCCACTCCAGTATTCGTGGGCAGAGGGGCCAGTCCATAATGTCGCAGAGCGTCAGACACGACCGAAGTGACTGAGCATGCATGCAAGGTCTGTCTCAGTACTACTGAGATGTGCTTAGCTGGCTTAGCTCTGGTTGGGAGTCTGTTTGCCATTTAGCTTTCAAGTTGGTCTGCTTATCCTGCCAGGAGTCAAAATCTTGGTCACTCTCATCTGAAGTAGTCTAAGACAAATAGAAAATGTTTGGTTCAAGCCCCTGCAGTTAATCAGTAGAGTTAGTTAGGTAACCTAATGGGTGGCCTAAATTCCTGAAAATAATAATTCTTTCTTGGATGCATGAAAAGTCAGGGTTGTAGTTACTAAG
Organism: Cephalophus harveyi; assembly: GCA_006410635.1. NCBI lineage: Eukaryota > Metazoa > Chordata > Mammalia > Artiodactyla > Bovidae > Cephalophus > Cephalophus harveyi. The sequence continues at coordinate 335,208 of SJYT01002022.1, forward strand.
AGACAGTTCTGCTACCACTTGACGTTACATAGCTTTACGTAGACCAGACAGCCAAGTCTGACTAGAGTCTTGGTGGAATGCCCTGCAGTTCCTTCTCGGCCAGGGCGGTTAAGCTTCTTGTGAGGAGCTGCCATCAAACCGTTTCTTGTCCATCTCCCTCATTTCAGTTGATTTCTTTGATTCCATTTAATTGCACCTTCCTGCAAATACAGCTTTAAGCTGTGTAGGTTTAGAAACTGCCCAGCTATGGTTGAGATGGCTTCTCAGTAGCAGATCAACCATTGCTCCTGTCTCCATCACTGGGTCCCTCCAGTCCAGTGTCCTTCAGTGGGACTAGAGATGTGCGGAGATAGCGCCATGTTGATATTGTTTTTGCTGTGCAAGTAATAAATTGTCTGAATCCAGTTTATCCTATGATCACAATGGCTGCATCTCTCAAAGTGTGGTAAGCCAACCTAGAAGCTTCAGTTGTGACCCTCGTGGCTCTGTTAGCTATTGCAGTGTTACTTAGGAGCGGCTCAGCCACTGCTACTTAGAAGGGTAGGATTTCCCCAGTCCCAAGAGGGAATTAAGCCACTATAACTCAGGGGAAAATACTCATGTGAAAAAGTAGGGGTGAGCAGAAGCAAGTCTTTGATACACTGGGGCAACTGAAGGCCGTAGGGGTGAAGTGGAGAGAGACTGAAGATACAGGAAAAAGAAGAGTTAGGTAAAATATCGAGATAACAGAGAAGAAGATACAGTGATGGGGGTCACTGGTAGGGCTGATAGAGAGGCTCACTCCCAACAGGAAGCCACCCAAGAAGCCTCCTCCCCGTCCTTTCTATCACGCACCCCTGCTGTCTTCCCGCCCGTCTCCTACCAGGTGTCCTGCCTTCTCTTACTATCATGACTTTTCCAATATCCCCTGTTTGTGAAAATTTTTAAATTTCAATCTCATACTATTTCCTAAAACCCATCAGTAGTTTCCCAGTCCCATCACATTTGATGCTGATCACAGTAGTGTGGACCCTAGGTTCCTTCAAGTTCTGAACTGTGCCTTTGTTTATTTATTTATTTTTTTTAATGAATGCTATTCTAAAAGGTTGCTTTCCATTTACAGTGACTTCAAACTGCTGCATGTATTCTTGGTGCCGTGCAGTGCCTCCTCGGGCTCATCTCGCACCTCCCCCTCCCCTCCCCCACGGATAACATTAGTGTGTGCCCTGTGTCCTCTTTCCTGTTTTGCTCACTAGTATGTTGTATTTTTTAGATTCCACATATGAATGATGTCATACAGTAATTGTCTTTCTCTGTCTGACTTATTTCACTTAGCACAGTGCCCTCCAAATCCATCCATGTCGCTGCAGATGGCAAATTTTCATTCTTTTTTATGGCTGAGTACTGTTTCACTGTGTGTGTGTGTATAGTGTGTGTGTGTGTGTGTGTGTGTGACATCTTCTTTATCCATTCATCTGTTGGTAGACATTTAGGTTACTTCCATACCTTGGCTTTTGTAAATAATGCTGCTATGTGCATTGAGGTACATCTTTCTTTTAGAATTTGTGTTTTGGGGTTCTTTTGGATATAAGCCCAGGAGTCTGACCTCTGCCTTTCCATCCAGCTTATCTCCTATCATACTTTCACATACAGTCTTTGCTCGAGTTATGTTGAACAACTTGTCTCTAATGAGCCAGGCAGAATGGTCTACTATGTATGACTGTACATACCACACATTTAACATTTCCAAGAAGTGCCATCCATACTACTAATACTGTCAACCTGTATAGTTATTAGAACTATTTTCTGGAAGATGGCAGTAAGCTGTCTTATTCTATTAAAGTTAATATGACAGTTTTGTGACAAACAGAAGTTAAGCACCACCTTGAAGAAAGGGTCAGTTTTATAAAAACTTGAACAAAGGTGTGCCTCAAATCCTTGTCTTAATTCTTTTTGTTTAGAACGTCTTTCAGCCGTCTTGTCCACCGGCAAATTCCTACTCATGCTATGTAAGGAAACTCAAACACTATCTCTCTATCTCTTCAACTATGGCCAGGTATTTTTTAGTAGCTACTCATCTCATGGTCTGGAAATAAGTGCATTCTTATCCCTCCTCTGAGTTGTCTAGTGGTGGGTTTTTCATATCCGTCTTTATTCATTTGACCCCGAGTGAGCGCACGAGGTGTTCTGGATCAGAGGCAGATTCCTTATTGCCACACGGTGAGCAAGAGCCGCATGCTGCCCTTTCCCAGCTTGCCCTGGGCCTCACCCCGGGACAAAGGGAAGGGAGCCAGTGGAGACTTTCTTTCATAAGTGGCCAGATACCCTGTAGACAAGGGACAGGGAAAAGTCATTTTTATCTGCTTATGAAGGTAAGGGGCTTAGCTGTCCCCCTCCCTTTCCTGAGAGGGTCTCCTTCTTAGTCCAGATGTCTTCAGCCCCAGGGCCTCATTCTAGCTAACATTTAAATAACTAGAGAGATGACCCTCCAGGCTCCTCAGCACCTTCAGAACCAGGCTAGGGTCCTTTCCCAGGATATAATTTTTTGCTTTGGGGAAGATAAGAGAGGTTTTATTAACCCTTGGATTATAGCAGTTAGTCTGTCATTAGAAAAAGAGGCGGCTACAGATCTAACCCTTCTAGTATGAGAGAATGTATCTAGAAAAAGTGAAAGAAAATAGTCTCTATACTGCATTCATTTCTATGGCTTAGGAGGCTGGAACCTCACAGGAAAACAAAAAATTAAAATGTGTGGGTGTTAGTCGCTCAGTCGTGCCCGACTCTTTGCGACCCCATGGACTGCAGCCCACCAGGCTCCTCCGTCCCTGGGATTCTCCAGGCAAGAACACTGGAGTGAGGTGCCATTGCCTTCTCCAGGGGATCTTCATGACCCAGGAATCAAACGGGTCTCCTGCACTGCAGGCAGATTCTTTACCAACTGAGCTTCTCCTGTTTCCAGAAGCCTACATGAGGAAGGTCCCATGTCATAAAGGCTTCTTCTGATTCCTTCTCCAGGACACACAGCTTTTGTCACTTGGAGAAAGTTACATAAATTCTCCAAAACACCATTTTCTAATGTATCACATTGAGTTAGTAATAGCTATTTTTCAGCGTTTGCTGCAGGACTCAAGAGATAGCACATGACGAGTTAGGAGAACATTCCCCAGATGGCTTTGCCTTCTCTGGGAAAGGGGAAAATGGATTCCATAAGGGCTGAATGGGGTAGAGAATATCTGAATTCTCCACCATGGGAGGTGGAGAGTGGAGTCCACATAGATCATTGGACAACACTGGTTTGTTGTGGAGCAAGTCTGCAATTTTCCCCTCCTGGCTTGATGCTGAAGGAAAGTGGACCCTGAGAAGGACACACAAATGACCCTTTCTCCCAGGATTGAAGCACAGTGGTCATCAAGGCTGTTGCTTGGGGCTATGAGCGTATGTTCTGCCCTTTTCCTGTTTTCCCTACCCTTGGAAGAAAAGTTATATCCAACCTAGACAGCATTTTCAAAAGCAGAGACATTACTTTGCCAACTAAGGTCCGTCTAGTCAAGGCTATGGTTTTTCCTGTGGTCATGTATGGATGTGAGAGTTGGACTGTGAAGAAGGCTGAGCGCCCAAGAATTGATGCTTTTGAACTGTGGTGTTGGAGAAGACTCTTGAGAGTCCCTTGGACTGCAAGGAGATCCAACCAGTCCATTCTGAAGGAGATCAACCCTGGGATTTCTTTGGAAGGAATGATGCTAAAGCTGAAACTCCAGTACTTTGGCCACCTCATGCAAAGAGTTGACTCATTGGAAAAGACTCTGATGCTGGGAGGGATTGGGGGCAGGGGGAGAAGGGGACGACTGAGGATGAGATGGCTGGATGGCATCACGGACTCGATGGACGTGAGTCTGAGTGAACTCCGAGAGATGGTAATGAACAGGGAGGCCTGGCGTGCTGCGATTCATGGGGTCGCAAAGAGTCGGACACGACTGAGTGACTGAATTGAGCTGAACTACCCGTGTAAATATATGTTTGCAGTGGAGGTTTTGTTAAAATGAACACTCAGTGACATCTTGAATAGGAAAAGATATCCGGTGAAGTTTCAAGAAGGTCTAGCACCATGCTTCCAGAAGTGAGAGGCTGTATATCCAAACAGAAGCCTCAGGTTACATTTGGTAGTAACTGGAAAGTATCTGTCTCACTCTGTCAATTGCTTCTGTAATCTGTCTGAGGTCTTCAGTTGCCTAAATACATCGCATCTGGGGAGAAAGTTTGGAAGGGAGTAGAAACCAAGTTCTTTGCCTTTGTTCAGTTGCCCCGTTGTGTCTGACTGTTCGCAGCCCCTGGACTGCAGGACGCCAGGCCTTCCTGTCCCCCACCGTCTCCCAAAGCTTGCCCAAGTTCATGTCCATTGCTTTGGTGATGCCATCCAGTCATCTTACCCAATGACGCCCTCTTCTCCTTCTGCCCTCCCATGGACAAAGTTCTAGAACCTTAGAAAATATTAGTGATTGCACGAAAGTGTAAAGGATGCAGGACCCCACTATTGTATTCCCTCTGCCTGTTGAGAAAAGCAACCTGCAGAGAGTCCTGAGCGTCTCTACACACTGTTCCTGGGCACACCAAGGGTGTGGGGCCCAAACCAGCCTTCACTTGGGTCAGTTTCAGAGCTGTATTTGCAGCGAGCAGCACTGAGCAACCGAGGAACATCTTCTCCCAAACAAGGAACTGGATTGCTTACCAGACACTATGCTCGCAGTTCAATCTTCTTGGTTGTGACAGAAAGCCGCGGTGTCTGCAGCACCCGGCTGGCCCCTCCCCTTAGACCGCGCGGGGTTTGGGTCCGCGTGCTGAGGCTGCTTTGACACTCTCCTTTGTCTCTCACACAGGCATATTCTGTTTTCTGTTGGCATCCGTGAAAGAGTGACGGGCTCCAGTCCCTTCACGTGTCCTGACACTACTCACCTATCCAAGAATCTCGGCATTGTTGGCACAACTCCGCCTCCCTGTGCCTTCCCTCTCACGGAAGGGAGCAGAAAGAAGGGGTGAGTCACATAACGATGAACCTCTGAGAAGGCAAGGGAAAGAGAGTTAAAGGAAGAATGCCTGTTTTTCATAGTCCTTTTATATATTGAGTTATTTTGTGTCCATCTCTCCAAGTAGAATGCAAGCTCTTGGGATTCAGGAACTTTTTGATTTACCACTGTACCTTAATGGGTGATGTCTTGGAATGTTGAGGCTTGACAAGTATTTGTTGACATAATTAGCCAGTTATCTGAGCCCTGAGCCACCAGTTGGGGTGAATCAGTAGTATTCATCATAGAAGTCTGCTCTTGAGCTGAGTTTAACCCTATTCGTCTTGCCTCTGTGAATCAGTGCCAAATCTTTGTGTTCCTACAAGGTTTTTAAAAAAGTCCTTTAAAAGGAATTGCCCCTCAAATTATTTTATAATCACCTCAATCACTAAAGGACATCCAACATGGGGAAAGAAAGAAATGAACTCTACAAGGTGAGTGAGAATTCGGTGCTAGGTACTAAGGTCATAGATACTTTGCTTCTGTTGCTTCATTTAATTCTCATAACTCTACAAGGTTAGTATACTGATATATATATATATGTATATGTGTGTGTATATATATGAATATATAGGAACTTAGATACAAAAATGTTATATAACTTGCTTTAGGATAGATAGCTACTAAATGGTATAGCTTTTCTTTTTTCTGGTTTCAAAACCCCTCCCCTATTTGCTGTAGTATTCTATAAAGCTATAATACTTTGCATCTTGTATTACAGTGAGTAGATTTTCCAAAATATTATCTAGGATGTGTATCAGTCAGGGTTTGGTGCAAGCAGATACAATTCTAAATGTTTTAAGCAGGGAGGTATTTAATAAAGGGTGCTCACAAAAATCCATGTCAGGGTTGGAGAAGTGAGTTGCCAGATGAGGCCTGTAAGAATAAACAATTCCAGCACATAGAGAGTTGGCCTGTCAGGGGAGCTATTACTGCTGAGAATGACTGGAACATGGGGTTCAAGAGCATCACCCTGTGATAGAAAGTGGAGTCCAAAAGCTACTGCCCTCATAGCTGCTGTAAACTGCCTCTTACCTTCCAGGAGGCTGGGAGGCTGAGTGATGAACTATGGACCATTGCTCTAGAAGAATGTTCCCATTAACCTAATTATAAGAGGAATACAGTCGTAAGTGGTCAGGAGTCTTACCTCAACTTCCCTTGTGTTTTCTAAATCTTGCACAAGTAAATTTAACTGACAGACCTAATTCATATCCACAGCTCTTGGTATAAAAAGTCCAGGACGTATTTTAAGCTTCCAGTCTCTGCATTCCAAAAGCCGCCATGGGAGGCCGGCTGGCCGGATTCTGGCCGAGCCAGCCTGCAGTCCTTACCCAGGCAGCGTCTGGAGAAGTGAAAGCACTTCCACAGGGAGAATGGGCGAAAATCTTCAGAACTGTCTCTGGCCTGGGAAGCTTATATGATGGGAGTATTTATTTGAACTCCAAACTCCTAACGTGCCCTTAATGACTATGATTTGTCCTGGGAAAATAGTCCCTGTGCACGTCCAGGCCAATTCCGTATTTAAATGGACACGTATCAGAGATGAGGAAATCATTTGCGGTGTGGGATCAGCACTTTCATTTTCCTATAGCCCTTTGTTTGCTGGTACTGTTATTGGCTTGAATTTTGAGAAGAGGAGGCTTATTTCCAGCAAGCCCCAGGCCTTTCTCTGGATTCTTTCTGGCTCTGACTTCTCATATGCCATCACAATACTCAAAGAGGAAGGGCTTAGCAGTTTAGTACTCTCAATCTTCGAAGACACTTAGCACATCCAAACATTTTTACATGGAGGCCCCAGAGGAGCAAAAAAAATGTGCCCAGGATCTTATGGAAACTAGACCAGAAGCCAAGTTCTCTGGCTCCCTGTCCAAAGCTTTTTTTAATCACAACCTAACCAAGCCTTAGACTGTGTGCTTTTTTTTTTTTCACTGTTTATTTATTTGACTGTGCCAGACCTCATTTGCAGCATGCGGGATCTTTAGTTGCAGCATGCCAGCTCTTAGTTGTGGCGTGTGGGATGGGGCTCCCTGACTAGGGATGGAACCCGGCCCTCTGCATTGGGAGCTCCGAGTCTTAGCCACCTGAGCACTAGGGAAGTCTCTTTGTGCGTCTTAAATACAATGATATTTAAGGGGAGGGGGTGCAGGTAGAGAGAGAGAGGGAGTCCATTTATATCAAGTTTGGTACAGGCAAAATGAAGCTGCACTCTTAGGGCAGTATACTTAGATGTTTAAATATGAGGCAAAGCAAGCGTTAACCATCGTATCTGATGAGTGGTGGGGCTGGGGAGTTGTTACTGGAAAAAGGCACGCGGAGATTTCTAGGGTGTTGACAATGTCTCAGGAAACTCAGTTTTATAGAACTTAAGCAAGGAGATCCAACCAGTCCATTCTGAAGGAGATCAACCCTGGGATTTCTTTGGAAGGAATGATGCTAAAGCTGAAACTCCAGTACTTTGGCCACCTCATGAGAAGAGCTGACTCATTGGAAAAGACTCTGATGCTGGGAGGGATTGGGGGCAGGAGGAGAAGGGGACGACCGAGGATGAGATGGCTGGATGGCATCACGGACTCGATGGACGCGAGTCTGAGTGAACTCCGGGAGTTGGTGATGGACAGGGAGGCCTGGCGTGCTGCGATTCATGGGGTTGCAAAGAGTCGGACATGACTGAGCGACTGAACGGAATGGAACGGAAGCTTTTTTAAACCCCAGTGTAATGTTTTTTGACTTTTTGTCTTTAATAACCCTTAGTTTTAGTACTTAACTGTATGAAAGAGGCCGGCTTAAGTGCTTTCCACAGATTATTTCATTTACCTCGCACAAGAACACTCTAGTAGAAGCACTATCATTATGCCCATTTTATATCTGAGGAAACTGAGTGCAGTCCTTCGTAATCTGTCCAAACCCACAAAGTTAGGGGGCCGAGCTGGTGCTTGACTCACCGGGCCCCAGTCTCAGATGCTCCACTACTCTGCTACTGCTAGCCACAGAAATGTGATGGGCGAGTCTAACTATGGACCCCTTTATTGTTATTATTTTATAGGCATAAAAGTTACAGTTATGAAAGTCATATTGATAAGAGAAAAAATATAGGTGCAGAACTGTATACACACATGCACACACACAGAGAACACGATTGCATCCGTGTTAAAAATATGCATGCTTCAGTACAGAAAGACCAGAGCGGAAGGTGCTGCTAGGATGACGAAGATGCAGGTGTGTTTGCCTCTCTTCTCTGTTTTCCAATTTTATTTTAAAGTAGCCATATTAAATTTATAATGGGAAAATGTGCTGTAAAATAAACTTCCCATTTACTTGAAGTATACAATTCCATTCCCACACTCTTCTTTCCTGCAGCTTTGTGTAATCCTTTAGAAGCCTCTTCTGTTCAGTGAGTAACTTCATTACTAAATTGATGGCACCAGATCATTCTAGCTATGCAAATCACAGACCCACAGCCAGCTCAGGAAAAGGCGGATAAAAGATCACATTAAAAATTAAAGCAACGTGTGGAGATGTGGAGATATTGTGCATACAATTATTTCTACATATTTAATATTTATGCAATTACAAAGCCAGTCACGACAAATCTTAAATCTTGAGTCATATTCCTTTTGCCCTCTGATATTTTTTGACCTTGAACTGAGACTGCCAAATATATCTAAAAAAAAATGGCTGTGGAAGAAGCATTTCCTTTGGCCTATCAATGATAAATACTTTTTTCTTAGAAAGTGATCTCATTTCTCCCCAGCCTGTCTTTGTTTATTTTCGGTGCCTTGTGTTGTTTTAACTCGGTTACATTCCGATCAGCCTGGAAAGCGCTGGCCTTTCAGTCTTCCACAGTTTGGTTGTGTTGTTTTCTGGTACTGCTGTTGCTGTGATGTGTTTTTTGTCAGAGGAAATTTACAGGCACATTAGCCTACTTGACAGGCACAATGAGCCACCAGGCTCTCCTAAGGAGAAACCACTGCGTGCTGTGATGAGGCTTTCTGCATCTCTCCATCTCACCCTCCCTCTTACACCTCAGAACCCCACCGTGACTCAGATACAAATCCCTGCCACTTTCGCTTCAAGATGTTGTCTTGGATCCTGGATTTAACTCTCTGGTTCCCGGTAACAGCCATATATTGGTTCTGCAGTTATTAATTCGTGTCAGCAGCAATCTGACCCTAGCAGTTTGTGGATAAAGCCCATGTCTTCACTCACAGCCATGTAGATACCAAGTCAGGAACAGGTACGCTTTTCTTCCCATGGTGTTATCATTGACACAAGGTGGGGGAGAAAATCCAAGATCTCTTCAAACGAAAAGCAGTATCGTTACGTTTTATGGAAGGCACTTAGAGAGAATATTCTAAAACACTTCATTTACTTTCCTCAGTGTGTCATAGAAAAATGGTCAAGAAAAATCAATAAAACATTAAAAATTCAAAAACATAAATTGAGACGTAAATGAGAGGGTAAACTGTTTCCTTGACAGATTCCAAATAAATGAGAGCATTACCCTACAGCCACTGGGAAACCAAATACCTGTGCATTTTTGGTTTCATTTATTATGCTACCCCTCAGGGTGAAATTTGCTAAGATATAGCAGTTCTGGTGCTGCTGGTTCAACAGGGTCTGAACATTCAGACCCTGACTTCATGTGGCTCTCTCTTCAATTTTAAAATTTTTCAGACCTTTTAAGCAATTTTTGAAGGGTGATCTTATTTTGATAATATTCCCTTTATCCTTGGTATGTTTGACCATATACATGTAACTATGTAACCTATAGAAATTATTTAGAAGGATACTCCAAAGTCACATGAAAGTTTCTTGCTTGATTCTCTGCCAAGAAGCAGAGATATTTACTAAGCCAATCCATAATATTGGTCTGAGATGCTCTATTTGTTGAATGAATACATAAATGAACAAACTTTGTATTATCTGGAAACCAGGACTAGGTAGCTTCCTGGTGGATTTATTTTTTTAGAAAATTTACTGGGAACATTCTTAGTTTGGCTTCTCTGGCGGCTCAGATGGTAAAGAATCTGCCTGCAATGCGAGAGACCCGGGTTCAGTCCCTGGGTTGGGAAGCTCCCCTGGAGAAGGGAACGGCTACCCACTGCAGTATTCTAGCCTGGAGAATCCCATGGACAGAGGAACCTGGCGGGGTACAGTCCATGGGGTCACAAAGAGTCAGACACGACTGAGCAACTAAGCAACAATAATGGCATTCTCGGTTTGGTCTTGTCCTAGTCAGTTCAAGTGTCCATAACAGTAGAGATTAGGTAGCTTATAAACAGCAGAATCTATCGCTCATGGATTTGGAGGCTGGAGATCTGAGCTCAACATGGTCGGGTGAGGGCCCTTGTCCAAGAGGCAAGCTTCTCACTGAGCCCCTGAGTGTCAGAAGAGGCTAGGGAACTCTGTGGGATTTCTTTCCTTGAAGCCCTAATCCTGTTCCTGAAGGCTCGAACCTCATAACTCAAGCATCTTCCAAAGGCCCAGTTCCTAGTCTGTCACCTTTGGGGTTCACTTCAGTTCAGTCACTCAGTTGTGTCCAACTCTCTGTGACCCCGTGAACCACAGCACACCAGGCCTCCCTGTCCATCACCAACTCCCAGAGTCCACCCCAACCCGTGTCCATGATGTCCATCCAACATCAAGAGTCCGTGATGCCATCCAACCATCTCATCCTCTGCTGTCCCCTTCTCCTCCTGCCTTCAATCTTTCCGAGCATCAGGGTCTTTTCAAATGAGTCAGCTCTCCACATCAGGTGGCCAAAGTATTGGAGTTTCAGCCTCAACATCAGTCCTTCCAATGAACACCCAGGACTGATTTCCTTTAGGATGATGGACTGGTTGGCTCTCCTCGCAGTCCAAGGGACTCGCAAGAGTTTTCTCCAACACCACAGTTCAAAAGCATCAATTCTTTGGCGCTCAGCTTTCTTTATAGTCCAACTCTCACATCCATTCATGACCACTGGAAAAACCATAACCTTGACTAGATGGACCTTTGTTGGCAAAGTAATGTCTCTGCTTTTCCATATGTTGTCTAGGTTGGTCATAGCTTTCCTTCCAAGGAGTAAGTGTCTTTTAATTTCATGGCTGTAATCACCATCTGCAGTGATTTTGGAGCCAAATAAAATAAAGTCAGCCACTTTTTCCATTGTTTCCCCATCTATTTGCCATGAAGTGATGGGACTGGATGCCATGATCTTAGTTTTCTGAATGTTGAGCTTTAAGCTAACTTTTTCACTTTCCTCTTTCACTTTCATCAAGAGGCTCTTCAGTTCTTCTTCACTTTCTGCCATAAGGGTTAGGATATAAAAATATAAATTGTGTTGAAGTGACATGCTCAGTCCATTACAGCCCCTCCCTTCTCTCTCTGGGGCCGCGCTCTGAAGCAGTCGCTGCGGCCAGCTACAGCTGTGTTCACACCTCTGCCCTGTCCCTCCACCAGGAAGACACGGCAGGTTCTTCCGCGCGGGCGGCCTGCTGGTCCCTGGAGAGACTGGCTCCCCGCTCGGGCTCCCCAGGAGTGAGAGCGGGTCGCACACTCCTGCCTTTGGAGTGGTTCTTTCCTGGTCCAGCGCTCGGTAACGACAGTGGTTCTCCTCTTGACCTTTTGTCCCTCTGTAACGACTGCAAGGGTAAAAAGAGGGACCTAGTTTTCCAGATTGTCAGGATGACTCGGGGTCTTTCCAGCTAGCTCAGAGCAATGGCGCAGGCACCGTTAATCTTGCCCACCCTCTGGAAAGTAAAGAATACCTGCAGAAGAGGAATCATTCATCCTTGCACTAAGAAAGCCAATATGGCAGTCACTGGACTTTATACACGGCCACTCTCCACCTAAATGTCTTTAGAAATAGAATTCATTAATCCAGGGTGATTTGAAGAAGATTCTTTCTGAAACATGAGGCCAATTTAGGTAAAATCCAAGGTGTCTTTAAACTCATTTTTTTAACTGAAAAGGTCATAAAATAATGATACATTTTCATAAATAATATAAATTTCTGTCTGCATCTAAACCGTGGGAGATTTCCTCTAATTTTAACACTGAAACATTCTCACAAATAATCATCAAATGCCTACTTTGTGCTAGGCAGACACTGTTATAGATGCTGGAAATATAGAATAATGTGCGTATTAAATCTTCAGTGTGAAGACTGTGATAGGTGCTGAGAATTTTTCAGGCTCTCTGATGAATCCACTCACATTTTTCTGTATCCACTCATACTTTAAAATGGAGTCAGGTGAGCTATCCAAATTGTGGGTTTCACTTGCCTCCCTGAACCCTTAGGACTAAACCAAAAGCATTAAATGCCAGCTGCTTCATTGCCATCCCCAGCCTGGTGGATGCATTTTCACTGGGATGAGTGTGTCCAGGCATAGAATTTTGTCATCACCCCAAAGTCCTGAAGAGACTTTCTTTCAGTCCCAAGAACTCTTTACTGAAAGTCAGCACCCAAGTAGATTAATTGCCAAACAGGACTTTAAAACATGGAAGCATTTGCCAGTCTGAAGGTCTTCACTCATAGCCATCTGGGGATCTGCTACAAAAAGTATGGAGCGGGGAAACTACTTATTTGGAAGCTTGGCTGTCAAAGAAAACCCAAACCCAGGAGCTTTTCTCTCAAGAACCCCTATGACATTTTATTCTTTAAATAAATCTTTTTTTCCTCTCCTTAGGTGCAAGATTGACATTTTAAGATCAATCATGCCTCTGCTTTGCAAGGTTGGTAGACTTAGAATAGGATAAATGGAAATTAAGCAAAATTTCCATTTTTTTGAATAAAAATGCTCAAAATAGCTATATTCTAACTCAGTGTAAGAGAAGGATGGCCTTCCCTCAGTGGTCATTCTCATTACTGTGGTTATCTCAAGACCTTTGGATGTCAAAATTTCACCCCGTTTTCTCCAAAGCAACCATTCTGAACCTTCGCCTGCTGTTTGGACAGCTGCAGGAAGCAAAGGAGTCTCATTCTGTATTTTAGTCTGTTATCACCAAGGGTGCTTCCATGCTCCTCATACGGTCGCAGGTGACCACCTCTTCCAGCCCCTCATTACGGGACATTTTAGCTGGTTACCACAAGCTATGGTTGAATTCTTTCCTCCTGTTTATATGAGTCCCTCAGCAGTCCCTCTTCTTGTTAAAAATGATCTTGCCGCAATTGGCTAGCCTGTCTGAAAATTTCAGTGTTTGTAACTAATTTTAAATGGTATTTTAAATTGTTGAGGCTCTTAGGCTGCTCAGTCAGTACACATTTATTGTGAGTCCACTAAATGCCAGGCACTGGAGGGGATGCTGGGTGCTACTGAATTCCAGGGTGCATGCCATGGTCAAGGGAGCAACCAGAGGCAGTCAAGAGATGCCCTTCCAGAAATCGCCTGACCCTGACATGTGTGGTCTGGGCGAGGCCATCAGCCTCTGTGAGCCGAGCCTCCTCACATACAGAATAAGGGGCGGACAGAGCTTCTCTGACCTCAGAACCTAACACTTTACGGTTGCTGCTGATCTGGTTCACTCATCACCCTGGAAACCCAGTAGCCTTCCAAAAGTGAGTGCTTTTATGAGCCTTCCCAAAGGGTCCTAATTCTAATCCAAGAAGCAATTTTGTGCTAAAATGAAGGCTTTTCAAAGACCCAGGAAGACGTTTAAAGAAAGGGTCGCTGCTGTTCAGTCGCCAAGTCGTGTCTCACTCCCACATGTGTGTTTTCCAGTTTACTGTATATTTGAGCATACTTTCCCCTTAAATGCTTGCCTATTTTCTAGTTGCTAGGTAGTAGAAGGGAATAATTTCAAGTATGGAGGGTCAATTAGAATTCCAAGCACCATAGTCTAATCTCCCCAGGATAATAATAAATCAAAGATACAAAAACAAGCAATGAGTCCAGATATTTCTGCACTTAAAATAGTGACAGTTCATAAGGGCATGTTAATTTGTGTCATTTCAGTAGTTCCAACAGTGTTCAAAGCATCTGAGACTCTCTATTATTGCTCTGTATTTATTTGTATTGACAATAAAATTAATGCTTCCTTATTTATAATTCACTAGATATTCTAATACCATACGAGAATTACTTCTTATATGTTTTTTTCTCTATATAAGATTTATTTTACAAAACGGTTTTTAAATTCATCTAAGTTTGCAAAAATATGCAACAGTTTGGTATTGGGACCAGGCAGATTATTTGAAATTCAGAATGATTCCCCAGTATCTAACATAAAAAAAGCAGAGGAAATAAAGAAAACTTTATATTGCTTTTTAGACCTTACCTTCCTGCATTTGTGGTTAGTTCATTTCCATTTCTTGTGTGAAAGAACATAGTAGCTTATCATACACCATTGACCAGAGGGAGGAAGATTCTTGTTTCTGTTTCTTAAAAAAGACCCCACACATGCATCACACATAAAAAAACTTTACATAAAAAATGAAGAACTGGTAATAAGGTACGAGTTATATTGAGCGGCTCTCTCTACTTGCCTGACTTCCTAATGACATTCCATGGCTTTCTCGTCTCTCTTTCTCCCCTCTCACTGTAAATATCAGAGCTGATGACTGACTTTTACTGCTGCCTTTCACGCAAACTCCTAAGGCTTGCAAACAGCTACTGACTCCGGGAAACATCTCCCTGTCTCCTGCCCTCGCTCACACGGTTTCTAACGGGGCTTCGGGGCCACAGTGGATATGCAGACTTTGTAGAGCACGCTGATTCGAATAGCAAAACTTGAATGGGTGGATGTCCGACTCACTGCATCAGCTCATTTCCATCCTCTTGGCACATGGTACATGGCAGCCACCCGCGGAACAATTTGCCTGTTGAGAGGATGGCAAAAGGGCAACCTGTCAGGTGACAACAGTGGAGAAGAAAATAGAAATGTTTGCAGAAATCTTCCTGCGAGCCAAAATTCTCCTCCCTACTTGGAATACTGTTGCTCTTTTAAAATAACATTTGAAGATATTTTGCCCTTCTAAGATGAGTTACCTTCCCTAATAATGATCCAGTGTAACATTCTGATATACCTGTCCTCTAACCCTCACATAGCACTTTCCACTCACATTCTTGTTCTGCCTGACCAAAAATTATGAAGCAGGTTTAGCAGATCTGTTGGGATGTGTGTGTATACACACACACACATACACACACACACACACACATATATCCAAATGCCGTGTTGATCTAGAAACATGGAAGAATGAAATAGCTATAGTGATTAGCATTTTTGAGAATATGATATGAGCCAGGGACTGTTCTCTCTCATTCACATACACACACATAAACACACACTCACATTCTCATTCGAAGAAGGCAATGGCACTCCACTCCAGCACTCTTGCCTGGAAAATCCCAGGGACGGGGGAGCCTGGTGGGCTGCGGCCCATGGGCTCGCTAAGAGTCAGACAGGACTGAGCGACTTCCCTTTCCCTTTTCCCTTTCCTGCATTGGAGAAGGAAGTGGCACCCACTCCAGTGTTCTTGCCTGGAGAATCCCAGGGACGGGGGAGCCTGGTGGGCTGCCGTCTATGGGGTCTCACAGAGTCCGACGCGACTGAAGCAACTTAGCAGCAGCAGCAGCACATTCTCATTTAACACAATTTGAGTTAGAAACTGTTAACTCCATTTTCTCGGTAAGGAAGCTGAGACACAGAGAAGTTAAGTGACTTGCTCAGGGTCTCACAGCAGAAGGTATCAGCACAGGCATGCTACCCAAGCACAGCACTCCTTTGCCTAAAATTGAGATGCTCCACACAGCCCCCCAAAATGATGCAACATGCGTGTTCTTTGGGAACTCACTTCCAAATGTTAACTAAACCTGGGTGTGTAACTGCCAGACATGAATTTTGTGACAATTCTATCCCCTGGAGAAGTGAAATTTCTGAGAATCACAGCTCCTCGAAACAACTTCTAAACCTCACACTCTTGGACTGTGCCAGCCAGTGTGATAGCAAGTGGCTATTAACATTGAATTCATATTAAAGTAACCTAAGGCCCCTGGTTGCACCCAGCCGCATTTCAAAGGCTCAAGAGCGCGTGCGTCTAGTGTCTCCTCTGCGAGCCAGTGCACTGTGGGACGTTTCCACCATCACAGCAGTGCTGCCCCAGGAGACGGGTAATTGAGGAGACACAAAAGAGGAAATGGTCCTTGGGGCCCTTCTAGAAATGTGTTTCCAAGGAGGCACATTTATCAAGTGCCTGCTGGGTGCTAGACGCTGAGGACGCAATGATCCGTACAGACCGATGAGGCAAACAGGCCTCTGCCCCGTCTGGAGCTCGCAGTCTGTCCGAGCCAGTCACCAGGATGAGCCCTGCGGTGGGAGGGAAGGTCCGATGTGCCAGGAGACACAGAAAACCCAGGAGATGCGGGGTCAAGGGTCAGGGAAGGCTTTCTGGAGGAGACCGGAGTCGAAACTAAGGCCTTGATTGTGAGCAAGCTGAAGGCGCAAACACAAGAGGAAAAGATCAAAGGAACAGCCTGTGTGAAGACTCTTGACGGGAAGAGAGGGCACCATGCTCCAGAGGAGTTTAAACAAGTCGGCAAAATTGCTTTCTCTGTTCTGTCTCTCAGGATCAGAGCTTGAATTAAAAAAAGAAGAAAAAATTTTTTTGTTTTTGCAAAGTCAGAGTTATTTGGCACAAAGGGAGGGCAGTAAAGAAAGAAAAGGCAGCTCAGAGCAGCCTTGCGGGGCCAGGGGTGGGGAGGCCTCCCACCTCCCCCGGGGCCGGGCCGGGGCGCTCCGCGCGAGGGGCGGGGTGGGCGGAGCCTGGCGCTGAGGCCCGCCGGGCGCCCTGGCTGAGGGCCCTGGGCCAGACGCCACGCCGGGCAGCCGCTAGCATTGCTTCCTCGCTCCTCATCCGAAGCCGAGCTGTTTACTTCATTCACATAATTTGAAATTGGTAGAGCAGCCCATGAGACAGGACCGCAGGACTCATGAGCTCTTCATTTGCTTGCTGGGATGCCAGGCTGCGCAGGCTCCCCAGGGCCTGCCTCTTCCCTGCCCCGAGCTAGCACACGCCTGAGATGACCGGCTCGGGGCAGGCCTGCACTGCCGTCAAGGCACGGAGGCTGAGCCAGGGCGGAACCAAGAAAACCTCGGCTGCAGGGAAATTGGTTTGCACCAAACTAAAAGCAAAGAACAACCCCTCCCCAAAACCCGGAAAGAAACACGTGACTAGGGGAAACGCCCTCTCTCCTTCAGAACTAACTCCTAATAATGATTAGCCAGTTACCAATACTGATTAACCCCAATAGAAGAGTTGTGGTTTTTAAAATTTTCCAGAAAAGCCTTAAACTAGGAACACTTGTATTTGTCGTCTTATCCAGCAATCTTCAGACTGACTCAAAACATTTATGACTTACAGTGAGATAGTTCAAGCCAACTTTCTTCACAAACTTCCCTCTAAGATTGCCTCAATCTGTTGAAAACTGTTTTATGACTCAACCCAGCTAAAATTTCAGCAGCGCATGTCTTCGGATAAAATGCTTCATTCACATCAAGCAGTAATTAAATGTGCAGGGCATGAAATAAGCAGCAAGTTTGGCTTCAGAGCCATCTTGCAATCTGTAAGCGATCCAAGATAGACCATATGCCTTTAAATCTAGATGACTGCATGTGTATCCAAGAGAAAGCTAGCTGCCATTTCTGCACAAGACTCGTCAAAAGAAGAAAGAAAACAGATTTATGTTGCTTGTCTGATAAATGTATGTTAATATATATGTCCATTGATATTTGGTAAACTGCCCTTAACTTTCCCTTTCGCATTCTCAATTCCATTCTGCTTGAGGAAACATCCAAACTGACATCTCAAATCAGCGTTATTTTTAAGGAGCTCATTGCATTGAACTGAGGTAGCCATTTGGACAGAGGTTTTGTCTCTCTAGCAAGGGTGGCCCCCTTCTGTGGCTTTTTAAAAGAAACTTTCCCGCCCCCTCCATCCTGGGACGGTGCCACCCTGACTCTTGCACACGCTCGCCGTGCCTGGGTAAGGGGAGTGGGAAGCTGGTTCAGTCATAAGCATGGGACATGCAGAGCGTGTCCCAAACCGAACCTTCCTTGGGATCGCTATGTACACATGGGAAGGAGAAGTCTTCCCTCCGTGGGCTCGCTAAGCCAGGAGGACGTGAGGGGGGTGCTGCCGAGCGAGAGGAGCCTCTCGGGGACGGTCGGGGAAGCAGAGCAGGGCTGGGGCGCGGAGCCGGGCCTGTCCCCGCTGCCGCGCGGGGCCGCGGCGCGTCTGCGGCCAGCCCGGGAGCGCTGCGCCAGGCATCCGTGGCTGCGGGCGCCAGAGGTGCCCCGTGAGTGTTCTTTCCCGCCTCTGTCTTCCCTCTTTGGCGGCTGCCAGACGAGGACTGAGAGCATCCACGGCAGCCAGCACTGCTGCTCTTTCGTTTAGAGGGAAGCCAGACGGGGCCGTGATGAGCACGCAGTCAGCCCCGGAGCAGTGCCCGCCGCCTCCACGCCTGGCGCGCTCTGGCTTCAGAAACAGCCACTCCGCTCGGTGCCCTCCCAGAGCTTAGACAGCAGCCTGCTCCCGATCAGGCTCGTACGGATGCGGCGCTTTATTCCCCAAGCAAGCAAGGAGCTGCCTGGCCAGACCGCGAAGCGGGAGCTACTGCAGGAGGCGGGCCACGGGGGGCCTCAGGCGCAGCTTCCCGACGGCCGGCTGGCTGAGGGCTCCCGTCGGGGCTCGTTCGGCCGTGTTCCAGCGGCACATGCTGTAGAAAGCAGACAGCCTAGGCTGCGGAAAATATAGAATTCAGATTTGACACCGTGCTTAACCTCACGAAAACCATGCATCATGGGTGGTACACGCATGCCTGCCAAGTGCTTCAGTTGTGTCTGACTCCTTGCCACACTATGAAGCGTATAGCCTACCAGGCCCCTCTGTCCATAGGCTCCTCCAGGCACGAATACTGGAGGTGCCTCCAGTCATGGGTGGTAGTTAGCGCTGAATATTAATGATCTAAAATTCAGTTAGGATCAGGCAAATAGAATCATCACTGCTGAGTGATGTTTGCAAAATACGCATCCTCTCGCCCCTGCACAGTTGTGCAGATCAGTGATTTGCTTGCACAATAGATGCTGGTGGTTGATTATCAAACTGGATTGTTTATGGGATGCAATCTGTGTAGTAGGACAATCTTAAAGGTAATTTCTGAGACCTTATGGTTGTGATATTTTCAGACTCAGTAAGCAATGTCATAAAATATCGTAGAATTTAGAACTTGAATGAATGTTATAGCTGAAAGAAGTCAAGGCTCAGAAAAGTTTGATGAGTAGGTAAATGGTGAGGTGGGGACCTTAAGCCGTGTCTTCCGGTTTGCAGTTGGACCTCTCTGTCATACAGCACTCTCTCCTAGATGACAGCTTAGAACATGAGGGTGGCGGAGGATCCTTTAAAGCAGCTAGTCCAACCTGCTCATTTTTAAGAATAAAATGGGGCTCAAAGAGATGAGATTCTCGCAGAGGTTCAGTAAGGAATTAGGCTAAAAGTTACTGATTCCTGCACCGGTGTTGGTTCTTGACTGCACTGGATAAGTCTGCTTTATCAGACTTAGTTGTAACCACAAGTCATCTCACCGCTTAATTTCTGTCAGAGGGCAAGCAAATTCATAAACACCTAGGCATCACCAGAAAAATCTGGCAGTGGGTAAAGTCTGGATATAAAATTTTTTTAGAGAAACAGGGTCTATTAGTCAAGAAAGTATGTGGTGAAGTATAAAAACAGCAGAGCTGAAAGACTAATCTGTCAGGCATGTTGTGGTATTTTATTTCTCCCATAGTCACTGAGATCTAGAGGCTGTGGCTGTTTTTGATAATGAAACCTTACTGGCTTCGGTGAGAAGGCCTTTAAATTGCCTACAGCGTGCCGTCTCTTCTCGGTTCTTGGCTCCTGGTTTACTCTGATGTGGTGGACAGGGTTAAGCAAAGAACTTTATCTTGTTACGAAGTTCAGTGTTTTCTGCAGTCCTGTTGGATACGTGTACACCAGGTGGAGTCTGCATCACTGTAAATACGTCTCTCTCTTCTCCAGCCCCCAGCCCTGAGTCTCCCTCGCTGTCTGAAAATCAGAAGAGTTCTATCTAAGGAAGTGGGGGAAGGTGGAAAGCAAGCCTCCGAGTTGCCTGTCCGCCTACAGACGCACATTAACATTGTTAAGCAGCGTTCCAGGCTTGGCTTGGCTTCCCAGGGAGTCGGTAGGTAGAGACGGAAAGCATTTCAGTCCTCTCCAAGCAGTGCTGTCCTGGGTGATAGCCAGGAAGGAGGGGTGCTTCTCACTGAAACCTTTCAGCAACCTTTGTACCGTCTTCTGAGTTGCTAACAGTAAGATCAAACTCGTTGAATAAAGTCGCGTCAGGTTAATGAGGAATTATCCACTTGCCTGTGCTATGCCCAGCACTGTCCTGAGTCCTACTGGAGTGGCAAAAACAGTTTCATCTTTGCCCTGAAGAGCTCACCACCTTCTTGGAACAACAATATTTGATAACAAAAATGACACAAGGTTGTTCTCCCTGGTAAATTCTCCTAGTAAATTCTGGTACCGATGACCCTTAGCCAGTGGGGCGTGACTTGTGGGAGCAGTCCAAAGGCCAGGGAGGAAAAGAAGGCTCCGATGAGCCAAGGACGGACGTGAGGGCTGTTTCACGTGAGCTCATGAGGAGGGTCGTTTCTGGGGGTTTGTTTGTTTGTTTGCTGCGCTTCCTGCGCCCGAGGCTCTCAAGACTGTTTTGTAAAGTGTCTCTCGTCCCACACGCTCCCCCTTGGTCCGTATGTGGTTTGTTGTGTGGCTTAGAAAGTGGTGGTCCCAAAGCCTCAGACAGACAGTAAGAAATAGCCCCTTGGTTATCTTGCTTGAAACACCTTTGGACCCAGACCCAGGGATTGTTATGGGCCTGAACAGATGCCTTCTCTGGTCCTGAGTGATTAGCCTTAGATCAGACCTGCAGTCTTGACTGTCTCATTATGAAGAATGAGAACAAGGTTTTTATTGTTACTGTCCCTATTTTTTTTTTCCCTTCCACGGCCTGTGTCTTTATCTTTCATACAAATAATTCCCCTGATGGATCCACCCTATTTGTTCTTCAGTTAGATTCTGATTTATCTAAGTCTTGGGTAAACAAAGCTGAGGCAACAGTGACAACCCTTGAACAAAGAATAATAGTCAATCAGCTCATTAATCCTGTTGGAACAAAATAGATGTACCTTGCCAGCTCCCCATTCTGAAATGCTTATCCAGGCTCCGTTATGGTTACTGTAAGGACTTGGGAGACACACTCCAGCTAGTGGGCCTTCCCAAATAAGTGATTTAACTTCTCAGAGCCTTTGATTCCTTATCTCTAAAATAGAAACAGTAGTAATCCTACCTCCTGATGTCAGGAGGGTTAAATGTGGTGCTACAGCAAGGTGCTAAATACTGTGGAGGAGCAACCTGGGTTTTAAGTTTTAATCATTTTCCTTCATGCTGACCTTAATGGTCTTTTCAGTTGAATTTTACTGTGTCAAAAAGTGTCTGAGGTAAGTCGGGGGAGGGCCACAGTGCACTCCGCTGTTAGTGCCGTGCTTGCAGAGCAGCTGCTCGGTGGTGTCCGGCTCTGCGACCCCATGGACCGCGGCAGCCAGGCCTCCCTGTCCATCCCCAACTCCCGGAGCTCACTCAGACTCATGTCCATCGAGTCGGTGAGGCCATCCAACCGTCTCATCCTCTGTCATCCCCTTCTCCTCCCGCCTTCAATCTTTCCCAGCATCAGGGTCTTTTCCAATGAGTCAGTTCTTCACATCAGGTGTCCAAAGTATTGGAGCTTCAGCTTCAACATCAGCCCTTCCAATGAATATTCAGGACTGATTTCCTTTAGGATGGAGTGGTTGGATCTCCTTGCAGTCCAAGGGACTCTCAAGAGTCTTCTCCACAGTTCAAAAGCATCAGTTCTTCGACACTCAGCTTTCTTTATAGTCCAACTCTCACATCCATACATGACTACCAGAAAAACCATAGCTTTAACTAGATGGACCTTTGTTGGCAAAGTAATGTCTCCTTTTTAATATGCTGTCTAGGTTGGTCAGAACTTTTCTTCTAAGGAGTAAGCATCTTCCAAGGAGTAAGCTGTTAGTATAAGAAGAGGCAGTTCTGAATTTAGGCACAGGCCTGTGCCAGTTGAACTCTCACGGAACTTTTACCATTCAGCCAGCAGCACAATCACACCTAGTGATAAAGGGTAGCCAAGTACCCACTGCTCCTCCTCACCCTAACAAATCAGTCATAGTTTTCAATGTTCTTTTTCAAATCTGTCCATCATCAAGCATACTTTTGCAGTTGCACATATAGCAGTTGGGGTTCCATTCAAAAAAGCAAATAAATCCCCTGACAAGCAGTTACCAACCACCTACAAAGTGCTACTGTTCTAAGGTACTGAGAACACGAAGAAGAATACACCTTGGAAATTGATAGCCAATCTAATTAAAATATTGGTTTTTATTCTGGTTTGTATTTTTTCTGAAGCATAAGAGTTTTCACATATTGCCACAGAGGAATGGAGGAAAAGTCAAGAAGCTGAAGATAATGCTGATTTCAGAGCTGGTAGTAAAATAAAGAAGTGGCTGGAGAATGCCTGCTCCATCCGTGTGTGACAGCTGAGCCCATTCTAAGAGGCACAGGAATGTCCTGCATTGGGAATTATTTACGTAACAGAAAAGGTGAAAATAAGTTCATGTAACACATGTATCTTGGGGTATCTGCAACAGGGATGACTCAAGAAATAAAGCAGTCAGTAAAAGAATGAAAAGAGACTTGATGAGATCGACACCACTAACAAAATGGAAGAGATGAAAACTTGAAGATAAAATTGTTCATATTCACTATTAGTTCTATGCTAGTAAATACCACAAAATAAGGGAATGCCAACCAAAAATGAGAAATCTATCCATTAATAGAAAGGTAAGAAGTCAATTTCCATTTTAAAAAATTGTATAACACTCAAAAGCAACAAAACCCAAAAACTCTACAAAAATAAATGAGATAAGTGGGAGGCATTTGGAGCATTTTGTTGGATTTTTTGAATCCTCTTTTTCACTTTGAATTATCTCGCTGCTATTATTGCATTTCGTATGGGAATCACACAGACAGTTATGCAATGTACACAGGCTAAGCTGAGATCTTACTGATCCACGGCCTTTCTGGTAAGCATTCATTGTCATCAAAAAGAAAATTATCTAATGGCCATCAAAATAATCAGTTTTCCTAAATCATAGCAAACTCTCACCCAGAAACAAAAGCATAAGTCTGTTTCACTGACAAGAGTAGTGGTGCTCAGAAGGCGGCTGTTCTAGTTAACTGGTTTATCAAGCACTGCCAGAGAAGCAGAGTATGGATTGTTATTGGGACAGAGGCTGGCGAGGGTTAGATATTGGTGAATTTCAAGTCTCTCCTCTGGTCAATTGATAACCATTACTCAATTACTCCATTACTCCATCCAGGATGGATAGTTTAATTGATAGCCATCATTTTATTAAAAGTAATCTAGCATATCCCATGCTTTGGATTGGAAGAATTAATATTGTTAAAATAGCCGGACTCTCAAAGCATTCTACGAATTTAATACAATCCCTATCAAATTATCCATGACATTTTTCACAGAGTTAGAACAAATGATTGTAAAATTTATATGGAACCACGAAAGATCCAGAACCATCAAGCCAATCCTGAGGAAAAAGAACAACCCTGGAGGCATAACCCTCCCAGACTTCAGACAAGATTACAAAGCTACAGTAATCAAAGCAGCATGATATTGGCACAAAATCAGACTTATGGATCAATGGCACAGAATAGATGGCCCAGAAATAAATCCACACACCTAACAGCAATTAATCTTTGACAAAAGAAGCAAGAACATACAATAGAGAAAAGACAAATATTGTTAGCAAGTGGTGTTGGGAAAGCTGGACAGCTACATATAAATTGATGAAGTTAGAACACTCCTTCATATCATACACAAAAACAAACTCAAGTGGCTTAAAGACTTAACTATGATGCCATAGAAGAGAACGCTAGCAGAACATGCTCTGACGTACGTTGCAGGAGTATTTTCTTAGGTCCATCTCCCAAGGCAGTTGAAAAAAATAAGAAAATGGAATCTAATCAAACTTATAGCCTTTTGCATAGCAAAGGAAACAATAAACAAAATGAAAGGGAAACCTACAGACTAGGAGAATATATTTGCAAATGATGCAACCAACGGGGGCTTAATTTCCAACATATTCAAACAGCTCATACAACTCAATAACAAAAACAAACCCAGTCAAAAAGTGGGCAGGAGACCTAAATAGACATTCCTTCAAAGAAAGTATGCAGATGGCCAAAAGATGTGTGAAAAGATGCTCAGCATTAGAGAAGTGCAGATCAAAACTACAGTGAGGCACCACCTCACAGCAGTCAGAAGGCCTGTCATCAAAAAGCCTACAAATAATAAATGCTGGAGAGAGTGTGCAGAAAAGGCACCCCTCCTTCACTGTTGCTGGGAATGTAAATTGGTGTAGCTACTATGGGAAATAGTATGGGGGTTCCTCAAAAAAATAAAAATATTTAAAAAAAAAAATAGAGTTACCGTATGATCTAACAATCCCACTCCTGGGCATATATCTGAGAAAATTAATTTGAAAAGATACATGTACTCCAGTGTCCATAGCAGCACTGTTTACAATAGCCAAGATATGGAAGCAATCTAGATGTCTATCAGCAGATGAATGGACACAGAAGATGTCTGTTACTCAGAAATAAAGAATGAAATAATGCCATTTGTAGCGACATGGATGGACCTGGAGATTATCATACTAAGTAAAGTAAGTCAGACAGAGAAAGACAAATATGGTCTCTTATTTGTGAAATCTAAAAAATGATGCAAATGAACTTGTTTACAAAATATAGACTCATAGACATAGAAAACAAACTCATTGTTACAGAAAAAGAAAGGTCAGGGAAGGATAAATTAGGTGTTTTGGATTAGTAAATATAAGCTGCTTCTGCTGCTGCTGCTAAGTCGCTTCAGTTGTGTCCGACTCTGTGCGACCCCATAGACGGCAGCCCACCAGGCTCCTCTGTCCCTGGGATTCTCCAGGCAAGAATACTGGAGTGGGTTGCCATTTCCTTCTCCAATGCACGAAAGTGAAAAGTGAAAATGAAGTTGCTCTATATATAAACACAAGGTCCTACTGTATGGTACAGGGAACTATATTCAATACTTATAATAAACTGTAATGGAAAAAAATCTGAAAAGATTATATATAGCTGAATTATATATATAATACTGAAGATTTTATACAGATATATATATATATATATATAGCCTTGACTAGCCCTGTCTCTTATACACATCTATAACTATTAAGTAAAAAATAATTCTAGTTATATACTGAATCATACATATACCTTTTTAAAGAGAAAATACATATCTAAATATAATTATTTCTGGAAGGATACACAACAGATTGTGAACAGTGACTACCTCTAGGAGATAAACTGTGGTGAGAGGTATATTTGTGCTTTTCAGAGTATATACATTCATATTCTTTAAAGTTTTAGCTATGAGCATGAATTAATTACCATAGGTAAACTAGTTAAAAACTTGAGTGAAATTTACTAAAAAATGGTAAAGACAGTTAATGGTAAAGGCAAATATCAACTATATCAAAGAAAAAACTAAAAACTTAATAAAGGGAAATCATCTGGTCAAAAAAGTGAGGTAGATAATTTTCAATGGAAATAAATTTATCTCATAATTCTAAAAACAAACAGAAAATAAATGCTGAACAATACGGTAAACACATTAGTTGCCATGTGTTAACAGCACTAAGTTAACAACAAAACTGTGAAGCTAATGGTTCCCTTTCAGTCAGTTGCTTTAATTATCAAGAATCAAATATATAAATGAAACTTTTCTCAAAGAGCTTTATGAGTCTCCCCATGAATATGCATCTGAAAGACAGAAGGCTTCTTCCCTCCTTCCTAACTACACTCACCCAAAGTTCTGCCATCCCTGTCAACAGATGCTCACTACTGAAGGGAAATTCAATTTCATGACCCACTTAAAATATCAGCATCTAAATGTAGACATTCCTTGCATTGGAATAACTGCTGTGACCGTACCCTTACGTGGTAAAGGCAAATTCACAGGGATGTATGCATTTTTGGAGTGCATCAAATGGCAGTTTAAGTGTGGCACTTGAAAGGGGTAGGCTTCGGGGCAGGAGGCCCTGTCTCCTTGCTTTACCTATTCCGGGCCAGTACTTGTTATCAGATGCGTCTACCACTTCTCTCCTTCCAGTATTCATGTTAATATCACAAAGGATTCTTGCAATGTGGAATTTCGTGATGACAGTGGAAGGGGCAAGATAAGAATGCCTGAATCCACATTGGGGGATGGAGATATGGGGTCATAAATAATTAATTAGGCATACAAATACTACTTGGTCCCATCAGTAACCCCAAATCTTTCTCATCCAAGGACAGATGATGTCTAGAGCCTGGTCCCATTTGGATGCTCACTTTCTTTCATGTCTTCCACTGATCCTCATCCATGCCCTTTAACTGTTATCAGTAACTGCTATTATTAACGATGATTCTTGTCACCATATACTGGGAACCTAGCGTATGTCAAGTGCTGAGCCAACCACATTGTATAAATTTTCCAATCTCTTATAATTCCACCAGGAACTGTGGCCTCAGAGAGGACACCCAGTTAAAAACTGTAGAAGCTAAGATGGGAACCCTGGTGTACTACTTAGGGTTCTGGGTTGCAAACACAGTAATTCTGATTCTGGTTAACATAAAGTAAAAGGGTAGTTCATTGAAAGACTATCAAAGAGCTCACAACATCTGTGTGTATCTTTCCAGAAATTTTATATATGTGTGTGTGTATGTTTCCCCTTTCATAGAAGTACAATATTATGCAGAGAAATAGGCTCAGAACTAAGTAGAGGGTCAAAGGAGAGGCTAGGAGATTCTCAAGCTCAGCCCAAGTCATGCCACTTGTTCATAATAGAAAAAGATGCAGAGACGGCGAATGGCCATCAAGGAGAATGGCTGAATAAATTATGATGGAATTAATTGAATATAATGCAGCCACTAATTAAGATGAATAATGCTCTCCCTGGTACCATGGATAGATTTTCATGAGCAATTGCTGAATGAGAAAAGCAAGTTGCAGAAAAGTACTTGTACCAGAAGTGACTGGCTGAGGCGGGAAAAGGCTGGGAGGGTGTGCTGGATGAGAGTTAATGAAAAAAACCTGAAAAGATACACCACCCATATGTAATTACATTTCTGCATGTATGTGAAGCCGTGTTTCTGTAACGCATGTGATAAGGGGTTTTTAAGCACTAAAGGGAGGGTCTGGCTAGGGCTCTGCATCTGCTGCTGCCACCCTCACCAGGAGCTCTCCGCATCTGAGCCTTTTCTGGATTCCTGGCTCCAGAAGGAGAGTGTCTAAGGAAGGACACTTATACACGTGCTTCATCCATCCCTTTGGTCTGGGCAAGTGTATCAGTCAGCACAGCTGCATAACAAACTACCACAGGCTGGGTGGCTTAAACAACAGAAAACAGAAGTCTGCTTCTGTTAGTTCAGAGACTGTGAGTCGATGATCGAGACTTGGCCAAGTCAGCTTCTGTGAGTGCCCTCTCTTTGGCTTGCAGATGGCCTGAAACTCAGAGTATCCTTACACGGCCTTTTCTTAGTGTGCCGGCGGAGATTTCTCTTTCCTCCTCCCCTGCCACCCTCTATCTTCCTCCTCTCATAACACCACTGCTTTTATTAAATTAGAGCCCTACCCCTATGATTTCATTTAACCTTAATTACCTCCTAAAGACCGTTATCTCCAATTACAGTTACACTGGAGTTAGGATGTCAGCACACAATTTCTGTAGGCACACAATTCAGTCAGTAGCAGTAAGCCAGCTTTTAATTTTTCCTTCTATCATGGGAATCTAGATCCTGACTTCCACTTGACCTATACATACAGTGGCAGATTCTTCAAACATGAGAAAGGGATTTGGCAGGATGGCACGAGCCACTTGATGAAAATGCAGATGTCTGATTCCAAAACCTGTGCAAACTTTTCACAGACAATTTCTGCCAAGAAATTTGGTCTCTGTTTCAATAAGGTATATTCAGCATTCAGCTATGGAGTCTTGAGTGAGTTTATGTCTGTTGAATTAGCCACCAAAGTTCCAATTTGCTATTGTACAGACCAAACCTAATCTGCTTCTAGAATTAGCACCTTTGAGAAATAACACCGAAAAAGGTGTACTTATCATCGTAGGGGATTGGAATGCAAAAGTAGGAAGTCAGGAGATTCCTTGAGTAATAGGCAAGTATGGCCTTGGAGTACAGAATGAAGCAGGGCAAAGGCTAACAATGTTTTACCAAGAGAACGCACTGGTCATAGCAAACACTCTTCCAACAACACAAGAGAAGACTCTATCACCAGATGGTCAACACCGAAATCAGATTGATTATATTCTTTGCAGCCAAAGATGGAGAAGCTCTATACAGTCAACAAAAACAAGACCAGGAGCTGACTGTGGTTCTGATCATGAACTCCTTATTGCCAAATTCAGACTTAAATTGAAGAAAGTGGGGAAAACCACTAGACCATTCAGATATGACCTAAATCAGACCTCTTATGATTATACAGTGAAGGTGGCAAATAGACTCAAGGGATTAGATCTGGTGAACAGAATGTCTGAGGAACTATGGATGGAGGTTTGTAACATTGTACAGGAGGTGGTGACCAAAGAAAAAGAAATCCCCAAGAAAAAGAAATGCAAAAAGGCAAAATGGTTGTCTGAGGAGGCCTTACAAATAGCTGAGAGAAGAAGAGAAACTAAAGGCAAAGGAGAAAGGGAAAGATATATCCAACTGAATGCAGATTTCCAGAGAAAAGCAAGGAGAGATAAGAAAGCCTTTTCAGCGATCAATGCAAAGAAATAGAGGAAAACAATAGAATGGGAAAGATTAGAGATCTCTTCAAAAAAATTAGAGATACCCAGGGAATATTTCATGTAAAGATGGGCTCCATAAAGGACAGAAATGGTATGGACCTAACAGAAGCAGAAGATATTAAGAAGAGGTGGCAAGAATACACAGAAGAACTGTACTCATCTAGAGCCAGACATCCTGGAATGTGAAGTCAAGTGGGCCTTAGAAAGCATCATTACGAACAAAGCTAGTGGAATTCCAGCTGAGCTATTTCAAATACTGAAAAATGATGCTGTGAAAGTGCTGCTCTCAATGTGCCAGCAAATTTGGAAAACTCAGCAGTGGCCACAGGGCTGGAAAACTTAGTTTTTCATTCCAATCCCAAAGAAAGGCAATGCCAAAGAATGCTCAAACTACTGCAACAATTGTGGTCATTACACATGCTAGCAAGGTATTGCTCAAAAATCCTTAAAGCTAGGCTTCAACCATATGGGAACCGAGAATTCTCAGAGGTTCAAGCTGGATTTACAAAAAGCAGAAGAACCAGAGATCAAATTGCCAACATCTGTTGGATCATAGGAAAAGCAAGAGAATTCCAGAAAAAGATCTATGTCTGCCTCACTGACTATGCTAAAGCCTCTGACTGTGTGGATCACCATAAACTGTGGAAAATTCTTAAAGAGATGGGAATACCAGGCCACCTTACCTGTCTCCTGAGAAATATGTATGCAGGTCAAGAAGCAACAGCTAGCACTGGACATAGAACAACCAGAACAGGCTGGTTCCAAATTGGTAAAGAAGGACATCAGGCTGTATGTTTTCACCTTGTTTATTTAACTTCTATGAAGTGTGTCATACTAAATGCTGGGCTGGATGAAGCACAAGATGGAATACAGGTTGCTGGGGAGAAATATCAACAACCCCATATATGCAGATGATACCATTCAAATGGCAGAAAGCAAAGAGGAACTAGTAAGCCTCTTGATGAAAGTGAAAGAGGAGAGGGGAAAAGCTGGCTTAAAACTCAAGATTCAAAAAACCAAGATCATGGCATCCGGTTCCATCACTTTGTGGCAAATGTTTAGTCGCTAAGTCGTCTCTGCTCCTGCAACCCCGTGGACTGTAGCCGTAAAGGAAATCAGCCCTGGGTGTTCACTGGAGGGGCTGATGCTGAAGCTGAAGCTCCAGTACTGTGGATACTACCAATCTAATACTACCATCTAATCTAATCTAATCCAATACTACCACCTAATGCGAAGAGCTGACTCATTGGAAAAGACCCTGATGCTGGGAAAGATTGCAGTCAAGACGAGAAGGGGACGACAGAGGATGAGATGGTTAGATAACAGCACGGATTCAGTGGACATGGATTTGAGCAAACTCTGGGAGATAGTGGAGATCTGAGGAGCCTGGCGTGCTGCAGTCCATGGGGTTGCAAAGAGTCGGATAAGATTTATCACCTAAAGAACAGCAACATACTCTACAGTGCAGCTGCTTTTAGGCATTGGGGTTGAAGGAGAGGCATTTGAGAGAGATCTTTTATATTTCTATGCTTTTTTTCTTTGCTTGCTGTGATAGTGGGAAGGATTATTCAGACCACCCTGCCTTTCTGGAGAAAATATTAATACATACTTAAAAAAAAAAATTCTTATTCTGGTCAGGACTTATTTTTCTTATCTCACACATCAATTGCCTCCTAGCTAGTCATGTGAATTTTTGCTATTTAATTATTTCATATCCACCTCAATGGATTAAGTTACTATACCTAGAAATTACAGTTTTTCAGGACCCCTTGGTAAGCCAGAAATCCAAAATGACTCCTCAGTGTCTGCTGCTGCTGCTGCTAAGTCACTTCAGTCGTGTCCGACTCTGTGTGACCCCACAGACGGCAGCCCACCAGGCTCCCCCGTCCCGGGGATTCTCCAGGCAAGAACACTGGAGTGGGTTGCCATTTCCTTCTCCAATGTATGAAAGTGAAAAGTGAAAGTGAAGTCGCTCAGTCGTGTCCGACTGTTCGCGACCCCATGGACTGCAGCCTACTAGGCTCCCCCGTCCATGGGATTTTCCAGGCAAGAGGACTGGAGTGGGGTGCCATTGCCTTCTCCTCAGTGTCTAGTCCAAACTAATTTCTATGAGGCTAAGACTTATGCAGTCATTACTCATGATAAAAATTATTGAATCTTGAAAGTCTATTGGACATAGGCAGCAGATGGTACATAATGGGTGTGTGTGTGTGTGTGTGTGTGTGTGTGTGTGTGTGTGTGTGTTAGTCACTCAGTCGTGTCCAACTCTCTGTGACCCCATGGACTGTAGCCTACCAGGCTTCTCTGTCCATGGAGTTCTCCAGGCAAGAATGCTGGAGTGGGTAGCCATTCCCTTCTCCAGGGATATTAGAATTCGTAACTATATTTAGCAAAATGCCTCTGAAAAAAAAAAATAAGCCAGAAAAGTGCAAAGAAATATAAATGCTATGCTACCATTTGTGTAGAAAACAAGGGAAATAAGACAGCATTTATGTATCTACTTATCTCCACAAAAATAAGCATCAGTTCAGTTCAGTCGCTCAGTCATGTCCGACTCTTTGCGACCCCATGAATCACAGCGTGCCAGGCCTCCCAGTCCATCACCAAATCCCGGAGTTCACTCAAACTCATGCCTAGGTATGTATTATTGATTGAATTGTGTTCCCTTAAAATTCATATACTGCAGTACTAACCCCCAGTATCTAAGAATGTAACTGTATTTGGAGATAAGACCTTTAAGGAGGTAATTGAGTTAAAATGAGACCACCAGGGTGGACCCTAACCCAGAATGGGTTTATGAATCCATTCGGATCAATGGCAGTGCTTTAGTGGGGAGATGTTCTTGGTTTACAGCTTGACCTAAAATCAAAGGACCTACACACCACTCCAGATTGAGCACTTCACTATCAAAAGCACTAATATCACATGGCTTGCAGAATAACCATCAGAGCTGAACCATCTGATTAAGAACAAATACCATTGTTTTTCAGATTAGTAGAAATGCACTGTTTATAATATCCATCACAACGTGGTGAGGTTAAACAATCAAAACCCGTCGCCCACGCTTTGCTCCTTTTGGGGGCGCTCTGGGCTGGTGCTGCACTGAGATGGAGCGGCAGCAAGCTTTGGGCAAAGGCTCATCGCGGGCAGTTACTGAAGGTGATTCACATCGGTTTCCACGACCGCTGACCACACGGAGTGCCGGAGAGCAGCAAGGGTGCTGAGGGCGTGCGTCCCCTCCGGGACATGAGAGATGCAGTGGGTCCGGCATCTGGGCAGAGAAGAACCTGCAGGGGCTGGTGAAAGCTGGCTCTTCTGCGGGCTCTGTCGGCAGGCTGTCGGGTCTGCAGGCTGCTGAAGGGCTATAAGCTGGGGTGCAGCAAGTGCCCGCCCGACAGGAGCGGGGCTGCAGCCCCGTGCGGAGTGGGGAGGCTCCCTTTGTGTTTTGCTGGCACCCGTGCCGTTTGCTGTAAGATGGAGGAATTTCTCGGGTTGATGTGAAGTACCAGCTGCGCTTCCCTGGCGGCTCAGCGGTAGAGCCTCCTGCCAGGGCAGGAGACGCGGGTGCCATCCCGCGTCACAAGATCCCTGGAGAAGGAAACGGCAGCCCGCTCCAGGCTTCCCGCGTGCAGAATCCGCGGACAGAGGAGCCTGGAGGGCGACGGTGCGCTGGGTCGCGAAGAGTCGGATAAGACGTAGCGACTAACAGCAGCAAATAACAGAGTCTGACTGGTGTCCTCGAGAGGAGGGTGTTAGGGCTCGCCGCGGCGCCAGGAGCTCCGGCTGTCTGTGCAGAGCAGCGGCAGGCGGCCGCCCAGCCTGGGGGCCTCGGAGGAAGGCAGCATCGCTGGCTCCTTGGTCTTGGACTGCCAGCCTCCAGAACCGCGAGAAGAGAAACTTCTGTGGTTTAAGCCGAACAGCCCGTGGGGTCTCGTTATGGCAACTCTCCCAAGCTAAAGCCGAGGGATGGACCAGAGAACGGTGGGCCTGGTTACTTACAATGAGGACAGTAGGTAGGGTGCTGCTGCTGCTGCTAAGTCACTTCAGTCGTGTCCGACTCTGTGTGACCCCATAGACGGCAGCCCACCAGGCTCCCCCGTCCCTGGGATTCTCCAGGCAAGAACACTGGAGTGGGTTGCCATTTCCTTCAAGTAGGTAGGGTAGGGGAGAGACAAAGGCGCTCCGCGCCTCTCATTATACCTTTCAGCGCAGGTCTGACTTTGGGAAGCATCCTGCTGCTGCTGCTGCTGCTGCTAAGTCGCGTCAGTCGTGTCCGACTCTGTGCGACCCCACAGACGGCAGCCCACCAGGCTCCCCCGTCCCTGGGATTCTCCAGGCAAGACCACTGGAGTGGGTTGCCAGTTAGTGTGCTACAAATTGAAAATAAAATTATCTCACCAAGATGAAAAGGGGGAAAAGACTACAATGGAAAACCACCTGCCGTAAACAAATAATTGTGTTTCAAACGTATATCATAACTACACTGAAGCGGGGAAAAGTTCTCATCACTAACATCCCTTAGTGCAAGGATCAAGGGCTTCGTAGAGAAAGGACTGTTTACAGGACAGAAGCAGAAGAGGTGCAAGATGAACTGATAATGTTTTGTCATGCCAGAAGTAAAGGAAGTGATTTAAAAAATATAGAGATCAGTTTGAAGGTGGTAACACCAGCCAAACGTGGTACAATTTTTGTGCCAAAATAACTGAGTACGGTGATGAATTATAAACCAATTATAAGACAGAGATACATGTGTTCATACTGACAACAGGTGGATAAATCAAGGGGACAAGGAGGGCTCTTGCTTACAGTAGAGCGCTGAGCATAGAGTGGCAAGCATGGAGGGGAACTAAAGCAGGATAAATATTAATTCCCAAAGATTGTCCCAGGATAGAGTCACCAGTAGACGCTGAATATAGGGGTAATTTTGAAGGGGAGCAGGATATTTGCATGGTCTTCAAGAAATCCTCATAGGTTGCTTAATAATTACAAGGTAAAAATTAGTGACTCTCTAGTAACGCATATATATGGAATTTAGAAAGATGGTAACGATAACCCTGTATGCACGACAGCAAAAGAGACACAGATGTATAACAGTCTTTTGGACTCTGTGGGAGAGGGCGAGGGTGGGATGGTTTGGGAGAATGGCACTGAAACGTGTATTATCATATGTGAAATGAATCGCCAGTCCAGGCTCGATGCATGAGACAGGGTGCTCGGGGCTGGTGCACTGGGATGACCCAGAGCGATGGTCTGGGGAGGGAGGTGGGAGGGGGGCTCAAGATGGGGAACACAGGTACACCCGTGGTGGATTCATGTCAGTGTATGGCAAAACCAATATAATATTGTACAGCAATTAGCCTCCAATTAAAATAAATACATTTATATTAAAAAAATAATACAACACCTTTTCCACATAATCAAAATTAACATCACCAGTGAAGGGCAAATAGACATCATACCCCTCTAGATACAATCCATTGAAAAGGATACAACATTGCTTATGTGATATTCTGGTCGATAATGAATAACCTGAATCAAATCAGAGGAAATATCAGACAACCCTAAATGAGAGCTATTGCTGTGTATTCTTATATACTTCAAAAAAAATGAATAACATGGAAGAGGAAGCCTGTTTCAATATTCCATTGAAAGGCTGATACATAGATGCAATATCTGGTTCTCTACTGGATCACATGCTGGAGGGGAAAAATGCTATGAAGATGTTATTTTGTTAATAGGTAAAATTGACATGAGGTGAAGTCGCTCAGTCGTGTCCGACTCTTTGCGATCCATCCATGGGATTCTCCAGGCAAGAATACTGGAGTGGATTGCCATTTCCTTCTCCAGGGGATCTTCCCGACCCAGGGATCGAACCCGGGTCTCCCGCATTGGAGGCAGATGCTTTAACCTCTGAGCCACCAGGGAAGCCCCTAAAAAAATTGACATATGGATGGTAAATTTTTTCAAATGTTGTTTCATTGTATATTTACTGATTGGAAACTATTGTGGTTATTTATGTAAAAGAATGTCCCTAATATCGTGAAACATACTAATATGCTGAAGTATTTAGCGATAAAGAAGGTGATGGTTACATGTTATCCTCAGTTGGTGATGAAAATATTTTATATATACACACACACACATATACATATATGTGTATATTCACAAGATGGCTGGGTGGGTAGAGGGACAGATAGGAAGCAAAAGCAAAGCCCTGGAGTAAAATGTTACCAGCGGGTGAATCTGAGTAAAGGGAGCGTGGGGTTTTTCTGTGATGTTCTTGTATCTTTGTATAAGTTGAAATTATTTCCAAATAAAAAGAGTAGGTTTTTTTGTTTGTTTGCTGGGACTTGTATATGTTTCTTATACATTTGAGAAAGATACTTTAAGTAAAGGGCTTTTTCATCTGAAAAGGGATTTCCTGTTTAAGAATTGGTCTGAGTAAACTGTTTTTCTGTCTTTTAGAGGACACTGATCTTAGAGAAGATGGCAGTAAGTAGGAAAGCAGCTAAAAAAGCTGATTATAAGCACTATTTTGATCCAGGAGAAGACATTTTTTTTCTTACACTAATAAATTGTTAGCTTAAGAATGAATAAATTCTAATGGGAAGAATATGAGATTGTAAGTTGTAACAAATTTATTTATAGCTTTAACATGTTACTTTAAATAAATGACAATGTGTAAGAGTAAACAAACTGATTTCCAGAGAACAGGTGTGGTGCCTTGAGGGAAAGAAAAGAATCCCATTGCTTCCTTAGAAGCCACCGTTGTCCTCTAGCACTCTTGCCTGAGTTGTGTAAGGAATAAATTCAGTTTTTGGCTGCGCTGTGACTGTTCAGAGCCCACTTTGCTCAAGCCTCCCTTCCTCTCCTCACTGTGAGTTAGCGATAAGGAGAGACTCTCTGAGGCCGGAGCAGCACACTCCCACTTGCTTACACGCCTAGACTTGTCTAATTTCAGTTACAAGACCTTGCGATTGTAATTATTTTAAGCTATGAATTTGTAATTGAACTAGTCCCAAATGAAGGGCTCATCTCTAAGACAGTTCTGTTAGAATTTTTACAAATAGTCATATTCAGGTACATACATTGATTGGAATGCTACAAACCTCATAAAGACTACCGTATCCTAAGGCATTTCATAAAATATGTGTACTCTTTTTCACTTTAGAATATGTTTTACTTGTAAGACTTTTTTATTATGAAAGTGTTCAAACATTCACAAAAGTAGACAGCGTTGTATAATGACCTACTGTACACCAGTCACACCACTTTGAGAGGCATCAGCATATGGGCACCCTGGTTTCACCTGTAACCCCGCCTTCCACATGTCTCACCCCCCACTGGATTATTTCTGAGGCAACTCTCAGATATTGTGTTTATAAATGCTTTAGCATGTAGCCTTTTGGAAAAATACCATTATTACCCTGAACAATAAGTATTGAAAGGCAGTTTTAAAGTGAAGTTTTATTCTCAAGTATTTGGTGTTTCCCTGCTTGCTGGCGTTTCTCCTTGATCTGTCTCTTTGGTCCCTAAGCCTTTCTGTACAATATTGAGACAAGTGAAGGGGAAGCATTGCTTAAAGTCCAAGAAACTACGCCCCCAGATTATAGTTTACAGAGTTATGCTCATAACCTAAAGCTATATATTCTTTAAAAAAATTTACTTATTGTAAAATGAAACACATACAGAAAACTAAATAAATGTACAGCTTAATGAATTATTACGAGGCTAACATCCTTGTGACCTCCGCACGGGTCACCACAAAACCCTCTCCACATGAGTTGTCCCAACATCATCTGTCCTGTCCCTCGAAAGCAGCCGCTAACTTTATAACTATCTCCTGGACACTTTGCTTCCCGGTTCTGTCACCCAAAAGTACACCAGACCCTATAGTTCTTAGCCTTGTGCATTCGTGTTTAATTTGGTGTACCTTTTTGAAGCTACATGTTCTTTAAGACGGGTTACCTGCTTCTCCCACTGAATATTCCCTGCTTTCCCCATCCATGAAAAGTAATTACTTTTAAGCACTCTTTCTTTCAATGTACCACTACTATAAAACGTACTCAGCTAAGCCCACACAAAAAATAAAAGCACACACTTCTTTTTCCTGATGTGAGCAGACAGATTAGTCCAGACTGCTTTGGTCTCGGTTGAGGTGGGAGGCGCAGAGCACGTTTCCGTCCTCTCAGCCAGCGCCGGAGAGCCTGACGTCAGCACTTCGCTGTGTCCAGCACCTTCTGGCCGCAGCATCTCCTCTTAGTCGTCATGACGACATTCACGGTCTTTACAACAGAAGCAACTAAGAGAGAATACCTGGGAGATAAAGGAAAAAAAGCTTCTGGACCAGACACAAAAGTGTTTATTGAGGATAATTAGGGTAAATAAAGACTAGTACATTTTGATCAGTTCCAGGGAGAACACTTTTTTGGAAATCCTTCCATCTCTGTTTTCATTGGTTCGGGAAACAGTACGGCCTCCTATCAGCTATGCGATGGAAGGAAAATATAAGAAAGAGCACGCCTTAAAACACGAGTTCCCGTTTTGTATTCTGTCTTTTCACTAAGTCTGTTATGGTTACACACCATAAGGAAAAATTTAGAAACACAGCTTATGCTACAGATAGGGTGTCCATTTTACAAATGGCGTCAGCAAAAGCTTCCCTGCAATAAGATAATAAATAATTTTAAGATATTTTTCTTCATTTATATTTCATAGACTTAGGTTAGAAAGAAAGTGAAAAAAATCCCTAGTGTTAGCAGTCCTATTTGGTAAATGAGAGCAGCGGTCGCATGCCCGCTGGTGGCCTGACTCTTGTTAAACGCTTTGGGTCTTGGTGAGAGTGACGGATCCTGGAATCCCATTATCTTGTTTTCCTTCAGTTTTACTTCCTGCTTTATTTATAGATTTTCAGAACAATAGTCTTGTGTCATTGATTATCCACTAGCTATTAAATCAATCATTAATGTGAAAAGGGATTTTCATTGTTTTAAAACGGTTTTATAAGACCTGAAAAAATAATCCAGATTATAAAAAGTCTTGAATGTGCTAATAAAATGCACCATTGTTTAATCTGCATCATATTTATTGCCCCAAAGAGAATGAGCTGCAGAAATAAACATGCTACTCTTATCATGCATTTACATCAAAGAGTTTTTATGTTAACCTATATTTTTCCATCAATATTATATATGGCAATAAAGGTCCAACTGAATAAATACCTGTCCTTGTGCAGTTACGAAGCATTGTTAAACTATGCTCTAAACTTAATTCTCACTGAATCATATCACTTGTTTTCCCTCAGAAATTCAGTGATTAGAAGTCATTGTGCAGTCTTAGTATTACCTTAAACTCTTGAGGATCCTAACCGAAACGTGACCTCTGTCCCAAGGTTTATATTTCAAATTCCTTTAGAAGGAAAAAAAATGACTTCAAGATCTAGTCGCCATTTCTCAGCTGTCAAAACTGCCTTTTCTTTCTGGTGGTAGAGAAATGTCACGCTGCGCTGCTCCGTCTCAAGGTCGTCTGTCAAGAGACTCAACTCACCTGCAAGTCCTGATGATCTTAAACATCGACAAGCATTCACTCCTCCCGTGCAATATAAAACTGAGCCTGTTCTTACATCATTAATTAGACTATGCACGCTTTTTTTTTTAGCAGTTTTAGCAGTAAACGCTCGAAAGCATCACAGCTAGTTCTCTCTTCTTTCTCTCTCGAGCAAGGACGAAGATGTCTCCTCTGAAGCAACAGAAACTCCTCCGGCATCTTCTCTGTCAAACAGCTCTGCTCCTAAGGAAGCGCCAGCCTTTCTATACACTGAACCTTAGTTTCAAATACGGTTTGTTTTTCTGTCGCTGTTGTGAGAGAGACACTGTGTCCCACCTGGGCTGTCCATACCACATCCCTTTCGTGTGCATCCTGCCTGTTCTCGTGGAATTTACAGCATTCTTTACATTGACACATTGAGCAGCCATCTGGACTCCACAGTAGTGGGCAGTTTATTAAAGAGAAGTTTTAAACAGGAGACTGTAAGCGCCTATTTAATTCTTCACATTGCAAATGTAAGGACATCAAATGTCAATGAATTAATTTTTCTGTGATTCTTGGTCCCTTTTTGTGCAGAACATAAGCCCAACAATTTTTCTGTGAAGTGGAAATTCTCATGTCCATGCCCAGGAACTCTAGACAGGCTAGGCTACAACTGGATAAGTTATTGAATGCATTTTCCATAATTATCATTAATGCTGATCATGGCAACGTTTTGTGAAATAACTCTATTTTATTCAGTTCAGTTCACTTCAGTCACTCAGTCATGTCTGACTCGTTGCGGCCCCATGAACTGCAGCACGCCAGGTCTCCCTGTCCATCACCATCTCCCAGAGATTGCTCAAACTCATGTCCATTAAGTCAGTGATCCCATCCAACCATCTCATCCTCCATCATCCCCTTCTTCTCCTGCCTTCAATCTTTCCCAGAATCAGGGAAATGAGTCAAATGAGTCAGTTCTTCGCATCAGGGGCCAAAGTACTGAAGTTTCAGGTTCAGCATCAGTCTTTCCAACGAATATTCAGGACTGATTTCCTTTAGGATGGACTGGTTGGATCTCCTTGCAGTCCAAGGGACTCTCAAGAGTCTTCTTCAACAGCACAGTTCAAAAGCATGAATTCTTCGGTGCTCAGCTTTCTTCACAGTCCAACTCTCACATCCATACATGACCACTGGAAAAGCCATAGCTTTGACTAGACGGACCTTTGTTGGCAAAGTGTTGTCTCTGCTTTTTAATATGGTGTCTAGGTTGGTTATAGCTTTTCTTCCAAGGAGCAAGTGTCTTTTACTTTCATGGTTGCAGTCACCATCTGCAGTGATTTTGGAGCCTAAGAAAATGAGGTCTGTCACTGTTTCCATTGTTTCTCCATCTATTTTCATGAAGTGGTGGGACCAGATGCCATGATGTTAGTTTTCTGAATGTTGAGTACTAGCCAACTTTTTCACTCTCCTCTTTCATTTTTATCAAGAGACTCTAGTTCCTCTTCTCTTTCTGTCATAAGGGTGGTGTCATCTGCATATCTGAGGTTACTGATATTTCTCCCGGCAATCTTGATTCCAGCTTGTGTTTCCTCCAGTCCAGCGTTTCTCATGATGTACTCTGCATATAAGTTAAATAAGTAGGGTGACAATATACAGCCTTGACGTACTCCTTTCCCTATTTGGAACCAGTCTGTTGTTCCATGTCCAGTTCTAACCGTTGCTTCCTGACCTGCATACCAATTTCTCAGGAGGCAGGTAAGGTGGTATGGTATTCCCATCTCTTTCAGAACTTTCCACAGTTTATTGTGATCCACACAGTCAAAGGCTTTGGCATAGTCAATAAAGCAGAAATAGATGTTTTTCTGGAACTCTTTTGCTTTTTCAATGATCCAATGTATGTTGGCAATTTAATTTCTGGTTCCTCTGCCTTTTCTAAAACCAGCTTGAACATCTGGAAGTTCATAGGTCACATACTATTGAAGCCTGGCTTGTAAAATTTTGAGCATTACTTTGCTATCATATGCTGCTGCTGCTAAGTCACTTCAGTCGTGTCCGACTCTGAGCAACCCCATAGACGGCAGCCCACTGGGCTCCCCCGTCCCTGGGATTCTCCAAGCAAGAACACTGGAGTGGGTTGCCATTTCCTTCTCCAACGCATGAAAATGAAAAGTGAAAGTGAAGTCACTCAGTCGTGTCCAACTCTTAGCAACCTTATGGACTACAGTCTACCAGGCTCCTCCGTCCATGGGATTTTCCAGGCAAGAGTATACTGGAGTGGGGTGCCATTGCCTTCTCCACCATTTTCCGTGAAGCCATTATCTTTTATCCAACAGAGGGCCAAAATTTTTATTTATTTATTCTGCCATCAAATATGTTTATGGATGACTTTCTACATGCACTGGGTTTGCAAGATGGCTCTGTGGTACAGAGTCTTCCTGCCAAGCAGAAGACTTGGTTTGATCCCTGGGTCAGGAATTTAGCAAGGGAGAAGGAAATGGCAACCCACTGCAGTATTCTGCCTGGGAAATTCTGTGGTTAGAGGATCCTGGCAGGCTACTGTCTGTGGGTCGCAAAGAGTTGGAAACAACTGAGTGACTGGCACTTTGATTTTTACTTTTCTAAGTGCAAGACAGTCTTCTGAGTGTCAGAGAATATTTAAATGCACTCAAGAAAAGACCCTTCCTTGCTTTCAAGGACCCTATCGTCTTACAGAAACAGTAAGACCTGCTCTCAAAAACCCACAATAGAGAGCAGTGCTGTGTGAGTGATAAAGGAAAGGAAATACGTATTGATCATCTAAATGCACTCACAGTTCTTACGGCCATCCTCCCCAAAGAGTATTACTATCGTTGCTTTTTTTTTTCTGGCTAAAAAAATGAAAAAATTGCTGAAGGTCATGGAATTTTAAAGTGAATCTGTCTGAATCCAAAGCCCATAGTTATTCTAGTAGGAACACAGTCTTACACTTTCTGGAAAGGAAAAGGTCATTTCAAATTTTGGTTGTATGGGATAGAGGATGCTCCAGGAATAAAGCACAGTGAAGGGTGTGAGGCAGAAAGGGAAGGATTCCGTGGGGGACCTCCACGTACAGCCCTGATGAGTAGTGGACCCGGAGGCTGGGACCAGCAGCATAAAGGAAAGGAAATACGTATTGATCATCTAAATGCACTCACAGTTCTTACGGCCATCCTCCCCAAAGAGTATTACTATCGTTGCTTTTTTTTTTCTGGCTAAAAAAATGAAAAAATTGCTGAAGGTCATGGAATTTTAAAGTGAATCTGTCTGAATCCAAAGCCCATAGTTATTCTAGTAGGAACACAGTCTTACACTTTC
Source organism: Cephalophus harveyi (assembly GCA_006410635.1). Lineage (NCBI taxonomy): Eukaryota > Metazoa > Chordata > Mammalia > Artiodactyla > Bovidae > Cephalophus > Cephalophus harveyi. The sequence goes on from SJYT01002022.1 coordinate 377,081, forward strand.
TGGAAAGGAAAAGGTCATTTCAAATTTTGGTTGTATGGGATAGAGGATGCTCCAGGAATAAAGCACAGTGAAGGGTGTGAGGCAGAAAGGGAAGGATTCCGTGGGGGACCTCCACGTACAGCCCTGATGAGTAGTGGACCCGGAGGCTGGGACCAGCAGCTGTGGGCCTGAGCAGGAAGGCTCTTCAGTGGTGGGCTGCCGAGGCTGCCCTGTCTCCTGCATCCAGAAGACCGCTGGAAAATTGTGATTAAGGACATGAGCTGGCCAGTGTCAGCCTTCAGAAAAGCATGCTCCATTAGGGTTCAGAGGGAAGAGATGCAAGCTATTCTCTCATCCCCACTGCAAGCCGCCCTCCTGGGTGGGCCCGGGAAACTGCCAGTTATGCTTTTGTGGTCTGTGAGCACGCCCCCTTCTTCCTGTGTGAGATGCACACTTCCTTCCTAGTCAGGAGGAAGTACTTCTGTGGCTGACAGTGAAGCAAGAGAAAGGAAAGATTTAAACTCATTACACTGCACTGAAAATAATGATTTTACTCTCTGCTTAAAGGANGGCCCGGGAAACTGCCAGTTATGCTTTTGTGGTCTGTGAGCACGCCCCCTTCTTCCTGTGTGAGATGCACACTTCCTTCCTAGTCAGGAGGAAGTACTTCTGTGGCTGACAGTGAAGCAAGAGAAAGGAAAGATTTAAACTCATTACACTGCACTGAAAATAATGATTTTACTCTCTGCTTAAAGGACGGGACTAGTAAAGCAATTATCCTCCAATTAAAATAGATATTAAAAAAACTAAAGACAAGACTAAGCTCAGCTTTGTGTGCATTTTTTTATCTCACAATGAGGCAAAATTTCACTGTGAGGGGATGAGTGAGAGAAGAGATTCTGAGGTCATGGCAGCTTCATAAATACCTTTCAAAAATACATATGTCACCAAAGTTTTAGTAAGTCTAGGTGGGGAGGAATGGAGAACTTAAAAGGGCATAGAATTATCAAAGCTTCTGTAGCATATGATTAGAGGTGGAGTGTAGGAGTACTGCAGACAGAGATGTGCCCAGATATTGTAGGAGTGCCCAAACCCTACACCTAAGCTACCTTTGATTGTCCTATCAGTTCAGTCCAGTCTTTCAATTGTGTCCAGCTCTCTGCAACGCCATGGACTGCAGCACTCCAGGCCTCCCTGTCCATCACCAGCTCCCGGAGTTTACGCAAACTCATGTCCATCAAGTCGGTGATGCCATCCAACCATCTCATCCTCTGTCATCCCCTTCTCCTCCCGCCTTCAATCTTTCCCAGCATCAGGGTCTTTTCCAATGAGTCAGCTCTTTGCATCAGGGGCCAAAGTATTGGAGTTTCAGCTTCAGCATCAGTCCTTCCAATGAACACCCAGGACTGATCTCCTTTAGGATGGACTGGTTGGACCAGTCCAAGGGACTCTCAAGAGTCTTCTCCAACACCGCAGTTCAAAAGCATCAATTATTCAACACTTAGCTTTCTTTATAGTCCAACTCTCACATCCATACATGACCACTGGAAAAACCATAGCCTTGACTAGACGGACCTTTGTTGACAAAGTAATATCACTGCTTTTTAATATGCTATCTAGGTTGGTCATAGCTTTTCTTCCAAGGAGCAAGCGTCTTTTAATTTCATGGCTGCAGTCACCATCTGCAGTGGTTTTGGAGCCCCCCAAAATAAAGTCTCTCACTGTTTCCACTGTTTCCCCATCTTTTTGCCATGAAGTGATGGGACCAGATGCCATGATCTTCATTTTCTGAATGTTGAGCTTTAAGCCAACTTTTTCACTCTCTTCTTTCACTTTCATCAAGAGGCTCTTTATTTATTCTTCACTTTCTGCCATAAGGGTGGTGTCATCTGCATGTCTGAGGTTATTGATATTTCTCCCGGCAATCTTGATTGCAATTTGTGCTTCATCCAGCCCAACATTTTGCATGATGTACTCTGTGTATAAGTTAAATAAGCAGGGTGACAATAGCCTTGACATACTCCTTTCCCAATTTGGAACCAGTCTCTGTACCATATCCATTTGTAACTGTTGCTTCCTGACTTGCATACAGATTTCTCAGGAAGCAGGTAAGGTGGCCTGGTATTCCCATCTCTTGAAGAATTTTCCACAGTTTGTTGTGATCTACACAGTCAAAGGCTTTGGCATAGTCAGTAAAGCAGAAGCAGGTGTTTTTCTGGAACTCTCTTGCTTTTTCCATGATCCAACGGATGTTGGCAATTTGATCTCTGGTTCCTTTGATTTTTCTAAATCCAGTGTGAACATCTGGAAGTTCTCATTGCACATTAAAATCACCTCAAAAGTTTTGAAAAGAAAAATATCCAGATCCAGGCCTTACTGCCATCAGATCCTGAATTAATTGCCCTGAGATTTTTTTTTTTCCTATTGTAAAAATTGAGTTTAATTTATAGAGGGGAGCACATGCAGATTTTAGTTTAGCATTGTTGTGTGGAAATTTAGTTCTTAAAATTGAGATGCCATAAAATTCAGAGATGTACAATCTTTGACCTTCGTGTGGCACACTGAATACCTATAGGGCTAGAAGAAATTCAGGCCTAATAGAAAAGAGGATTGTTATTAAAATTACCTTTAAAATATATTTTGGGCTACATTTACTCAGAAGGTACAGTTTGACAAGAGTCACAATATGTAATTTTTAAAAAACTTTTTTGAGTATATAGAACCTCAAATTAATGGTGCCCATCAGTGAACTCTGAGGAGACCATGTAGCCAGATCTTTCCCCTTGAAATCCACCTCTGATATGAACTCAAGTCCTGCTATCGAGGGAAAGGGCTGCATCAGAAGAATGAGTGCAGACAGCTGCTCCCGGTTGTACAGTCTGGTTCCCAGAGCTATAGTAAAGCCCCTTCCTTGTCCTGTTGTTATGTGTGGAGGGTATGTGTAAAGAGCACAGGAGCTCTACCAGCACCGGCCCGTCTGAAGGAAAAAGACCCATCTGGTGTCGTGCTTCCAGAGTTAAGATCCTCTGCGTGACAGAAATCCTAGAGAATACCAAGATGTCAAATGCAAAAGGGCGTGAAAGAGGGACAAACACAGCCAGGAGTTTAACACAGTGTTCAGTTTTCCTTACCATGATTAAAACTGATTCTGAAACACTGATAAGAGAGAGGATCAGGAATTCTCTCAGTATGAAAAATAGTGATTTGGTCAACGTGGAAACACTTAAACATGCAAGATACGACTTTACTCTCTGATGTTCGTTTCTGGCATCCTTTCTGGGAGAACTGATGACACACTGAAACCTAATTTCTGGAACCAGTTTTTGGCAGCTCAGATTTTAAATTCTTAACTAGTTACTAAAAATAAGCAAAAATTTTTTTCATTCCCTTTGGTTCTTTATTAAACTTTCTAGGACCTTTTTAAATACAGAATTTGAAGCAGCTGGTCAAATACACCTCCTACCACAAACTAGCATTCTGAATTAGAGATAGGGTGGACAACATTCCCAGTTATATTTGGGATATAAATATCCCAGGATAGAGCTGAAAATACTGTAGTTTTAATCTTTCATTCTGTTGATATAGTATATTACATTTATTGATTTGTGTGTGTTGAATCATCTTTTGTATCCCAGGGATAAGTTCCACTTGATCGTGGGATATGATGCTATTCAATTTGGTTTGCTAGCATTTTATTGAGAATTTTTACATCTATATTCATCAGTATATTGGCCTATAGTTTTCTTTTCTTGTAGTATCTTTATATGGCTTTGGTACCAGAGTAATGTTTACCTGGCCGAATGAATCTGGAAGTGTTCCCTACTCTCCAATACTTTGGAATAACTTGAGAATGATAGGTATTAACTCTCCTTTGTATGTCTGGTAGAAGTCCTCTGTGACGATGCTGGTCCTGGACTCTTGTTAGCTGGGTGTTTTGTTGTCGTTTTAACAGGTTCCTTTTCACTTCTAGTGAGTGGTCAGTTCAGTTGTCCATTTCTTCCTGATTCCGTCTTAGAAGAGTGTATGGTTCTAGAAATGTATCTGTTTTTTCTCAGTTGTCCAATTTGTTTGCATGTAACTGTTTACAATATTCTCTTACGATTTTTATGCCTCTGTGACATCAGTTGTTACTTCTCCTCTCTCATTTCTCATTTTGTTTATTTGGGCCTTTTCTTTCTTTCTGATGAGCGTGGCTGAAAGCTTCTCAGTTTGTTTATCTTTCTCAAAAGCCAGCTTTTGCTTTCATTGATCTTTATTATTTCTTGGTCTCTATTTTATTTGTTTCTCTCTGATCTTTATTATTTCCGTCCTTATGCTGACTTTGGGCTTTGCTTTTTCTTTTTTTCTAGTTCCTTTAGGTAGTAGGTTAGGTGTCTCTTTGAGATTTTTCTTGTTTCTTGAGGAAGGCCTGTATCATTATAAACTTTCCTCTGGGAATGCTTCTGTTATGTCCCATAGAGTTTGAAAAGTTGTGTTTTATTTTCATTTGTCTCAAGGTATTTTCTGATTTCTTCACTGACCCTTTGAGTTTTTACTGAAGTGTTGCTTAGTTTCCATGGGTTTGTGCTTTCCCTGTTTTTCTTCCTATAACTGATTTCTGGTCTCCTACTGCTGTGCTTGGAAAAGTGCTTCTATCACCTTTGATTCTTCATGAACTCCCTGAGGTAGGAAAGCACTAATAACATTTTTGCTTATACACGAAGACTCCAAATAAGCTGGGAGTTGCATGTTCTCCTGAAACAACAGAGGAATCGTGTGGCTAAATGGTCCTGGAAGCCAAGCTTTCTGAAAAGTTAATGTTGTGAAGTAAATGTTTCTTCTGCACAAATTCATATGTTGAAACCTAACCCTGAATGTGATGGTTCTAGGAGACGGAGCCTTTGGGAGGTGCTGACGTCATGAGGGGGGGACTGTCGTGGACATAATTAGTGCCCTCATAAAAGAGACTCCCAGGAGAGCTCCCGCGCCGCTTTCGCCAACGCGAGGACAGAGAGGAGAAGGCAGGCTGTGGGCCAGGACGCGGGCCGCCCTGAGACGCCGCGCCCGCTGGGCCTGACTGGGCCGGTGGTCTGGAGAACCAGGAGACGCCCATTTCTGTCCTTTCTAAGCACTCAGGCTGCGGTAATGGATGACAGCAGCCCAACAGACTAGAACTCTTGAAGCTCTTCATTGGTCCCCCCCGAACTTTTTAAGAACACACGTTCTGTAGGATATTCGTGACCCTCTCTGACAGAACTAAATGGAGGAGGTTGCGGGTGTGAGACGGGAGGTGAGCAGTGGCCTCCAGCTGAGGAGCTGAAGCCCCGGAACGAGCAGCTCGGAAGCAGCTGCAGCAGAGGGGCAGGCAGAGCGGGCCGGGGGAGACAGGCCTGCCGCTTTCTGCTTTTGGCGTTTCAGTAAAGAGTGAAACAAATTCTACCTGCTGCGTAGATGCCTCTTCCGTCGCCAGCTTCTTCATGTGGCCAACACGCGCTAGTGCGCCTGGACGTGCCCAGGCCGAGGGATGCAAGAGCGAGCAGGAGAGATCCGGGGGGCTGGGCGCGGGCGTCTGTGCTGCGGGAAACAGCCGCACCACGCCCGGCGCTCCCGGAGCAGCGGCGAGCGGGGTGGCTGATTTGTGTGAGTGTGTCTGAGTCATTCCCACCTCTGACTGATATTAAGTTGCCAGGGTAATGTCGGCTGACTCACAAAATTCCTGAAATTTTGATATTCGGTTCTCCAGGCTCAGCACAGCACCGAATCTGCCTCCCGTTCTATCCACCCTTCCCTGACCTAGTTAACAGCACGGATTACTGCTCCTCACAAAGTCTGAGCTGGCTCGGTGGGAAAGGACCTGCCTGCTGCCGCAGGAGACGCAGGCTCAACCCTGGCTTGAGAAGGTTCCCTGGAGGGGGCAGTGGCCCCCCGCTCCAGTGTTCCTGCCTGGGAAATCCCATGGACAGGGGAGCCTGGAGGGCTAGTCCACGGGGTCACCAAGAGTCAGACCCGCTGAGCGACAGATGACGCCCACATGCACAGATTCGGAAAGGTTTTAGAGCTGGGAGCGCGTTTCCAGCGCTGGGGCAGTGGAGCGAAGTGGGGAAACACGGCGTGCTTCGGCTTTCTGCCCAGAGCCACAGGAGGGAGGGCAGGGGAGTCAAGCCCCCCTGCCAAGCACGCCCGCGGGCCCAGAAACAGGAGCCGCGCCGGCGGAGCCGCGAGGGACCCCGGAGGCCTCGCCCGGGCGGGAGGGGCCCTGCTGGAAGGCTGCTCCTCCACGGCGCGGCCCCACTCCTTCAGACCGTTTCTCGTGGAAGATCTCTAGCTGTGACACGTCACAGGGTGACCCATGAATGTGGGTCAGTAGATCGTGCTGTTCTGCGTTTTGCTGAGAATATAACCTTAAAGTCGTTAAAAAGTGTTTTGGACAGAGAGCAGGGCTCAGGCCCAGAGGGCGTGAACCTTGCTGGGAGGGAGTGTGAGCGAGACCCTGGAAAGCAGCGTGGGCAACACCAAGGCGCCATGAGCCCGCTGTGTGGCCCTGCCTGCGGCTGCTAAAACGTGCGCGTCTTGAGCTCTCAACAGACGTAAAGTGGTAACGACAATAAAATCAGGTCAAAAAATAAAGTGAGGTATCTTGGAAGGACTTCCTACCTCCTATCTTTTCTAATACCCTTGCAAAAGACATTTGATAGCAAATAAGAATTTACGGCATTACGGCCCCGTAGAGATTAAAGGCTACTCTTGGCGGTACTCTGCAGTACTGAGCAGCATGTGTGAAACGACTCACGGAAATGCTTCGCGTTTTGAGCATTTATTTATTATTTTTTTAACCGTAGTATAAGACAGTTCTTTGTAGATGCAGTAACGTGAGTCTCCAGATTGCTTTTCAGTGATAGTACAAGACTTTTTCCCATCTAAGGAAGAAAATCATTACAAGTGATATTTGGTACTATATCAGAATACCTGAAGACATGCTCAACTGGAAATTATTTATGTAATGCCTGAAGGTATTTAGTAATCAGAAAGTGTTGTAAATTCATAATGAATAAAGTAGTCAAATGAGTTAGTAATGACAATATATTTAATTCTTTTTTAATACAGACTATAAGATTCAGTAGTTTAATATTTTTACTTGATAAACAATGACCACAAACCCCCCCTCAAAAAAAAAAAAAAAAAAAAACATGGATGTGCTTGGATTTCAGCATGATCCCCTCCAGGATGATGCCATATGTATAACAGAAGCGAAAAATGGGGGTAAAACCAAGGAAAGTGAAGCTGCACTGTGCCATTAATGGTGTCAATATTTCAATACAGCAGTTTATCAACATCTATTTGCCACTAACACCCACAACAGAATGGGAAAGACTAGAACTTTCTTCAAGAAAATTAGAGACACCAAGGAAATATTTCATGCAAAGATGGGCTCAATAAAGGACAGAAACAGTATGGACTTAACAGAAGCGGAAGATAATAGGAAGAGGTGGCAAGAATATACAGAAGAACTGTACAAAAAGATCTTCATGACGCAGATAACCACAATGGTGTGATCACCAACCTAGAGCCAGCCATCCTGGAATGCGAAGTCAAGTGGGCCTCAGGAAGCATCACCATGAACAAAGCAAATGGAGGTGACGGAATTCCAGTTGAGCTATTTCAAATCCTAACAGATGATGCTGGGAAAGTGCTGCACTCAATATGTCAGCAAACTTGGGAAACTCAGCAGTGACCACAGGGCTGGAAAAAGTCACTTTTCATTCCAATCCCAAAGAAAGGCAATGCCAAAGAATGCTCAAACTACCACATAATTGCACTCATCTCACACACTAGCAAAGTAGTGCTTAAAATTCTCTAAGCCAGGCTTCAACAGTGTGTGAACCATGAACTTTCAGATGTTCAAGCTGGTTTTAGAAAAGACAGAAGAACCAGAGATCAAATTGCCAACATCCGTTGGATCACTGAAAAAGCAAGACAGTTCCAGAAAAACATCTGCTTCTGCCTTATTGACTATGCCAAAGCCTTTGACTATGTGGATCAAAATAAACTGTGGAAAATTCTAAGAGAGATGGGAATACCAGATCACCTTACCTGCCTCCTGAGAAATCTGTATGCAGGTCAAGAAGCAACAGTGAGAACTGGACATGGAACAACAGACAGATTCCAAATCAGGAAAGGAGTACATCAAGGCTGTATATTGTCACCCTGCTTATTTAACTTGTATGCAGAGTACATCATGAGAAATGCTGGGCTGGATGAAGCACAAGCTGGAATCAAGATTGCTGGGAGAAATATCAATAACCTCAAGACCCTGATGCTGGGAAGATTGAAGGCAGGAGGAGGGGAAGACAGAGGATGAGATGGTTGGATGGCATCACTGACTCGACGGACGTGAGTCTGAGTGAACTCCGGGAGCTGGTGATGGACAGGGAGGCCTGGCGAGCTGCTCTCCATGGGGTCCCAAAGAGTTGCACACACTGCGTGACTGAACTGAACTGAACTGATAATAGGAGAGTTGGTCAGCTGTTCTGATAACTTCCTGTTGGACAGAGTAGGTCAAGAACATTTCAAATATTATCTCAATAAACTGACCAAATTAATGTAAACTTTCCTGATTATTTGGTGGAAAGAGCCTGGACTTTGGTTTTAGACAGATATGGTTTCAAATGCTGGCTCTGCCACATAGTTCATGGGTTATAGGACCTAAGTTGCCTGAATGAATTTCTTAGTATCTGAGCATCCCTTCTTGGAACATGGGGAAAATACCATAGCAGGGGTTTGTGACTATTAAATAAGACCATAGATGTGATCATTTGAGGCAGAGTTAATAGCATACAGTACGTACTCCTCAGTCCGAGTTTTCCTCTCCTTTCCAGAGATCAGCTCAGGCCCTGGCATAGTCCGGTTGTTTAAGCACAGCCTTCTGTTTTCTTAAAATGCAGAGACGTCGCTTTGCTGTCAAAGGTCCGCATAATCGAAGCTATGGTTTTTCCCGTAATCGTGTTTTGATGTGAGAGTTGGACCATAAAGAAGACTGAGCATTGAAGAACTGATACTTTCAAACTGTGGCGCTGGAGAACTCTGGAGACCAGTCCGTCCCAAAGGAGATCGACCCTGAATAGTCACTGGAAGGACTGATGCTGGAGCTGAAGCTCCAATACTTGGGCCACCTGATGAGAAGTGCTAACTCATTGGAACAGACCCTGATGCTGGGAAAAACTAGAGGCAAAAGGAGAAGGGGGTGGCAGAGGATAAGATGATTAGAGAGCATCGCCAACTCAGTGGATGTAAATGTGAACAAACTGTCAGAGATAGTGAAGGACAGGGAAGCCTGGCATGCTGCATTCCATGGAGTCAAACAAAGAGTTGAATCTAACTTGGCGACTGAACAACAGCTGATTTTAGAAAACTTTTAACATTTGTGAAATGGCTTTAGTCTTCTAATTTTAAAATAGTCAGAGCAAGTAGAAGTTAAAGGCAGTCTAAAGTTTAGAAGTCCATAATGCCCCCTGTTACTCTGGATTACATGAGATCAGTTTGAAAATGACTGTCCTTACTGCCGATGTGCAGCTGATCTAACAGAACAATAGCTTCACCCAGAAGATACAGCCTAGATCTTCCTTACACACGGAAAGCAACCCGACAGCCAGGCCCTCAGAGCTCAGATTTCCAGTGATAGAATTCAACTGTAGAAGTAAATTACACCGTGCTTACAAGGCCAATGAAACCCAATCTATCAAGATGGGATCACCAAGCTTGTACCTCACAGCCAAAATGATTGTGATTGAAACAAGTTTCTTTGCAGATTCTTATTTCAGGTTCTGACATTTTGCAACAGTTTGTTGTAAAGTTTTCTAAAGTAACTGAAAAATATAACAATTGTATTTTTGGCAACATAGAATTCCTAGGAAAGCACTTAAAATGTAGCAGCTGCTGGCATAGGAAGCAGAGCCTTTGCTTGATTGTAGATATTCTGCTAGAGATTTAGAAGTATTTTTGTACACTGAAGAATTGCAACTTAATCATCTTACTTTAGATAGTAACCCTTCTTTGCCTTCAGCAGAGAATGCTGATAATTTGCTGGTCTCCCAAAAATTCTTCACCAGCCTAGTCCTCTCAGAATACATAAATGAGTAAACATAGGTGGTTGTCAAACTGTGTGATCTTTTCCTCCCTGACAGCTGAAATGTTGTACTTCCCTGTATCAGCTGCCCTGCCAGGTGTGGACAGCCCCAGCACCCCTCTTTGGCATCCTGTCAGTCTCCACAGGGACAGGGTCCAGGCCTGACAACCGGCCTCCTGGCGCCGATGTGCGGTTCCTCATCGCGTCTGCAGCTCCTCAGTGGGGCCCTCGTTATCCACGCCGCCCTCAGGCAGAGGTCCAGATGGTCTGCACAACGTTGGGTGGGTAACGAAGGCTGGAGCCAGGGCCGTGGTGGCCAGGCGTGTGGGGTGGGGCGCGCTGTGTGTCAGGGCTGGAGAAGGCTGTCCAGATGGAGAAACGTTCCTCCTTCATCCTGTTCCCTCCCCTCCCACCAACACCTATTCACTAGAGACAATGAGGGAATCACACAGCGCGACTTTCCTCTGCCTTTTCTAAAACCAGCTTAAACATCTGGAAGTTCGCAGCACGTATTGCTGAAGCCTGGCTTGGAGAATTTTGAGCATTACTTTACTAGCGTGTGAGATGAGTGCAATTGTGCGGTAGTTTGAGCATTCTTTGGCATTGCCTTTCTTTGGGATTGGAATGAAAACTGACCTTTTCCAGTCCTGTGGCCACTGCTGAGTTTTCCAAATTTGCTGGCAGATTGAGTGCAGCACTTTCACAGCATCATCTTTCAGGATTTGAAATAGCTCCACTGGAATTCCATCACCTCCACTAGCTTTGTTCGTAGTGATGCTTTCTAAGGCCCACTTGACTTCACATTCCTGGATGTCTAGGTGAGTGATCACACCATCGTGATTATCTTGATCATGAAGATCATTTTTGTACAGTTCTTCTGTGTATTCTTGCCACCTCTTCTTAATATCTTCTGCTTCTGTTAGGTCCATACCATTTCTGTCCTTTATCGAGCCCATCCTTGCATGAAATGTTCCCTTGGTATCTCTAATTTTCTTGAAGAGATCTCTAGTCTTTCCCATTCTGTTCTTTTCCTCTATTTCTTTGCATTGATCGCTGAAGAAGGCTTTCTTATCTCTTCTTGCTATTCTTTGGAACTCTGCATTCAGGTGCTTATATCTTTCCTT